>JAVRXN010000011.1:41690899-42143399 GCA_033556935.1 Timema podura | reverse complement strand
AATCTACTTTCCTCATTCCTATGCCACTAGCGCTTTAATATATGCGTACAGCACGAACAGGTATTTAGAGCCAATGGATTTTTTAAAAATCACATTGAAGATCGAGGTTCAAATCCCAGCTGGAAATACTAAAGTCATCATAATCATCATCATTATTATTATTAACTGTTTCCAGCCTCTGGCCAGGTCAGGCTAGTAAAATGCCCCCAACTTCCTCTTTGCTAGCACCGCATCTTAATACCTGTTCAGTTTTTACGCATATTTACCTACTAATTACGTTAGTGTGATAGGGATGAGGAAGATTGAATTTAGAGGAAATGTACCCACGTTTGCGTGGAGAGATGAAATTGGAAAATAATTTTGAAAAAAGCCCATCCTCAATACACCCGACCGGGATTCGAACCCTGATCTACCTTACATCGTCAGTCCAGTCCAACATGATAGTGACGCCTTTCACCATGAGGCCACTAACGTAGTTCATCTTCATCTTTCCTTTCACCATTAATCATTATTTAGTTGGTTCGATTAATTTCCTCTCACTCACACATTAGCTGTTATCTGCTACTCTCATCTCTTTATTGGTATCCTTTGTGGTATCTTTTCTTAATTCGAAATTGTGACAGCTAATATGTTCCTTACAAACTTCCTCCAATTTCCTTGTTTCTCTTACATTCAATGCCCATGTTTCTCCTGCAAATACTGAAGTGTTTAGCCCCATGGCCAGGTCTAGGAGGTGGGTGGGCAGAGGGGGCAACTGTCCCATGCCTCATATTCTAGGGGGACAAATTTCCCCCAAAAAATTAATAAATTCAAATACAATTATTCTAAAAATCGCATCAAATAGTGTACAGATAATTAACAGCAATAAATATTCGCTTAGTGATAGGAATAGTATTCCATTCCAGATTCTTGGAAAACCCTAACTAACTTTATGTAATTTAAGATTACGTTATCCGAGTAATGTGCTGAAGCACAGTATAATACGCCATCATTGTGGTACCGCTGTCGGTCCACAGAAAACTAACAGTGCAATGGTGCAAAGAGGAATAATTTACTTTTGTTAACTTAATTGGATTGATTGTTTGCATAAAGTACAATCATTTAATGGGTTTATCAATATTCCATAAAACATGATCGATCATTAAGTATCGTAGGTAACAAGTACATACCCGTGTATTATAATGATTTAGTGCTAAAATTGAAAAACTGCCATAAAAAAGGGGGGGGTTCACATTTTCTTAAAATGGCCCTGGTTGGCCCTAAATGGTTTTCCACACTCTATACGTTGGTGCAGTAATACATATTTTAATTACTTTCTGACGGGAAGTATGACAAAATTCACTTTTAAAAAAAGATAAAAATCTTTTCATTGTAAAACACGAGGCATTATCCTCAACGTGATAATTATTTTAGGTGTGAAATGACCGGAAAAGAGAGGGGAGAAGTAGTACATATTGTAAGTGTACACCCGTCCAGTATCAGTCAGTGACATGCTAGGACACGTGTGCATCCCACCGAGGACACGTGGACGTAGCCTTGCGTCCTCTCGCATCAAGAAGCCAATTAACACGGAACCACTTTACATTCGCCCTAAAGCGATACGGAATCAACCAGTGCACGTGACCTGTCTGTGGGAGGATTGGGAGGGGGGTGGAGGGTAAGAGTCTCTAACGGAGAAGAAAGTTAGGGGAGATAGTTGGCCATATAATGGTGAGATTATATTATTTATCCTAGAGTGAAATTGCGAATAGGGGATTAAATTGCTTACCAACCACACTACTATATTTATTTATCTCTTCCATCCCACATGTAGTGTACTTTCCTGCTTTACCCATTCAATCTCCTTATCTTCAAACTACTTTTCTCTCTTCTCACTTAGGTTGGTTTATTTAGATACTAAAAGGCATTTAGTCAGATGACTGTGGGAAACAAGATATATCTGGTGGTTGATAAACGTACTGGATCTACTTTCACACATTCATGCGCCAAGCCGTATGGTTTTCAGCAGTTACTTTTGTCAAGTTGGGTCAATGTAGATAGTGGGAGAGCGAAAGACTTCATGAGGTATGCGAAGTATTAATGATCTTTATTGGTAATTTTTTTCTGATAATAGTAATTTTGATAGACAAATGGACACTTATTTTTACAGTTATGAAACTTTATTTCGCGTTGGCACAACTTTGTTTAGCTTACCACCAAGGCTTTATTAAAATTTTGTACGACCCTTAATACTCTATTATATAACAATCTTTTGTGTAGTGATAATAATAATAATAATAATAATAATAATAATAATAATAATAATAATAATAATAATAATAATGATAATGATAATGGAGTGTCTGAGCTACACCAATCTGAGTCTCAGTTTGCGGACTAGTAGAAATACTAATGTACCGTTGTCCAGGGGACGCCTTAAAGTAGCCAACTAATTGTATGTCCTTTTTATGGTGGCTCTTTCCATGTCCCGATGATATGAGGGGGTGATGATAGTAAATATGACGGGGTGGAGCCAATGAAGATCTTAACATAGTTGAATCCTAATTAACCAAACCCTAGTGACTATGGGAATTATTCCTCTTTCGAGAAAGATTCCCCGGTATCAGCCAAGAATCGAATCAGGGATTTCTAGGTCAGCAGCCTCTGATTATTAGGCCTATACAATGAGGTCAAATTTTTTAATGAATAGCTGGAAGGGATACTTTGGTTAGACAACGGTCCTCAAAGGTGTATTCGAAAGGCGAAAGTTCGGGAAAAAATGTATCTAAATTTTCTTTCTATCCGACTTTAGTTCAGGCACTTATTAACCACAGCTAATAGAATATGGTTAAAATCTCGGTTGTGAAGGGTCTAAGTATTTTAGTGATAAGAAGTGAAAATGTTATGAGGGATTCAGTATTAGCTATTAGCTTTTATTAAAGTATTCTAAAATCATAATTTTATTAAGTAGAGTATATCCGCTTTGTTGGCCGTATGGTCTAACGCACGTCTATATCAGTAGACAAGAGTCTCAGTTGAGAGTATTGTGGAGGGTCTCCACTTTTGTTTTCCACTCCCCCTCCACGCAAATGCGGGTGCTTAAATTAAGTCTTCTTAATCCCTAACCGTTAGTGTAATTAGTACATAGGGGTCAAACCCGTACGGGCAGTAAGACGCGGTGCTAAAAATACACAAAACACTCTAAATAAATTTTTTTTAAAGTGTGGCTATCTGCATTAATCCCTTGATAACAGGGAAATAAGGATAAGTTCAAGTTTTTTAATTTTAATAATAACAATTTTTCTATTTCTTGGTTTTTATTTCTTTAAATACGGTGAAATAGATTCAATGGTCTCAGAAAATGTTTTTTTTAAAAGTAAAATGCAGGAAACCTCACCACTATGTGACGCCTGGTTAGAGCAGTATTATTTACCTAAGTTAGGTGCTATCCATGGGGTGAGACGGGCTCTTAAGCTATTTCAAGTGTATCGACTTTGTCACGTGCTAAGTCCTTTAGGGTGGATGACGTCACCGTCTCCCAGCGTCCCATTGGTCACCTCGGCATCAACGATTTGCTCGCGGGTGAATTTAGGGAGTGGTTTATTCTGATGTTATCGTCAGCTGGCGGGGCTCGGTGCAAGAAACATCTAAGATTATTTTCAATGATCAGTTACAACACAACAAAATAAATACTGAATTATTCTTAGTGATACGAATTATTATCTCTTGTTAAAAAAAACTCATAACGAAGGTTGACACGTGCAATCAAGAGTGGATCCAGGGGCTGTTGCCGGAGGGAGGGGGATTGATAGGATTTTTTTCATAAGCCTCCTTCAAGTATACATTTAACAATTTTAAATTATAATAATTTTATTGTAATATTGTTAGTTTATAAAAATAATTTTCATTAATAGTTATAACAATAGGCATAAAAAAGAGGACTTGTAAGAAAAATCACTATTTTGAGAACCAAATCTCTGAATTTAAACACAAAAAATAATAAAACAAAATGTCACTATCACAATAAAATTCATAAATGTAGGGCTTAACGCACATGGGCCTAACATATTTTAGTAGATATTAATTACAAAATATGTATTTTAATACAAATCATTTGTTACTCAACTTACTGTAGGGTTTTAGTTTTAGGTCATCCCCCCGCCCCTTTAACTTCCAATGGATCCGCGTCTGCGTGAGCTAAACCTAAAGAAGATATAGTTTTAGTTTGCGGGTGATGAGACGGTCAGATGTTCGAATCTTGGTTGGATGTACTGAGGATAATATTTTCTCTCTTCACGCAAATTAGGCTATAGTTTCTCTAGATTTTACCATTTTTTATCCTTACCTCATGACAAGTGTAGCCTAGTTTTTAATTTGCAAATTCTGGGAATAGTAGTAAGAGAGGTGAATAAAAATATTATTAACGATGAAGCTAAGGCGAGAAGAAAGAAATCGGATTGATAACCATCTAATCGTCTGGAATGATAATGGAAACCTAATCATAAAAAAAAATTAAAAAAGTTTGTATCTCTGGCTGAAATTGAGCTCCGGTCTCTCGCGTAAGATCCCACTATCCATTTTGTTCATCCATAAAAAAAGTCTAAAATAAATATAGGCCTTTGAACTTCTTACCTTTCTGCCTGAAACCTTAGCTTAGAAAATCTTACGTTAATCTAATGAACTAGGAGTTAGGATTCAATTTCCAGTTGGACCTAGACGTTTCTCACTATCTCATTGAGATTAATTATGACCGGAATGCAGTGATAAGTTTGTTCTAAAGTTAATTCTGTTTATAAGTGATGAAATTATCAATTTAGTTCAGCGCGTTGTATGGTTTTTTTAGAAATATTATTGTACCTGTTTTGATTGACTTCATTAATTCATGATAAATTAGGTTTTTCCTGAAATAAATTATCTTGCACGTTATGTTTCTTATTTTATACTTTATTTGATTGACCAAAGAAGTTATACCAATCAACTTAAGTAATTATAACATCCAAATACCTTCTTTATATTATAAAATAAGTAATTAGACAATAATTACATTAATAGGCCTAGGTATACTGCAAATATAATGCAACTATAATGCAATGGTATATGATTATTTTCATAGATACATTTTAAAGTTCTATCGTCAATAGCAAGAAAGCTCTAGTTTTTAAAAATGAAGACACGTATGAATTGTAAAAATATTTCCTGCCAGTAGAGAATAATTTAATTAGCTGACTTTTCTTTTGCCATCACGTCTTACTACCCGTTTGGATAATACGCTTATACACTAATTACGATAATGGTTTTAGGGATTAAGAAGGCTATATTTAGAGGAAGTGTAACTTCATTTGCATGGAGAGAGAGTGCAAAAATAATTTTGGAAAACTACTTCTCTGTACATCCGACCGAGATTCGAATCTCAAACTTCCCGTCATCAGCAGTTTAGTATACTGCGATGGTAGCGCCTTGGACCATTCGGGAAATTGAAGTGAGTTTGATATTTTTAGCCGCACTAAATTTAGGTCTGTTGCAGATTATTATTTTCAAGGATAGGGTTCATTCCCAAGCAATTATTTTGGGTGATATTTTCTCCCCCATAGTCTTTCCCCCTTTTTCGATGCGAATGCTGTTACGTTGACTTACAATTTAACCTCATTCTTATCCTTCTTAAAGTTTGATAGATTGGCATTAATAACCAAATATTATAAGTAAGGTACCTAATACAAATATCGTATGACTTACAAAGGGTATTTAACTCCCGTTTTGAACCAATTTAAAAACCAAAATAATCTTAGAACATGCATGACTGTGAGAGTGCAATTCCCTAATTTATAAAATAATACATTTTTCGACCGTACCAAGCGTATCTTTAACATAATAGGCAAAGGTGATACCAACTGAACTAAGTTATTGGACAGTGAACAATGAGTAAAAAAAGTTGAAGGTGGCATCAAATTTATAAATAAAACTTATTTGGTAGAAAGTATATAGGCTATAATAAACTTATAGCCTAAAATTTTAATTTTACAAAACAACATCTTATGATAATGTATACCTCCTGGCAATATCTAAGGGGAGCTGAGGGGCTCAAACTCCCCCCACGATCCCTGAGTTGACAAATACAATAATGTATCAATAATAGTAGATGTGCATAGATAAAATTAAATAAATATCTCTTCATATTTATATAACGAGTAATATTAATTTAGGAGATCTGTATTTTAATATGTACTCTAAAAATATATTGCTAATTGTTTAGAATATCTACTCTATTTAAACATTTTGAAAACACTGTAACTCTATTTTTTCTTTTAGCTATCGCAAGATATGAAATAATATCACCAGCCATTTTTCTAGAACCTGAAAACTCCTTCTCCCATTTCCAAATAACATTCCTGGAAAAGGTCATGCTATAAACTACATAATAATTATTAAAAGTAAAAAAAAATGTATAAATAAATATGTTTAGTACACTTCTTTCATTGTTATTAGGAATTTGAAACATTTTTACCGTACCAATTTTATTGAGAATTAGCTAGCCATCCATACTTCACACGAGATGTGATTTATAATACGAACATGCTTCCGTCCCCTGATTATCTTCAACCAAAGAATGTATAGAAATATTATTATTAACTTTCCATTGTCAGGCTTTTCATAGCTTAGGAAATAGAGCTCTTAATGCACTAAAAATTAGAATTCTATAGCTTCCATTTTCTTTCAAATGATCGTAATAGCTAATCTATATACAGGAGACTATTCAATATGGTCCAATGAATATCAGATAAGCAAATGCAGGGGAAAAGGCCAAAAGGCAATATTTTGTAGCCACCATATTGAAACAAAATGTCGGACGAAAACTTTATCTATCCTATACGCCAGCCGGACTTCCGAGTTATGTCCCTGAGAGGTTTCAGTATGATCGGTATAGTGGTTTTTGCAGGAAATAGTAAAAGACAGACACCAACTCATTTTTATATACTAGTAGGATTACACAGCCCTAGTTAATATAACTTATTACTCAATTCTTTCAGTATTTCTTATACCTTTTTTTACCATGCACTTTATAAGAAAAAAAAAGGTTATTTCTAAAAAAAAAAGAAGATAAGTCAGTAAGTAAGAAAAGGTTTGCTAACTTTACCTCGAAGGAATATTAAAAAGTCATCAATATAAAATGTTTGTCTAATTCTAAATGGTCAGTAGGCTGATGAAACTCAATCTCATTATTGGAAAACCCTGTCATTATCAAAAGTACCTGCAAGCATTTCAATAATACAAATAGGTTTAGAATTGCCTCACAAATTAGCTACTCGTGGGAACTAGTTATATAAAACTAGTGGTGGAACATTTACCAAGCAGCTGGATGATGAAGGAGCAAAACTAATGGAACTTCTAAAAAAACACAGTTTGTGCCATTAGTAAATTTAAATGACAGTGACACAGGATATCACGTTGATCTTTCTGAAGAGGAATAAGCTGAAGAGGTAGCTATTTTTTATTGAGTTTTAGTGGGGTTTTATTTCATAATAAATTAAAATAAGACTATTGTTCATATATATATATAGCAAATTTTTACTATTTTTATAGCAACCAGAAGAGTGTCTTGTCAACTCTGCTCATTCAACAATTCTTGATAATCTTTTAGTGGTGGCTTGCAGCAAATATTCATTCATGAAAAACAGCCAAAATTAACCATTGATTTCAAATGTTCAAAAAGACTTTCCGGTCACTAACTCTTGAATGATGTCGCCTCCTATAGAAAAAAAAAGCATTAAATGTGTTTCAAAAAGAAATTTTCCTTCGTTTGATAAAAGTAATTTAGAAGACCTCGTTGATAATAACTTAGGTGTTCTGTTTAAAGGAAGAAAATTGAAATTATTGAAGAAAAATAATATTGAAATGAAAAGTCTTCAGACAACACTAGATGTTCAAGAAACATAGCTTAAAATTAAAAAAGCTATGCTGGAAATTAAATTAATATAACTAAACAATACAACTTGGAGAATCAAAACTGTTTATTTACTCTTATTTTAACTTAGGCTATTTTTATTATATATATTGTAGGCCTAATGTTTTTCATTATTATAAAATAAAATTTATTGAATAGCATAGTAACCGTTCATTTACTAACTATACCCTAATTTTAATAAAAATCCCGTTCTTTGACAGATATAAAAACTACTAGATATACTTTCATGGATTCATAAGTCAAATCATGTGATCCGAAGCTTTCTATTTTGATAGATACTATAAATATCTATATAAAAGGTAAAATACTACAGTAAAATGTTATCAATTTTGACTGAACGAGAATAATTTTGTATTTTTAAAACATGCTTCCAATGAAAATCGGGGTATAGCTATTGTAATAATGATCAATTCTTACCTTTCTACCTTTTCCAAGAAAGTTGTATTTATAAGAATTATTCTGGTCACAGTAACAGCTCTCACCTCTTTCACTATGATGATCTAATGGTACTTTAAATGGAGGATAAACTCTTGCAGGTATATTATATTAATATTCTATTGGTCATTGCCGTAGAGCCCAGTAAAAATGGTGAGATGCGATAAAGCGAAAAATTCCATACAATGATGTAATCAAGTTCTTTTTCCTTTTATAGTTTTTAGATATGATTAACAATGTTTTTGAAAAGCGAAATAAACTAGATTGTCTTGCTACACGAAATCCTCTTATAAAATGAAATAACACCACATTTACAAAAAAAAATCTTTAAATAAACATGAAATTAAGAAGAAGTTTTGACCATTCTGTAATTTGATTAGTATTTTGTTGTGGTGTAAGCTAACTTTAGGCTACAAAATTGTGACATATGCATACAAACTTGACAAAGAGTTTTAAATCAAATATATAAGGTTTCAATAATAAATTTTAATTTTGTATGCATTTTATCGATATGTAAATAATACTTAAACACCTCAGATAACATGTAGTTTTGAATAAATACGATATAAACCCGAAAAGTGAGATTTAAAAAACGAAATTTAACTAAAAATAAAACAATTTTTTAAGGAGCTTTATTCATTGGTCTTCTATTGATAATCTTCTCCTCTTTAAAGTAAAATTAACTTTAAGTCCATTGTAAGGCAGGGAAATCGTCTCTTAACAACACCAGAAGGTATCTCAATCGGATTCCTTGTATTAATATGAGATTGATTTATATGATGCTTCAGCCTTATATTTGGACAACTGAGCGGGATTGGTAAAAATCATTAAAACATAACCTCTATATCATTTTATACATTCCTCAGGAATGTTTCTATTTTGTAGTTGATCTCGTAATCGTCCTTTTAAAAATATGATAATGTAATGCAAAGAACCTGGCCATCGACCTACAACATTGACAAGTTTTAAGGAAGCTGTACGTACAGCTTGAACTTTTACAAAAAAAAATATCATTTTAATTTTCTATAAAGTTTAGTATTTACACCCCCTGACTACAGTATTGGACTGTGAGTATTGCCGATAGCTCCAATAACTCCATGAATCCCCGCAATATACACAAATTCGTCTTTTAAGAGTGAAATATTTCTTGGTTCGGCTTGAAACTGTATTTATCTTCACCCAGTAAGGCATGGTGATGATTAACTTTACGAACAATTCTGCATAGGCCTACAGTTTATTTTTGCTACCAATGAGATCCCCTATAACCAGTGCTCGAATTGGGCTGGATAGCCGTTCTGGTTGATATGAAAAAATATTACTAGCGTTCTGTTTGATACAACACAAGCTTAAACCATTCCGCCTGCACACTAGAATGCGACTTCATTCTTCCTATCGTTTTAAAAATTATACCTATTCTAGTTTCAATGGACCCAGATCCTACTACGTGTCTGTACAGTGTAATGTACTTTGTATTACACTGGGTTTTCCAAGAATTTGCCTCACGACAGAGACGAGGATTCATATAACAAGACAATGAATTCAACACAAATATTTTACAGATGTTTATCTTTCACTTCTCATTTTGTATTCTCAATTGTGAACTGTGGGGATTTTTTTTTTTTGAAAAGACATTTGCTGTTTCTGTTCGTAGGTAGAATATTTCTACCTTCAGTTTCACATTGTCTTTTATAGTGCAAATACCGTGAGTACAGTACGTATTTGAAGTTTTGAACTCTGTGCCACAAGTGAACAGGCAAAAAAAAAACCTCATTTCGTTTTTTATAAATTATGTTTTGCGTAAAATTATATTTTTATATACTCAAGTTAGCTACAATATTTCTTTGTCATGTAAGTTTTATAACTAAACATATTTTCTTCAAAATATTTATTGTATTGAATGAAATGAAAATGACAAATGGTGTCCATTTGTCGTTGGCTAGATCTATATAAATGCTAAGCGTATTTAATAAAACTTAGTCAAGTTAGAATTTACATGCAAATTAACGTCCAAATATAGATCCGTGCGATGTCTGAAATATGCAGATATATACGAAATTCCACCATGCAGGTAATACTCTCAATATTTTTTTAAACAATGTCCTGGTGTGGTCAATAATAATACTTGAATAAATTAAAATTTGCAAGTAATAGAAAGGGCTTTACATTAAAGAATAGAATTTTTGTTGTTTCTGTCAATTTAATGAACAATGTTTGTTACATAACATTTGACATTGAAACACAGTTTTTCATACGGATTAAATAATGATATTAATTCTTAAAATTCTCACAATTTTTAATAACAAAGTAAACAAAGAATTTTTTAAATTTTCTGATGTCATATTTTTCCTCTTCTGTAGCAACATTGTTTAGGATGAAGATTTTTTTTTACTTCACAAATGGTGACTGGGAATATTATAGTCTAGTACTTTTTTATAAGAATGAAAGCGATGTGAAACAATAATGCTAAAGTATTAAAAAAGGCTCAAAATAAAATAAATACTACGAATATAAAATGTATGTTATTATTTGTTTTAAATAAAATAAAAAACTTGAAGTGTAGTAATATTCATAAATTATGTAAAATACCTAAAATATGCGAATTATGCAGAAACAACTGCTCTGAATAAGGATATTTTTTTTTTATGAAATGTGCATGGTGTCAATTGCTCATTCCAAAAATGCATACAAATCCTAACATTCCTAACCACACATCGGTTTACAAAATGCGTACAAATCCTAGCATTAATAACCAAACACATTGGCTTACAAAATGCATACAAATCCCAAAATTCCTAACCAAACACATCTGTCTACAAAAAAACTATTAAGAAAATACGTGTCTTTAAAAACGGAGATATATGCCTACCCACATAGTTCAATATTGAATGTCATTTTACTGTGGCAGTGTATTCTTCGTTTCAATTTAAATCAATATTAATTAATTGTAATTATCAATTGATTAGATTAGTATAGTAGGTATACTGCAATGTGATATTCATTTTACTGAATTTCAATTGAACTGGCATGGCTTAGCATACAACTTATTGAAGTGTGTATAGACAATACAATAGGTTCTAGCAATAGTTTCTTGCTATAAAATAGATTAAGGATTATTGGTTGCTAGTTGTTACCGTTCCGGCTGTTAAAATTTCCCAATTTGAGCACTGCCTATAACTATTTGGAATGTGCCAATGGCGAAAAATCTTAATGTCAATAGCAATTGGTTCATTGGTGAAACCAGCACAATGCTTGATTTGAAATGTTCCAGATAGTTGCTAAGCAATCCTATCAAATAAACAAAAGAGCATTTACTTAATCCAAACCTCAGCTCAAAATCTCTATCATTATATTTAAAGAAAGCTTCATATTTTTCCCGTAACTTATTTGTCTTTGAACTTAACATTTTCTATAACCTCATTATATAAATTAAAAACTTCTTCATCTGAAAATTCCATACTTTTACAAATATTCCCTAAAAAAATTAAATTCACACTAAAACTAAATTTAGTCATATATTAATAATTGAATATAGCCTACCACTAAATAAACTTTATACTCACTAAAATACAATCTATATAAGTACAAATGATATTTATGAAGAAATTATAAGCTACAGGTTGATCGGAGGGTCAAAGAGTTGACGGGAATGAACTGGTCGGTTAGCTTGACCTTAATTTTTTTATCGACAATCGCGTCCTAATTGTTAATAGGTAATGCAACGGAAAATGAGGTTTTAGACGCTGATTAGAGATTAACTTACATCTGATCTCTGATCAAGCCACTGAATTATTATTTGTGCAACCAGCCCTGAATATTAATTTTTATTTTTTAAATCTTTAAACAAAAGTTAAGCCTATTTAAGGCCTGAAGTAATATTTTTGTTTTGTACCACCTCTTATTACCTATTCGGTTTATACACTTTCGTATTAATTACGCTAATGGTTAATAGTTTTAGGGATTATGAAGGTAACATTTATAAGAAGTGTACCCGCATTTGCGAGGAGGGAGAGTGGAAAAACCTTTATGAAAAGCCACACTCAGTTGTCCAGACCTTGTTCGAACCTCGATCTCCTCTTCGTCAGCAGTTTAGTCTAATACGAGAGTATCGCGTTAGAATGAAGTAATTGTGAGTTTGAGTAAATTCACTCTAAATAACGTGGAGATAAACCATTTAGTAAAAAACTTATCAGTAGTACACACAACTCAGATTCGAACCCTGACCTCCCCATCACCTTCAAACATGACCCGAATAGACTCACGCTTCAGCTCACGTGACCCAATGGCAAATATATTAAAATATAAAAATAAAATAGTAAATAAATACCTTTGTTAAAGTCAAAGTTAAAGTCAAATGAGGTTTAAAAAATTTGAAACTGTTGATATATGACGTTTTAATCCCCAGTCAGATTCGGTACGTAGCTCCGCCCCCTTCATCCCTGCCCTCCTTTCTTCCACTGAAGTCTGAAGATGAACTTTTAGTCGCAAGCGCACCACATGGCAAGGTGGTCCCGCCAACAAGAATTTAAGCAAGCTTTGGTTTTTAGGTGGTCGACTTTGTGGATTTTTTAGTTATTATTTAATTTAAATCATATTTACAGATGCAAATTTTGAACTTTTTTTTTCTAGTCGTGTCTAGTCAAAATGGACAGTTTCGTATTAATACAAGTTAATGCTTCTGGATTATGTTTTTACATTTTAAAATCAAATGGTGTTTTTTTTTAATTTAAGAAAACACAAGCAGACGAGTGAAATCTGTTAATTATAAAAATCATGTCCACTCTCAAGCTTTGTGAGATTTATTGAATCAGGAAACGGGACATATTAAAAATAACAAGTTCTTTTTACTTCTGAAGAATATCTACTTCAAGATGTTTGGAAATTATTAGTTTGTAATACTTCTAGAGAAACGAACGAACAGAAACTATACGCATCCGCTAGAAATAAATTAATACGATAACAATCGCCATTGTTATAATATCTATGAGCGAAAATATTTTGAATGGTGAGTTAAAGAATTGTTTCAAATAAATAATCACCTATAATGAACCATTGCTAAGTGAATTTAATACATTGTAGTTTAATTAACTATTACTTTTTAGGCACAAAGAAAAATTAAATACTTAATGAAACGCTCTCAAAATTATGGTTTTATTTAATAATAGTAAACATAGATGCTTATACTTAAATTAATTTCAAGGACAATCAAGTTTGTTTCACATTGATGTTATAAGTATGAAATATCATTGTTATTAACAAAAAATCGTTCGTTAAAGGACATAATAAAGGCTTCAAACAAAGAAGACCGACCTAAGCCTACGTGATATTTCAAAACAATGGATTTCAATTCCATCGTCAGAATACGAAGAAGAGACGGACAAGGAAACACATATTTTACAATCGAAAAATACTTTGTTATTTAGTTTTAATATGTTCTAAGTGTTTGTACTATATAGTCACTGTGGAGTGATAGATTATGGAGCACATGGTTCGAATCCCTTGCAGTAGTTCTTTGACTTCCGTGACGCCGTTCTCCATAACCGACATCCTGATGACCAGGGGCAAGGAATCTCTCCACGCTGCGCATGCGCTAGGACAGGAGGAGGCGCTAGATATGACCCGCAAGAGCGGCATCAAAATTAACGGTGAGTGTTTTTTTTTTAAATCTTCGCTGATAAACTATATTAGGATTTTGGTACAAAGAAACTTTTAGAAAATACAAAAATAGTTTAGCAGTGAGCAATGATAAAAATTAACTATACTATTACTACCTGCTTTGGTGGCCGCATGGTCTTGCAATAGACTGGGCTGCTGCTGATGAGGAGATCGATGCTCGAATCCCAGTTGGTGTACTGAGGTTTGAGTTTCGTAAATGGTTTTACACCCTCCCGACATGCAAATGCGGGTAAACTTCCCTGGGATCTAGCCTTTCTCATCCCCAACAAACTAGCGTAACTAGGCCAAAATTAGTATAACCCGAACGAGTAGTAAGACGCAGTGCTAAAAAACTATTATTAATATTTTGTAGGTTTTGATAATATTTATCAGAAGTGACAAACCCAGATCACATGACTTGACGTATGAATACGTAAAAGTAGCTCAAGTAACTTTTATAGCTGTTGAATAAGACCCTCCTTATGAAAGTTGGACTGTACACAAGTATGAACCAGTTAGGTGTGCGTTAGCATACTCGGCTCTGACAGGGGATATCCACACAGGTGGATATGGGGTCTAAGGCGTTCAAATCTTGGCTGGGTGGTTGCCAAAATGTTATTGGTCAATGTTATTTTACCATCCTCTCTCCTTGATAATGCGGGTACACTTATACTAATTTATTTTATTTGAACCTAGCTCTTTGACTTAGCATTAATGTTAAAGGTAGCACCCACCTCGTTGGCGTAGTTAGTCAACTCACTAGTTTCGTGTCGAGCTAGACTGCCGAGGACGGGGAGACTGAGGTTCAATTCTCACTCGGGTGAACTTGAGTGGTTTTCTCCTGAATGGCTTTCCACTTTACCTCCACGCAAATGAGTGTTCACTTCCTCTAAATTCTATTTTACCAATTCCTAACCCAACTGCGTAATAAGTTCTTAAGAGTATAACCCGAACGGGTACAAGGATGTGGTGCTAAGTATTATTAAATAGAGCTTTAATAAAGCTGAACAGGAATGCGGGTGTTCATTCCGTCCAGGGGGTATAAGGGTAGTTTTTTGAA
The DNA here is from genome assembly GCA_033556935.1 of Timema podura. Classification (NCBI taxonomy): domain Eukaryota; kingdom Metazoa; phylum Arthropoda; class Insecta; order Phasmatodea; family Timematidae; genus Timema; species Timema podura. Next base: position 42,128,313 of record JAVRXN010000011.1, on the reverse strand, counting down.
AAGGTATCTTATATGCATTAGCATGTTAAGAGGTCGAGAAGGCTGCTGTGCTAAATAGCGCAAGGTAAATCACCCATAGTGAACATGTCTAAGATCAGACCCTCAAGCTACCAGTCACCTGTTATCTAGTTTATTGGAAGCCTATCTCTTTAGACCACGTGACCATCAGTGCGAGGAGATCATAGTGAGAATTCTCCTTTTTTTTCTCCCCATTCATATCCATAAAACTCACACTATTCTTTATACTTGTTTGAATCCTAAAGAATAATTCTCTATGAACGAAAAATCATATTATAATGAATAGGGTGCGGCGGAAATATATGACGGTTTTGCAAATGTAATAACTTTTGTATTTTCGAACAAAACATTGTTTACATTTTTTCATTAAATTCAGCACATGTTGCCATTGTTATCTACACCATGACACCAGTTTTAGAACACAAGTTAGGTATGGAAAATAACGTATTGCAAATGTCCTCCATTTTCATTCACACATTGCTGAAGTATTGCTCTGAAGTTAATCATGCCATCACGAAGCATGTTTATCGATATTGCCCTGATTTCACGTTCGATAGCAACCTTGAGTTCTTCCAAAGTATGTGGCGTCAAGTTCAGTGGTCAGAGGGAGGCAGTCACTCTACTCCTCAGTTATTGCCATTTCAGTAACCATGGGCAACTGAATAATGACCAAGTGTGGTTCCATCAGGACAGGGCAACCCCCCATACATCACGGGTTTCCATGGCAGTGCTTTGATATATGTTCCCGCAACGCCTAATTTCACTTCGTGGAGATATCCCATGGCCAGCGCGGTCGCCCGATCTTTCAGCGTGTGACTGCTTTTTGTGGGGTTATCTGAAGTCGAAAGTTTTAATTGATAAAGCCACTCACTTGTAAGAACTCAAGGTTCCCGTTCGGGTACTAATTACCCTAATGGCTAGGAGTTGGGAAGGGTTGAAGATAGAGGAAGTGAACCCGCATTCGCGTGGAGGGAGAGTGGAAAAACATTTAGGAAATCCCCCCAGTTCACCCAAGGAGATTAGAACCTCGATCTCCCCATCCTCGACAGTCTAGCTCAACATGAAGCTAGCGCATTAGCTAACTACGCCACCAGGCGAGTTCCTGCTTAACAAGTTTCAATCTTCTACCATATTGAAAAGTAGTTTATTATCTTAGTTTTGTAAATTTCAAATCTTCCCCATTTCTTTCTATCTTATTGGCAAAATAAAACTCCCCTCCCCCCCAAGCTTTTCTCATGCGATCCTCCTTCTATTTACCTTATTTCCCGGGTCCCATTTAAAATTTTGAGAATCTTTTGGGTATATTGAGTGGGCCATTACATTCCTTCCAAATTTAAGTTTTCTACAACAGTTAGAAGTAGTTTTTATTAATTTTAAACATGAAACATTTTAAATTCCATAACCCCCAAACCCACTCCCCCAAACCTTCCCCTATATGTCCACTACAACCTAAAATCTTAAATGTTAAGACTTATATGGTTTTTGGAGGTGTCCTTCTATCTGGCTGCCAAATTACATTTCCTACCACATTTAATAGCTATTTTTATGATCATAACCCCCTCTATTCCGAGGAGTTTGATTAAAAAAATTAAGATATTTAGACATTTGTGATTATTTGGAGGCCCCTCCCCCAATTCTCGGGGCCCCATGTTGATATTTTCTATTTTTCGGTTTATATGGAAAATCCCGCAACTTTTTTGCCAAACAAAACTTCAAGTTTCTAATCTCAGTGTTTGGGGAAATACGTTGATGAGTGAATCAGTAAGCCCCACACCTTTTTGTCCCTTTCCACCCTTTTAAGGGTAGAAATTTGAAAATATATCAAAAGGTCTAACGCAAGTCTTAGAAATAAACCTTCAATTTAAATTTCTGGCTCTATTACGCTGGCTCAAAATATACATCGGTTAATTTTTTTAAAGCTTTCGTACCTCCATTCTCCCCCATTAGACGTCAAATTTCAAATTTTAAGAATTATTTGTTTATCTGGAGCTGTCCTTCTATCTGCCTGCAACATTTACACTCTCTACGACAGTAAGTAGCTATTTTAATGTTTAAACCCCCTCCACCTTTCTTCCCCATGTATCCTGGAGTTCCATCTAAAAATTTAAGGTTTTCAAACTTTTTAATGATTATTTGAAGTTGTTCCTTTTCTTCCTGCGAAATTTTTTTTACTACTTCATCTAAAAAGTTTGTTTTCTAATTATAGCCCCCCTTGCCCCATTTTTAAATTTAAATTTGTATAGCTATATGGGCCAATTCCTATACTTTCCTACCAAATTTCCAGTTTTCCACCTCATCTGGAAGTGGGTATTCATTCCAAACAGTTTACTCTAAACTTTATACACAGGGTGTATTTTAATTGGTAGTCAAATATTCTAGAGGCTTTTTCCCATCGACCAAGACATAAGAAAGTTCATAAAAACATGGTTCTAGAAATTTTTAGTTTTATGGTAGGAGGAATTCTACTATTCAATTAATAATCAATCCATAGAAGAAGTAATACAACTAAACAAGACAAGATTCACAGAAATAAACAAAAACAAAAGACAGAACTTCTGTTACAAAAATTATCAAATACTGTCCTCTGCTTCAATGCTTTCTCTGAACCTGCATTACATGCTTTTGTATTCTGTAAACACTTGAGGTGTTACTAGTTATCACATACCATTACGAATGCTTACTTAAAACCTTAACATCAGTATAGGAGTTGCGTCAACAATGACTTTATTGTCCCCAAGAATAAAATCCGTTAGATTTAAATCTGATGATCAAGAAGGTTATTAAATGGATCCCCTACAAATAATCCATCACTGAGGAAAACCTTTAAATTACTCTAAAACTAAACGTTTTAAACCCATGCTATATTCACTTTTCTTAAGGTTTGGTCAATGGAAATACGTCTTTCGACTATTTTACACCAATTTAAATACACCCTGTATATAGAGAGATATCATGTTATATATAGAAGCATATGTTTTTGTCGCCCAACATCTTGCTCAGTCAGTAGGTTAAATCATTTTTGTTTTTCAACCAAGCTTAGGATTCTGGGTTTAATTCCTCACGGACACAAAAAGTGATTATTTTTAAAAATGTGGCCTTCTTTTCAAAATGACGAATTGATGGCTGTGGGACTAGATGGTTGTGTATTGTAACAGATTAAAGTTAATATTTCTACTCATATGAAGATTAAACGGTCTCAGAAACTGTTGTTTTTACCCTAGTAGGCTATTTAGTTTTACTTCATATTTGTACTAATTGTTTATATTTTTGTGACAGTTTAAAATGTGCAAAAACTTTGAAATAGGATATACTTATAAATAGGGGCATTGTGTTAAACTTTGAACAGCAAACATATAATTAAAATATTTTTAAAATTAAGAAAACCCATTGCTCAGTTTAAGTTAGTCACAGAACATAAACATGCTATAATAAATAATGTAATGTCAGAAGAAATATGTTTTTAGGCCTACTGAATTTGGAGAAACTTAAATTTTTCTATGTTTTGAATATTCAGTTTATGTAGGGAAAAGGAGAGTTCGAAACTCAAAAGTAAAAACAAACAAAAAAAATCCTAAAGGATTAGTTTTACGTTCACCAAATAGCGTTTAAGTTATTTGAAATTAATTATTTTTCTAAATTTAAGACTAATTAAAATACATAGGGCCTATTCTCTTTTCAAATATTTTATTAGATTACCTGTAATTTATCATCCCGCATTAATGAAATAAAGGAATAAGTCTGCAAAATTTTGTTAGAATGATATGAAATATGTTTGAATTTTATTTTTCAAAATTACGGATAGTCTTAAATAGTTAAATATACGAACTAGAAAGAAATGTAAGAACTATTATTTTTTTTAAATATTTAGTTAAGTAATATGTCAATATTAAATTGTGTTGAAAATGAATAACATTGGTGTTTTTTCGAAATATTTGGTCACATATGGACAAGTTTATATTATATTTTTGAACGATTAAAGAACTTTTACGTTTTATTTTTGTTTAATATACTTATACATAAATGGATGAATGAACATAGGTCGAGCTAGGCCGAATTGATACATCCTAAGAGCCTCAGGATGTACTAGTTTATCCTTAGTCTAAATTTGTTAATCCTTAAATTTTGGCCTAGCGCATTGGATAAATTAGTAGGCCTACAATCTACAATTTTACTAGGCCAAATTGGGTTTAGGTTAGGTTAGGTTAGGTTAGGTTAGGTTAGCTGACAACATTTGCGGGTGAACTGTGAATGATGAAACCTGTCCAAGGTCAATTCATCTTATGGATTAAGAAGAGTGAAAACTAGTACTGCCTAAAAACATCAGGCTATATCGGTTTATCTTACAAGCGGTAGGATGTATCAATTCATCCTAGTCCGAACTAGTTTATCTTGGAATCGGGTTTGTACTGTAATATATATACACACACAAATACTCGTAAAACTGTTCATTATTTTAAAATTGGACGCCACAGAACTTAAAACGGTAGGACAAAGGAAAAAACAATACATAACCCTTAAATAAGCCTTAACTCAAGAAAACTTCCCTCTAATACTATGTGAATCGGTAATACAAACAACCCTAAAATATTCTGGATCAAATAACCAAGTCAATATATTTATTGAATACTGTTATAGCCGCGTCTAAATATCATATTCCTTAAATTGAAAAATGACACCTGAACATGGAAATCAAACCCGGCCAATACACTAACCCCTGAGCTATCCAGGAGTCTTCCAATTTTCAAGGTTATTCTTAACTCATGTTTTAAGGCAGAGTCTGTGATGGACATGCAGAAATCGAGAGATACACATGAGTGATCAATTAAGACCGTTGGAGCGTATAGCCAGAACGGGTAGTAAGATGCGGAGCTACAAAAAAAAGATCAGGAGCTATCAGATAACACAGCCAACTTCGACTAAAGAGGGCTTTGTGCTGTCAAATGTACAACTGTACAGTGCAATGACAACTGTACAAATTCGCACATCATGTTGGTTCATATAGCTAAGATATTATATTTATTAATTGCAGTTGTATTCACATCTAAAAATCATATTTTTTAAATTTAAATACGTTTCCTTAAATTATGATTGAAGAATGTCTCTGATCACGAAATGACTCCTACTAAGCCTAAGATACCAGGCTCGAGTCCCATGACCAGATGTTATTTTTCAATTTAGGAAATATAGCTCTACAACATGTTCTGTAACATTACTAAACAAAGGAACAATAAGATTCTTAGGGGTAGAACGTATAGCTTAAAATAAATATTGAGTGAAGCTCACCAGTATCAAACCCTGGTCTCACGGGACTGAGTAATGGTTGCTAGCCTCTCGTTAAACTATGTCACTTATATCCACATGGATGGGCACATAGACTAAATGTTCAGCTCATATAATCTGGTTTGCCACTGACCGGAAGGTCGGGATTTAAGTTTCAGCTGAGTGTGCTGAAGTTGGTCTTTATTAAATTGTTTTCCACTCTCCCAAAACGCAAATTTGGATACATTTCCTCTACAGTCTATCTCCCTCCTCCCTAAAACATTAGTATATCTAAAATTAGACGAGTTGTAAGACGTGTTACAATGCAATACTAAATCAAAAATAAAGTAAAAAAAACTTTTGTTTCCCATTTTCTTTGCTCGTATTCAATCACGTTCATTCTGCGCGTCTGCTTCTGTGAACTGTCCCACCACTAAAACATTTTGAGTGACTTATTTAAATTCTCCACTTGGCTTTTGTAAAACAAGAAGATTTAGTGGATCCTCTTGTTTGCCATGGATATACTCTTTCATTTACAGTTTCTACTGTAAACACATTTTATAAATTGAGTTCATAGAAGAAAAAAAAAAGATGTTCTTGGGTCGTTTTAACTACGGCCAAGTTATTTGACAGGACAGGTTTAACATCCTTTCTCCCAAGTTGAGCACCGAAGTATATTTCAAATCTTTCCAAGAGGGTAAAATAGGGCCATTGTTTCTTAGGTACTCAGTCGACCACTTTGATGGTTCATGTCTTGTGACTTGGACAAAGATCGTCTTGTATTGGTGGGATAAACATCGCATGACCTGGAGGATCTGAATGCTAAACCAATGAAACTACTCATACGTTTATTCTTACTACTTTCTTCTTCACTCTTTCGTTGTTTACAAGACTAAAAAAAAATCTCTTCCTCCACCCACTCGCGAAGATAAATAATTCAGGTGTGAAACATATTATCCTGCTTAATGGCCATGGGTGAATACACTGTTTCGTGTTAAGAAAATCCTTTGTTATTTTTTTTATCAGCAAAATTGTTGTTACATTGAGAATGTTACAGGATGTAAATCAACGTCTCAATAAGTTTTCCAGGTCGTGGCAAACAAAATACGACCATAAATAACGCTTTGTGATTTTCATTTTAAACGTGTAGCCCTTTCCATCTCTTCTTTGTACCACAGTCTTTCAGCGGAACCAGTGATTCTCAACACAGTATCTGAGCTGCGCTGGCGTAGGTGACTCATGGGCGGGAAAATAAGATGAAAAACAGTTTTCATAATTTAAGTGATTTTTTTTCCCCAGGCATTTTAATATTTATTTAATGAGGATGATGAAATGCTACATTTGAATCATCGCGCTGTATGGAGAAGAAGCATAAACGCTTAGGAAGATGAAAGATAAATACTAAGAGAACTTTTAAATGTGGTGCTGAAGAAAACTTGAGATCAGATGGTCAGAGAGGGTGACAAATGAAGAAGTCCAAAGAAGAGTGAGTGAGAAGAGACCCATTTTTACTTTCTCTCTATCTTACAGGTAGAGAAAGTATTGTGATCGTCAAAAAAATCGAACTCGAGATTTTGATGAATTTTGACGTTTCATGACTTCCTGAATCCGAAAAAGTGGTTTTTGAATTTCCGTCTGTCTGTCTGTCTGTCTGTCTGTCTGTACCTCCAACTAGAGCCTAAACTATTTTACCGATTGAGCTGAAACTTGATATCTAGGGTTTTCATAGGGTTGCCCCGAGGGGTTTTTGGAATTGGATATCTACCCCTAAAATTAAGGGTAGTTTACTGAAGGGCAAAAAGAGAAAAAGTCGATTTTCTCAAAATCTGCTCTAACGATTTTGATTAAATTTCATTTATAAACATAAATAAATATTCCAAACAAAATGGCTACTCTCAATATTTCGGCAAAATCGTTTTAAGGGCTCCGGTCTGATGCGTAAATTTACATTTTTTATAATAGCTCCGAAACTATTTGAGATATGAAATTACTTAGCATTACAAATATGTATATATATTTATAATACAAATATTTTATTCGAAACATATTTTTATAAAATCAATAACTTTCAATATATACGCAATTATATATATATTTTTAACTTTTTGGGCATTAAAGCTTAAGTATTGCGACCGTAAGAAAAACTAACCTGAAATGTTGATAGATGTCGACGTCTCATGACCCCCCGAACCCTAAAAAATAGTCTTTGCAATGCCGTCTCTCTGTGTGTCTATAAAAACTTAAAATTAAGGGTAGTTTACTGAAGGACGAAAAGAGAAAAATTTGTTTTTCTCAAAATCTGCTTAAACGATTTTGATTAAAATTCGTATCTAGTCGTTGATTAAGATTATAAATAAACTGGCTATTTTCATTTTCCTATGAAAATGATTTTTAGGGTACATTACAGAAGCGTTAATTTCCGTATCTCCACAACTATTGGAGAAACTAAACAACTTATCATTGCAAAATTGTAGGACTATTAGAAATAAAAAACTTTTATTTGACATATATTTTTATAAAAGCAGCAGTTTCTGAGATATTTTCAAATATATTAATACAATTTTGTGAGCTTTAGTTGTAAACATATACTACTTAAGTCTTAACGCAATAATACTCCAATGCCATAGAGTAATTAAATATAAGTAAGTATCTAAAAAAAGTATGTTATTTTTCCTTAAATCTCTTAGGAGAAATGTTTGCATAGCAATGATCTATCTCCATTTTAGACTCAATAGTCAATATTTACATTTTTTATTAGTCAAAATGTATAAATGAATAATTAAATATCAATGCGATGACTTGAAGATCTGCAACACCTTTTAAAATGTTAAAATTTTAACCAGAAATCGAAATTTTAATACGAAGTGTTGACCCTTGTGGAAGACATTAAACTGTTTGAAATGTTCTTAGGTGGACAAAGATGCGCCTCTTTTCTCATTGATTCTATATCATTGTATATTATTTTATGCGTGTTCTTATGTGGAGTGGTGATGATACAATGTACATTATTCCGTTCAGAAATCATTCGAGTTTATAGAAAGAGAGAGAAAGTCTGTGCGGTGTGCCGTACCATTTATTTGATGTGATTCTTGGGTGAAAAGCAAACCGGATCGAACACATTCTTAGGAAGAACTGTCTTCCGCACGATGTCATAAGAGGAAAGGTTGAGGGAAAAGGAGCTTATAAAGAAGGAGGATTTAAATATTGGATGAATTTAAGGAAATTTGAAAATTCTTGGAACTGAAGGAGTAGTCAGAGGACGAATGGTCTAATTTAACTGACAAAAAAAAAAGACCTGTCGTAAGATAGAATACCTAATAATTATAATACATTTTAATAAATGTTTTGAAGATTTTAAAATAAATGTTACGGCACAATTGCACACATTTTAACTTATACTCTATTACGAGTATAATATGAAACAAAATGTTTAAAAATATGAATGATTTCACTAAAAAAACCATACACAAATTTCCCTCGGAATTGAAACCTATTTATATTTTATGATCATATAAATCACTCTTCAGAAATAAAATTGTGGTAGTCATTTTCATAAAATTTCAAATTAAAAAGATCAGCCAACCCCAAAATTAATTTATTAAAAAAATGAAAACACACTATTATTTTCCGTGCAAGACAGTCTTCAGAAACGAATTTTAAATAAAATCGTTAAAGCCATTTTTGAAAAATTTTGAGTTTTCAAATATCAGTCTTCAGTAAACTAACACTAATTTTAGAGCTAGAATTATAATAAATGTTTGGCCTAAGTGTATTATCATAAAATAACATTTAAATGTCAAGTTAGAATGAAATCTATAATTCGTAAAACAAATAACTAGGGAAAATCAGACGAAATCCAAAAAACCGTAAAAAAAATGGGGACCATCAAAATTTCAAAAGTTTTTTTTGTTACTTTTTCGTTACTCCTTGATTATAGTAAGTACTGTGATCGTCAATAAAAACAAAAATTGAACTGTGGATATGAACGGATATTGATATTTCATAGCGCACAGAACATGAAAACTTTGTGTATATGCTGCCTTCTCTATGAATGTGTGTCTGTATCTTGGTCTAAAACAGAAAAAATTTTACCGGTCGGGCTAAAACTTGGTATCTAGGTTTTTCATAAGGTTCCTTGGATTTATTTTTGGAATTTTACATATATTAAAAAAAGATAGTTTACTTAAGGGCAAAAATAGAGAAAATACATCTCAAAATTCGTATTTAGCAAATAAAATTATTTAGAAGGTATTTTACATCAAAATATCTCCAATTTTGTTCCACAATCTTGAAGATATGAAATAACGTCAAATTGCAAAGTTGTAGTAGGAAGTAATATTAAAAAAACTTTTATGTAGAATACATTTTTAAAAAACCAATAATTTCTAGGTTATATATCACTTTAATTTTTATAGTTAGATCTGGAAAATTTAATGATATGGCATTTGGTGTACAGAGATGTTGATTTTTCCTAAATATATTTCTGTAATTTTTTTATATTGTATGGTGAAATGTGATTTTTTTCCCCTTTATGTTTCTGCAACAATGTATGTCGTTGCACATATATTATGAACTTATTATCATTAGATGTTCGGTCTTACGACGGGTTCATTCCTTTTGTCAGTGAACTTAAACCTCGAATGCAACCTGTTCACTGCCTACTCCATCAGCTCCCAGAATTTTCTTATTTCCTTCAAGTAATCCAATAATGGAATCTTCCAACTACCTAAGCTCCTCTCTCCCTCAACCTTTCCTTTTATGAGGTCGTGCAGAAGACAGTTCTTCCCAAGGACGGGTCTGATCCAGTTTGCCTTGTAACGAAGGATCACATCCGAAATGAATCTCTTCTCACCCACTCTTCTTAGGATTTCTTCATTTGTCACCCTGTTTGTCCACCTGATCTTATCAAGTCTTCTCCAGCACCAAACGTTTCAAAACTCTCTTACGAACCATATAGTATATTTTAGATAAAGGTTCAAGAAAGAATGTGCGACTCACTATATCACTTATTTTTAGTTGAAAGGTACGTACAGTACATAAAACGTCAAGATCTATCATAGTCACAAGATAAAAACTTCACAATTAATATAACTTCCCTATATAGTAAAGTCAAAAGAGATTCTTGTACTCATATTATACTATTTTTTTTTAGCATAAGGTCTTACTACCCATTCGGGTAATACACTTATATACTAATTTCAATAATGAGTTAAGGTAAGGAAGGTTGAATTTAGAGGAAGTGTATCCACATTTTCATGGGGAGGTAATAGAACACCATTTAGGAAAAAACTCAGTACACCCGAGTTGAATCAAACCACGATCTCCCAGCCATTGGCAGTCTAGTATATTGCAAGAATAGCGCTTTATATTACGCAGCCACCGAAACAGGTTTCATTTAAGGTTCACTTAATTTAAATAAATTACACCCAATATCATGGAACTGCAGGTCTAATCCTCTTTCTCTATGAAATGATGCCAGATCTCTTCGCTTTCAGTTATGTCGGAAGGTAATGTGTTAGGGTATGAAGGAGCCATTGACAACCTCGAAAGAACCAGTGTTGAATTATTGGTCTTATATTTAAGAGGAGATTGAGCACACAAAAACAAGAGAATCACAGCCCTGTTTCCTAGTAGTAGTCTTCAGAGATGATATTCAGTGTAGTGTGTGATCAAAGGATTAACGTAACTTAAAGGCGATTGGCCCTTTTCATTTGGCGTGGAAATACAGAGCCATGGGAACAAACTGTTATCTTCAAGAATTTTTATTGTTTTGCCATTTTTTTTTTCGGAAACGGTTTGTTCAGGAATAGAAACATGTTGATTAAGAAATACTTTTTATATAAACATCTTCTCTATAGTTTAAACAATGATCAAATATCGATAAAATTGACATTTTTCAATAAAAAACTGCTGGCTGAATAACAAAAAATAAGAAAATGTAACAATAAATAAACATCGATACATTATTTTAGAAGAGGTGTTGAAAATATCAACATAAAAATTTCCCTCGTTCTCGAGAAAACTTAAAGTTCCAAACGTATGATTTTTCCGCAAGACCTGTCCGGTAGCTGGTGCCATCTACGGTTTCCGTGATCCATCTGTTCTTGGACGCGGATGGATATTTTGGTCAGCCACCTGAAAGACTGGAACTAGAAGTTGAATAAACATGGCCGCCATTCCTCCCAAGGAGTGACGGCTTTCTTGAAGAGTTGAAAGAGGTTTTTTTTTACACTGATACCTGTGAGGTATTGTTTATTGATTGCTCTACGTTATTGTGAATTGAGAATAATGATAAGAAAATAAAGTACACGTTTGACTGTTGGTGCTAAAAAAAATATATAAAAGAATAAACACTTTTAAAAAATGAATATTAGCTCAAAGCTATGTAATTTATTTCAGCTCCACGTCTTACTACCCGTTTTGGTTATGCACCAAAGTCATGTAATGTATAAATAAAATAATAATAAAATATATAAAATAAAAATATATAATAATAAATAATAATAATAATAATAATAATAATAATAATAATAATAATAATAATAATAAATAATAATAATAATAATAATAATAATAGCTAAAAAGTTGTAAACTTGCATGGTAAATTATAAACAAGGGTACTAACTAAAATCTAAAGAAAATCCTTTTATAACATAATATAATTTTTCTGCATTTTTTTAGCACCGCGTTTCACTACCCGTTAGGGCTATATGCTTATATACTAATTACACTAATGAGTTAGGGATTAGGAAGGCTTAATTTAGATGAAATGCACCCTCATTTGCGTGGAGGGAAAGTTCATTTAGGGAAAACCACATTCAGTGAGCCCGACCAGGATCAAAGCCCGATCTCCCCGTCTTTGCCAGTCGTACCAACACGAGATTAGAGCGTTAGACTATGTGGCCACCGAAGCGTGTCTGCATTTTATTCGGAGGTTACAAAGAGTAATGTTGCAGACATATAGGTTTGATTACTTCGAGAGAGATATTAATCTATATAATTATTTTTAGAAGGCAAAACCCACTCACTGATTGATTGACTGACTGAATGACTGACTAACTCACTCACTCATCACTGCAACCCCCACGAGCCCCTGGACCAAGAAACTTGAAATTTTGTGTGAAGGTTCCTTTTAGGAGATAAGACGGGGTTTTGCGAAGTTAGACCCTTGAGGGTGAAAAGTTTTCAAACTAACTTGTGTGTCTTTTGAATCAACAAACATAGAGAAGTGACATTTAAAATGAAGGTTCCTACCACGGGTATAATTCACTAAACAGGAAACAAAGTTTTTTTGCATAAAACTACTGTTTTTGTGAATTTATTATCGGCCAACCCCAAGGGGAGATATTTCTCAATAGTAGAACGTCCCATTCTTGACCTTGCTCTTTCCGAATTTTGGGGTCCCGTCCCGTCCCGAACCGAAGCCCCCTCCCCCCAACCCGCGGCTGGAAATTTCCAGACTGAGGGGGTAGTGTAAAAGATGGAAAACCCGTTTGGCCCTCACCTGCCCGAACGGAGGGTCATAAAAATCATCGGCTTGTGTCATTATGAACAAGGGGCGAACTCCTAACTTTCGCACTAGATGGATTTTTTCTGGGGGTGCTCTTGGACCCTTTAAAATAATATTTCAGCGTATAGTAAAAATTAATAGGTTATTTCTTCATTGAAAATCTTCATATTGCTTGACCTCGTCATCTTATTTGTCCGGATTAGATTTTTTTTAAATAAATAAGGAGTTTTCTGCCCCCTATGTTATAATTTCTCAACACAAAATCATAAAAATTTAATTTATTTGGTAAAATATTTTTTATTAGGTACCCCTTCGATAGAAAAGTGTGTCATCAAATTCAGCTTTTAGGGGCTTATGCCCCCCGGGCACAACTACCCTGCTAAAATCTATGCAGTCGTTATTTCTTCCCTGAAAATACTCATATTTCTTGACCGTTGTAATATTAGTTTTTTAGATTAGATTTTTAAAGAGTTTTCTGACCCTCTATCATAGCTTCTCACCAAAAACTCAATAAAAGAAAGTTTCGTTGGTAAAATATTTTTTGTTAGCACTCTTTCGATATAAGTATTTAATGATAAAATTCAAATTTTTGGGGCTTACAGTCCCTCGGCAACATATCCCATCCTAAAATTGGTGCAGAAGCTATTTAAATTTAAATTTAAATATAGCACCACGTCTTACTACCCGTTCGGGTAATACACTTAAGTACTAATTGCGCTAATGAATTAGGAATTGAGAAGGTTAAATTTAGTGGAAGTGAATCCACATTTGTGTTAAAGGATAGTGTAAAATCATTTAAGAAAAACCTGCCCCAGTTCACCCGATCGAGATTCGAACTTCAATCTCTCCATCCTCGGCAGTTTAGCTGAACAATAAACTAGCGTGTTAGCTAACTATGCCACTTATGCGGGTCAGAAGTAATTTCATCGAGAAATTCCTTTGGGTTCCTGCTTCATCCGTAGCGCCTGATACGTCAACATCCACCCGCGATAAATCGCGGGCGATTCATCTGATCCTTTCTATAATCGGGCTAGTCCTTAGTGAGAATTTTTCGAATTAAACTCCATAAATACCTCTAAAAGGTGAAAAGAGTGGTTTAAAGGGCTCAAATTAGCTAATGTATTTTTTGAGCCAACGGACAGAAGGCATTGAAATTTTACATTCTGGTTCCCTTCTACAATTTGGCTAGACATTTTTGAGGAAATATTAAAATGTAATCCCTCAGAGGGTGACGAGGGGCCGAAATGAACGGTAAAATTAATGTCCTCCAAAATCGACGAGAGTTGATATTTGATATTTTTTCGGGCCACAGGTATCCGATAAGAAGTGGTTTGGTGAAATTTTATTCCCAAGAAGGTGAGATGGGGGCTTGTAATATTTTTAGAACTATAATCCTACCTTCCGAACCATTTTGCTGGAAATATGAAACTGAAACTGTGCAGGCAGGTTTTTTAAGTAATAGGTCAGAATTTGGGATTTTTTTAATTCAATCCCCAAGGGTATTAAGCGGTTAGGAGGTACGTTTTTGGAACTCTAAGAGGTGAAAAGGGGAGGCAAGTTGCAGACGGAGATTGAAACATTTTTATAGGAATAACCCCATCTTCTAATCCACTTGGGCTGGAAGGATGAAACTTGACAACGCGTAAACAACGCTGGGCGACTTTTGAATTTAAATCAGTTCCTTTATATTCCTCGTCCTACTAGTAGTATCTTGGTAGTAATATGGTGGTGACTTTATTGTGGTTGTAGTTACTACAGATTTTTAAATGAGCGTCGATCATTCAACGATAACTCTGACAACAAACAGTAATCGTAATTATCCCCTAGTTTTAGAAACTCCCTTTTACACCCCAAGTCTTTTTATTTTCTCGATATCTTATAGGTAGAGAAAGTATTGTGATCGTAAAAAACTCGAGATTTTGATGAATCTAGACGTTTCATGACCCCACCCGAATCAGGAAAAGTGTTTTTTGAATTTCCATCTGTTTGATTGTTTGTCCGTACCTCTGACTAGAGCCTAAACTATTTTACCGATTGGACTAAGACTTGGTATCTAGGGTTTTCATAGGGTTGCCCCGAAATATTTTTGGAATTGGATATCTAACCCTAAAATTAAGGGTAATTTACTGAAGGGCAAAAAGAGAAAAAATGGATTTTTTCAAAATCGGCTCTAACGATTTTGATTAAATTTCATTTCAGAACATTTATAAATATATATTATAAACAAAATGGCCACCCTCAATATTTCGGCAAAATTACTTTAAAGGCTCCGGTCTGGAGCGATTGTTCTCACTTTTTATTATATTTCCGAAACTATTTGAGATATGAAATTACTTTTCATTTTAAATATGTAGATCTATTTATAATACAAATATTTCATTCGCAACAAATATTTATAGAACCATAAACCAATAACTTTCAAGCTATATGCAAATATTTATAATTTTTAACTTTTCGAACACTAAAGGTAAAGTAATACGACTGTCAAAAAAAATCTAGACCAAGATGTTGATGGATGTCGACGTTTCATAGCCCCCCAAAACCTAAAAAGTGTTTTTGCAACGCCATCTGTCCAACCCTAAAATTAATATCAGTTTACTGAAGTCTGAAAAGAGAAAAATTTGGCCATAACGATTCTTTCTCTCTCATTTTAGACTCAATAGTCAATAATTACCTATTTAATTGGCCAAAATTTATAAAAGAGAAATTTAATAGCAATGCAATAACTATAAGATATCCCATAGTAAAATGACGAACATTTTAACCGGAACTCAAAATTTGAATACGAAGTGTTGACCCTTGGGGACCCAACCTCTATATTTTTTATTGATCCAAATATACAAATGAAAACATTAATTCTTTAAATAAAATTATGAGATTTAAAACCATGAATAAAAAGGGTTTTACGTATGTCTAGCGCAATTTGTTCTCAGGATTATAGTTTATATTATATTACTAATTTTGAGTAAATATCTCCATTTCTAAAAATTAGAGCGAGAAAATGTGTGTGGAGTTCCGTACCATTTATTTAATATATACAATATTTTTAAAGTTTTTTTAATTGATCCAACAGTTTATATATGTGTGTGTGTGTTTTATGCGTGTAAACATTCATAAATCGTGGTAAAATCAATTAAATAATTACCCAAAAATATATTTTGGAGATATAAATTAACTTATTATACAATCACAATATTATTTCAACTATTTTTAAGATATTTATTAATAATCCATCTGGTTCAACTTTTAGGGAACCCATAATTTATAAAGAAGCAATCATCATTATTACGGTAGAAAAAATACACACATTTAACTAGATTTATTTTGATATGGTATTAATAAAGCTTTTTTTATTACAGCTATATTAGCTATATTATTTAGGCAATAAATCAGTTGAGTGTTAATTATTACAATCTTGCATAATATTAATTATCTTCACTGGAAAAATTGAAAGATTGAACTATTATAAACAAAAAAAACTCTAAAGGGCCTGGTCAACCGGTGAAAAACTCTGCAAGAAATATAAAAGTCGGTACCTTGGTTTAGTTTACTTAACAGTAAAACCACATACAATTCAAGACCACTTTGTATCAGAATAGTAATAGAATTAGCTGAGTGGCAGGCCGTCATTAATCGGACCCTTGTCAAGGAAGTTATTGTGTTCCCGAAACTAGGAACTTTATTTTGGAAGAAGCTAACGTCAACTTACACTAGTGTAGTTTGGTTATGAAGCCACCCTTTCACCCTCCCACCCACCATCCCAAAAAATTGGTTTTAGACTTGCACACAACAGGGCCAAGGACCTTAACGTAACAACTCTAGAAATACACAGACGATGAATTTGGACCGTCTGAGAACAAATTGTTCACTAAAATGGAATCCAATCATTTCAGGGGGATTAGGCTGCAATTACTTGCAATAGAAGCTTACTGGATTTACAGAATAAAGTGTAACAAGGGGTTGTCGACCTCGGTGATCTTGGGGTAAAATACTCGCCTCAGGATCCGTTGTTCCTGGGTTCAAAACCAGTTGGGATGGATGAATTTTTCTTGAACGATAAACATCCATGGCACAACTTACTTCGGGGGAATTAAAGCTGTCAGTCACATGTCAATAATTGTGGCGTGCAAAATATTCCGGAAGGTATGTGGAAATATATTTTCCAACAAAATTGGTAGGTCTTTTCGTTCCTACTCATAGAAATTATCGTGTGCTGACATAATCAGTTCAGCAAGTGCACGTTAAATACCTTTACTAAATAAGCAAAAGGCTACGACATTTTAAAGTTCATGAGACGTGAAAAAAACTATACTGAAGATGTCGTCCGCATACCATAAACAAACAAGTGAAGTTCTAAATAGCCCTGTTGACGTCCCTCGCAACATGATTGGCTAGCTATAACACGTGATACCCTTCACATAACGATCACTTAACGTCAAAGTACTCCCTTGGACAACTCTTAAGTTAATTGAAGGTTAAGTTAATTGCATTGTGATGGCTTCCATTTAAAAACAGGTTAACCTTTATGTTACGTTACGTTGCTTTACGTGAAAACTACTTAAAGTTAATACTAGCACCACGTCTTACTACTAAGTGAAACTTAAGTTAACTGATCGTAAAGGCTTCTATTTAAAAACAGGTGAACCTTTACGTTACGTAACGTTACGTGAAAGTTAAGTGAACGTTTAGTTGATCGTGACCCTGGAATAAGAACTATACCCTCCAATACTTTAATGAACTAATTAGAAAATACATTTACCAATTATCATAATGTTAGTAGAGAGTAGGCTACATAATCTCTACCATGTTAGCAACGGAGATAATAAAATATTGATCAAAACTGATGCGGGCACCTTTTTATCCAAATTATCTCTAAATTATGGGAAGAAATATATCTTCCATTATATCTCATTTGGTGATAGCTTCACACATCAGTAACAATTTTTACACTGTGTCTTGCTACCCAACCAACATATTGTATTTTAAATATGCTAGTGTAGTAGGAATAAATAATAAAGTGTATCCACATTTGCATGAAGAGAGTGGTAGACCTTTTGAAAAAAAAAACACTTTGCATACACCGGGCTGAAACTTGAACCCTGACATTTCCTTTACCGGTAACACAGACTAATGGATCCTGACATTAGTCCATGTAGCAACTTAAGTGGGGAGTAACTTTAATTGCTCCGGAGAAAGAGGAATAGGAAGGGGACAATCACCAACCAAAGAACTCCCTCTAGATTAAAAGAATAAAATAGCCGTTTAAAACAAATAAAATATATTTTTGTCAAAAATTAATATTTTGACCATTTTTTTTAATAACTCATGAAATACTTGAACACCGTATTTTTTTTGATATGACTCCTTAAATATTTTACTCCGATTAGCACTGAATATTTTTTCCAGCAAAGCTTTTAATTTTATTCTAAACTATAAAAATTGGCTCTGAATATATTCTAAATCAAAGCTAAGGGGGTCTGGCTCCCTCTACTAAAGGATAAAGTATGCATACAGACCCAATAGCTTATAACATTTGAAGTTTTAGTTAAATATACATCTCTTTTTCTTTAATGGGTCACAAAATATTTTTTAAACTTCCAAACGAGATAGATATTTTTCTTTAAAACATTTTCCAAACCAAACATTATTAATAGCTTATATTATTTTGTTGAGAGCACTAAGATGAAAATATAGTAGCTTAATATGTGTAAACTTCTCTTTTGGAGGACTGGACCTGTTTTGAAAATATATTTCATACAAAATTGTCTAATGATATCAACATCAATATTGTTTTAATGTTACATCAAATTTTTACAGAATTTTAAACATATCCATTATCACAGTGGACAAATCATTGTTTTTTGAGAAAGTTCTTGAAAGTTATTTTAACTTCAACCACATCTGTATACAATAAAAATTATTAGTAAAGAACTAATTTTAGTGTATTATTAAAATTTTAGGATTCAAAACCTCTTAATTTTGAAATTGTTTAATTTTATCAACATCAAATTTCATCTCTTTATAGTCTTAGATTTATTCTTGACATTTGTAAAATCTAAAGTCAAAACTCTCCTATATTAATATATAAATAATATTTTATTAGTAAATTTATGGATAAATTTAATTTGAATTTTTCATCAAATTAAATAATATATTATATTGCGTGTCTGGGCTACATCATTCGTATCCCATTAGTGGAGAGATAAGCAAGTGCTCCTACTAATCTACTGTTGCCCAGGGAACGCCTGAATGTACTAATATGTACTAATGGAGACCCTTTCCTTGTCCCGGTAATATGAGATGATGATGTTAGTGAATATTAGGATGTGGGACCCGTGGAAACTCTTAAAACTAACTTAAGATTAATCAACTAAACTCTGCTGACCCTAGGAGTAATACCCCTTTCGGTAAAAATACGCTAGGTACAAGCCGGGAATTGAACCCGAGATCCCTAGGCTAGTAGCCAAGTGCACTGACCACTACAACATGAGGCCGGCTATCAAATTAAATCAACATTTCAAATTGCTATAGTTAAATTAAATAATTTTCGATTATTTAATTTTTTTTTTAAATTATGAGAATTTGAATTTTGTAAAATAAATGACTTTGAGGTAAATTTTAACTAAGTTTATGAATTGTACTTTATATAGAAAGTCCCTAGACATTTTATCGGGTAAATAATAATAAGCTCCCAGTCCTTCTTCACCAAAGAATCCAAAATAGCTCATTTTAAAAAGGCTAAGCAATGATGCTAGTTTTTAAATTAATTTTTATCTATTTGAAACCAAACTGTTAAAACATTATATCAATATTTTTGTTTTCAGTTTAGTCTCAAGATTTAATTTTGAGGGTGTGTTTATCTAATAATTTAAGTGTTTCTTTAATCTGTCAAAGTAGTGTCTACTCAAGAATTATTTTAATGAGCAAGTAAGAATTGAGAGATTATATTAGGTTTACCTGGGTGCTTTAGAAGATACTTAGTACTTATATATAAGTCTACTTCCGTGACATAAGTTATCATTTTTATTTTTTTTCAATTTCATGTTTCTTTCTCCAAAATTACTCTCGGAAAATTTAGGTGTTGAATGCTTATTTATTTAATCACTTAGTGGGCTAATCCATATTTCTACATGAATACAATAAGGGCGATATTATATCCCAAAAATCGACCTCGGTAGTTTTGAGGTAAAGGACTTGCCTCAAGACCCGATGTTCGTGGGTTACAACCCAGCCGGGGTCAAAGGATTTTTCTTGAGTGATAAAAATCCGTAGCACAATTTCCTTCGAAGGGGAAGTAAATCTATCGGTTCCATGTCAATTACTGTATGTAAAATAATCCTGGAATTTATGTGAAAATAACTTTGGTAGGCCCTTTCGCTCTCGCTCATTGAAATTCTCGTGTGCGAATATAATCAATCGGTTCAGAAAGTACACGCTAAATACCTTAATTAATAAAAATAAGTAAATAATTTAACCCCAAAATAGTTCAAGGTTATCTCATCAATGAAACATTTAAATACTTGCTTAACTTTCATCTTTCCAATCATGTTTTTTAGATTAAGTAGATAAATACTTTAGTAGTAAGAACAAAATCATATAATTGATGAAAATCTAACAGAGCCCTTAATTTTAAAATATATTTATCAAGTGTGTTGCATGAATCGTCCTCACATGCCAGAATCTTGGCATCCTGTTCCACTAGGTCTAGGTGTGTGGGTGCCCATTTGACTGACATGTTGATCACACTTGAGTATGTACAGTGTAAACTAACACTAATAATACACTTCATTTCTAGAGACAGATGCACACTACATTGGTTTTGGTATAGTTTGACGTCCTTTCGAAATACATCATTTGTTTTATTAAAATTGATGAGAACATAAAGGGAGGAAAAAACATACGTTTACTTGAATATGTGTGAATTTAGAATTATAAATATGGCATTTGACGTTTTCATACACAATTTAGAATATCACCTCAAAATATTAAATTATTGATCTTGTGGTAAATTCAAAATGTTAAAAACATAAATCAAATCTTTTCGGCTAACCAGATAGGAAGACGTATCTTCATATTGGAATTTTCTTTCTTATAAAAACAGAAGGTAATTAAAATAAGTCTTCCATATTTTAATGTAATTACACTTGTGGAAATGGAACCCGATTATGCAAGTAATATGTTTGATGTGGAGCTGAAGGCATTCAATCAAAATAATAACCAACGAGAACCTGCTTCGGTGGCCACTTGGTCTAACGCGCTAATCTCGTGTTGGATTAGACTGCGGAAGATGGGGTGATTGGGGTTTGATTCTTGTCGGGTGCACTGAGGGTGGTATTTCCTGAAGGTTTTCCCTCTCTCTATCTCGTTCTCTCTCTCCACGTAAATGCCTTCCTAATCCTCAACCCATTAATGTAATTAGTACACAGGCGTATAACCTGAACAGGTAGTAAGACGCGGTGCTAAAAAAACCTAACTAGAATTGAACTATCTAACTTCGTACAAAATACATCGTATATTATGTTATTAATGTATTTTATCGATCCTTGCTTTTCATTGTTTTCATTGTCTGAACCTTTTATTTTGCAAAGTCATAGAAAGGTGTTGTGTAAATACCTAACGTGTAAGGGTAAAAACTTTATGTTTAATTTATAGGTGTCTCATTTCTAATAGGCTCTATGTTAAAATTTCTCTTACAAAATGTATATTAGGTTAAATAAAAATAACGCACTTCCTTCTTTCTCATTTTACTTGTTTGTATGAAGAGAAATTATTGTAATCTTGAAAATGTCCGACGTCGAGATTATAATGAATATTTATGTTTTATGTGTGTTCGAACACAAAACAAATTAATTTTAAAATTATATCTATCTTTGGCCACAGATTTAAAAAGGTTTGATGGATTTTGTTCTAATTTCATTTCATGCATGACTTTGGGCCTTTTTTTTTATTTTGTCCCTAGCCCGCAAATTAAGGGTAGTTTCCTGATGAATGATTTATTTTAATTTTGTCTATAATGACAACGATTATTAGATGCTAACGATTTTTTTTAAATGGATATCTTTGGAGTGTATTACCTGATAGATAACACCGTATTATTGGTAAATATTCGTTAAAGGGTAGTTTATTGATGAATGATTTTCGAAATATTCGAAACATTTGAAAATGGCTTTAACGATTTTGTTTCAAATGTGTATCTGAAGAGTGTTTGACATGAGGAATATTCATTTAATAGTAGTTCTTATGATGACTGGGTTATATATAGAAATTGAATATTTAAAAAATGGCTTGAACGACTTGGTTCGAAATCAATAACTGTTAGGGTTTTTACATTATATATATAATTATATTTATTAGTTTTCTAAATAAAACTGATTTTATACTAGTTTAAAAATATATAATTTTTGTATTATTTAAATTTTATAATTTAAAATAGCTCTAACTATTTTGTTAAAATTGGTATCGGAAAACTATTTTGGAAGATTAATAATAATATATCTTTGATCATTCCAAATAAATTAATTCAAGGATGGTTTACTAAAGACAAATTATAGAAAATTTGAATATTTAGATATTGGCCTTGAAGATTGAGATCAAAATGTGTATCTGAGAATAGATTTTCTTTATAAATAAGAATATATTTTTACAAATTATAAATAATGTTAGGGTGCTTTACAAATAACTTACATACGATAATTTGAAGTTTGTTAAAGTTACTTAAACAATTTGGTTTAACATTTATATAGTGTTTATAGTAATTATTTACAAGATGTTAACTACGAGGAAAACTTATTTAAGAGTAGTTTATTGAAAATTTATATTTGAAAATTTTATTCCAAGCTATAATACACAACATGAGAAATCTTGGGCATTAGTGGTATACCATTTATTTAGAACTATATGATTGTATCTAATGTATCTAACATTAGATTCGATTAATTTTTTTTTTGTTTTTGGGTGAGTGATATATCAAACGTGGCCCACTACTCCAGTACCCAGAGCTGAGATACGAACTTTCCCTCCTGTTACCTGCAAACCAATTCATCTTGAGACCAACGCCTTAGACTGTATAACCATCAATAAGGATACCAGTCAGGAATGTATCTCTTGGTTATAACAACATATGAACAATTCTTTAAGTAAGCGTAAAGTGAATGTGGTATACAACAGTAATAATCTGTGTCTATTGTTCTTTAATAAATTATCTTTCTTTTGTATTTCACTCTATGAGTAGATTAAATTATATGTTGTTAAATTGACAGCATAACTATCGATTATATTATTCACTTTGATATGGCTTGACGATAAAAGAATAACCGTTTGAAATGCAATGTCTTTTAAACATCAATTTATTATTAAGAAATATAAAATAATAATGACTTCACGCTTTTTTAATTGTGATTTTTTTTATGATTATGTGCTTGAAATGAAAAATTTAAGTATGATATTAATTTATAAGTATCACAGACTGGGGGCAATCATCACGTACCAGATTGGGATACATATGAACTAACCGCGTATTACTATCCGTTCGGGTTATAGGCCTACGCTCATGCATTAATTATGATAATTCTTATAGAGATGAGGAAGGCTATATTTAGAGGAAGTGCTATATTTAGACGAATTTGCTCGGAAAACAATTTTGGAAAACCCACCTTCAATAGAACTGACTGAGATTTGAACCTCGATTTTCGCATCATCAGTAGAATATTCTACTGAGAGATAAGTGCCTTAGAGTCAAGTGGTATTCAACCTATGGTACGCTTACCCCTTGGAGTACGCGAAGCTACCCCAAGGGGTATGCCAACATGTTTTTAATTTGCGTTCAAACCCTACTGAATGCTATTATGCTGTGTGCATTTCTGAAATAATTTTCACATATTGAGAAAGAGGACAAAACACATGATTGGATAGCAAATCCTTTTGATACCACAACAGTCACTTCATCTGAACTTTCCATCAAATTTAAAGGAGATTTAACTGAGATTTCTGCTGATATCTTTCTAAAAGCACCATTCAAGATTATGTAAGTTTGCGATTTATGAACAGCAGCTCGCCATGAGTTCAAAGCTTCTTCCATTTCCATCTACTTACTTGTGTGAACAAGGCTTTCTGCAATGACATTAATATAAACTCACTAACTCTCGTCCTCGGATTGATCTACTATCTTCGAGAAAACAATACCAGGCATGTCACTGAATGGCTATTTGTAATAAATATTGGCACTTTATAATAATATTCATGTTGTTTTAAATGTCATATAAGATTTTATTTGAACAAACAGAACAATAAATCCGCAAAATCATTGTATTATGCATTTATTAGTTCCATGATATACTATACTTACTGGGTATATTGTAAAAACCAGTAGGGGTACAAAGTCAGAAAAAATATATTGGGGGGTACAAGCAATAAAGGGTGAATACCACTGCTTAGACCATGTGGCTACCAAAGCGGGTCCCAATTAAAATACGAATTACTTGGCAGCATTAAAAATAGTTATGAGTTTCCGGTAACTGTGACTGAGATTTAGCTCTGAGTGGCCTGTAATTTCACAAGTTACCACAATTGGACTCAATACAACAATTAATGAGAGGGAACCCTATATCCAAGATGAATCAAGATGGCTCAGTGGTAGAACATTAGTGGTCAAAGGGCCTGGGTTCGATGACCATGTCAAGGCTGCCATTTTTTCCTTGATAAAATTTAAATATGGTAGTCTGCTTGCTACTCGTTTATCAATAATTATATAGTAAATTACACAAAATCTCAAACTTTATTTTCAATTTCTCTCAACCCCTCGGAGAGAGACGTATTGTGACCTTAAAAAAACTAGAACAAAATGTTTTCGTGATGTTGTCTCTCTACATGTGTATTAGACTAGAACAGAAATCATTTTACCGGTTGGGCTGAAACTTGATAGCTAGAGGTTTTTAAAAAAGTTCCCCCGAGGAATTTTTAGAATTAACTATCAAACCCTAAATATAAGTGTAGTTTAGTGAAGAATAAAAAGATAAAGAATCGATTTACTAAAAATCTGCTCTAACAATTTTTTTTATTAAATGTATCTAGCCACTGTTTAATATTACAATAAATAAATGGTAGGGGACACCACACAAACTTTTATCCTAAAATAGACATTTACTTAAAATTCATAAAATTTGTGAAACGAAATATTATATACTGTTGCAAAAACACTCAATCAAAGAGCATACATTTAATAATATACACTGTTACGGAAACATTGGTAATGAGGAGCACATAACACTCAATTTAATATCTCTTAGTATTTCATAAAAATGTACTTATTTGTTCATAATTTATAAATTATCTGGTTTATAAAACTTTATTTAAAAAAAAAGTTTTATATTTAAAATTGCAAAATATTTACAATAACAAGCTATTTCATATCTAAGATAGTTGTGGAGATATGATCAAAATTGAAAATTTTTGCTTAAGTATAGTACACTCAAAGTCATTTTAATGGAAAATGAAAATTGCCATTTAAGTTTGTAATGTTAAATTACACTGTCTAAATACAGAATTTAATAAAAATCCTTATAGTAGATTTTGAGAATATCACTTTTGTTTCTATTTTGCCCTTCAGTAAACTATCTTTAATTTTATGACTATAAATATAATTTCAAAACCTCCTCGGGGAACTCTTACTAAAACCCTATACACCAATTATTACCTTGATCGGTAAAATGATTTCGGCTCTAGTCCCAGATACAGACAGATATACTGCAAAGCGAAATACATTTTTCTGGTTTCAGGAGGTCCTACTATAAGTTATCGTGGGAGTCCACCCCACAGCATTGTACCGTGACCTTCTAGTTCCTACAGTAGTCACCACCCTCTTTTTTTTTACTCCTTTGCCTTCTGTCTCTCGAACAGATTTCAACTAACGCCAGGAGTTGGTATTCGTTGGGGCACATAACGTTTTACACTCATCCACAGTTTTGATGAGATTATCTGTACAGAGCCTATGTGCTTTATCAGAAAATATTTCCTCTGCGTAGACCAACACAAAATAACAGAATTGCTGTAATTTTGGCCACTTGCAGTGGCCCAAACTCAAAATAAAACTTGATGAATGTGTGAGCCTAAATAATATTAACGTTTTTGGTTTTTGTTCTACATAGTTTTGTTTGACAAAAGTTTTTTCTTTCTACAGAAATATTTTTTATTTTATTAAGTATCTATTAAAGAAAATTTAAAATATATATTTTATTTTTAATTTACATAATTTGTCTTTGATTTTGGTACTATAAATAGCTACGTCTAGTTGATTTATATTCTAATGGGTCTTACACACACCACGTATCTTACTTAATATATCTGCGTAGACCAACACAAATCAGTTCAGTTTCGGTCATTTTGTCGCTTGCTATGAGTTAAATTCAAAATTAAACTTGATAAATGTGTAGGGTACATGAAAATTAAGTTTTAATTTTATAAAACATTTTGGTTGGTATAGTCAAAGTTTCTACAGTAAAATATAGTGACGTGGCATAACATTTCATGAATTGTTGCCAGGGTAAGCAGAACTTATTAGGACAGTAAGGTCAGTTTCATATTAAGAATTAGTACGTCTAAAGTGCAGTGCTTTGCTAAATGCAAGATGACACCTACCCAAACTCGATTGGAATGGGCCAGTTTCCTGTATAAAATTGGCCTATTCCTTTCTGGTCTAGGTAGATGTTGACCTGTGTATAGTAGAGCACCACACTTGAGGTGTACATACTAAGGGCGAGTTTCATAGTCAGATTTAGTACGCCTCAAGTGCGGCGGTTTCATATGCGAAACTGGCCCATTTCATTCTGGTCTGTATAAGTGTCGTCATGTATTTAGTATAGCACCAAACTAGCCCTATATCTGTGATTTTTTCATCCTTCTTTGTCCCCATTTGACCAATCATAAATAGTAGGCTCTGCTCCACATACCTCACATGGGAATGCAGTCTATTTGACACCTGATCAGGTAGTGCTCTAATGAGTGAGCACAAGTCACAGCTACAGTTTTAAACAGGTTCTACTTAATCTGGAATCAAGCAGCGCCACGTTAGATCCGGACAACTGGGTGCCACCAACTGGGTGCTTGCGAACTGGGCACTGGAAAGACTGGACGTCGGGTTCAATTTTCTTTAAATGTTATAATTGTAAAAAATTAAAACAAACAATTAGTTGCCCATTAGGTTATAATATGTTAGGTTAGGTTAGTTGAATGTCCACCATCTTGAAACAGATAGCCATATTGCCAAACCATATGCATATGTCGTTCGGTCTAAGTTCAAAGATTGTCCCTGTCAAATTTCGTTAAAATTTTTCTACTTGTTGGGGAGCAATCGTGGAGCCAAAAGACATATTGAATTCCAAACCTCCCTACATTCGGTCAAGTAGCTTCGGGCTACTATGTAATTAAGGGGGAAATTAATCAGTTAAAACCCCTACCACACAAATCAGACCCAGACTTGCGAGAAGATTACAAACCCCTGGTGGTAAAAAAAAAAAAACCTCGAGTGCTTGGAATTGTCAAGTGAGCGAATGCTAAGAATATTCACTCCATTACTACAAGAGCCCACGTCAAAACGTTCAATGGATGGGTTTATGTAAAAGTGTCAGTAAAGGGTGGCGGGCACGCAGACGGGCCTAAAACCATGTGAAGTGTGTTATTTGCAGTTACTTATGAGGACAGCTGTACAAGCACTCGAACCACTCGAGTCCAGTAAGTGAATTAGTGAGTGGAGGAGAGACAGAGTGATGATCGACTCTATTGGGTAAGAGAGAAAGAGAGAGAGATAGTGTGTGTGTGTATGTGTGTGTAATGGGAGCAGATCGTGTGACGGGGGGAACGGAGAGCTCTTCGCTCTAGAAGACGAATGAGGATATTAAACACACGTCTTAACATGCATTACATAGTCTCCGACAACATTAGAACACTCACATGTCGTACACCGATCTTACACATGTGCTTAATACTCACATGGTTGAGGGAGGCAGGAAATGAATGAAATAGTTGTGGTTCTTCCGTGGCTAAGAGCGTGAATACACCGCTCTTGACTACATTAGAACACTCACGTGGCTTAAACATGTCCTTAATAGTCGCATGGTTGAGGTAGGCAGGGAATAAATTAAAGTATTGAAATCTGTCCATGGTCGTGGAGAATCTGATTTTATTTAGTTACTAGCTAATATACTTCAATAAAGGATTCGTGTATTTTAACATATTGAAACTATTCAGAAACCATTCCTTTCCCGTAATAGGGGTTGAATTTAGAAAAACCCAAAATATTTCTGCATTGATACCTAAACAGAACCTGTCTGCCAAGTTTCATCTTTACAGCTCAAGAATTTGGAAGAAATGAAACAAAATATCACTCCCTTCTCCCACTTAAGGGTTGAATTAAAAAATTAAATTATATATATATATCTCACCGTTACCTAAAACGAAATCTCCCTGCCATGTTTCATCTATTCAGCTATCTAAGTGGTTTGAAAAATATGAAGAAACATCCCCTCCCCATTCCTCCCTTGAGATTGAATTTACAAAAATTCCAAAAAAACTCTGACCCTGACATAAAAATATCTTTCCTGCAAATTTCTTTTTTCCAGATCAAACAGTTTGGAATATCCAGAAAAGCCATCCCCTCCCAATTCACCCCCTTAGGAATTGAATTTCGAAAAATACAAAAACAAAAACTCTTGCTTGTAGACTAAAAAAGAACCTCCCTTCCAAGTCTAATATTTCCACGTCAAATGACCTTCACCATCCATTTCAAAAATTCCACAAATACTCTGTCCCTTATCTTAAATATTGCAAGTTTCATCTTTCCAACTCAAGCTGTCTGAAAACACAAAGAAACCACCCCATCTTTTTATATTAGATAATTGGTTCATTCAGTTTAAGTCAACATCTTACAAGTTGTATAATACTATTTTTAATTCTTAAGATTATGTTTTTGATGATTTATTTAGTGAACTATATACACTTCTGTTTTGCTTTACTTCACGACACACACAATCATTGACCAGTCCGGTCCATTGCTTCGGCTAAAAGTCCTGTCTCCTTTTACAGTGCCGACGTAGATGCTCCCATTTCTAGCGGCGATAATGAAAACTTCTTATCATATAGGACGCAACATACTATATATATTGAAAGGAAATACTTTAAATAGATATTCATCAAAAGTTTGTACAATAAATACGATCATAGACATGATAAATATATCAATAAAAGTAGTAAGCATATAAAATACAATGATTAATATTTGTAGATAAAATAACTCTTGACACACAAAATCAACTAGTAGTTGCGAAAAGGTACAGTAAGAATGTTCTAGGTTAATATGTTTTATTATACTTAATGTAGTCTATGTGAGATTACATTGGGGTAGACGCAGTCTTCCAGCGGTTCTCTTTAACACTCCTAATATCATATTCCGAAAATTGAAAAATGACACCTGGACACGTGAATCGAACCCGGGACCTTTTGCTTAGTACGTCAATATTATAAATACTGAGCTATCCAGGAATCGTCCCGTGCCCAGGGTCATTCTTCACTCAGAGATTCCTGGATAGCTCAGTGGTTAGAGTATTGGCGTACTAAGCCAAAGATCCCGGGTCTCGATTCCCGTGTCCAGGTGTCATTTTTCAATTTTCAGAATATGAAATCTAGATGGAAATTCCTCGCTAAAAAGCAAAATAATAGCTTCGGCTATTTGATTCACTCCCTATGATGTTCTGATAGTGGCAGCTCGCACCAACCCGTCGTTTCCTGGATGAATTCGATGACGCGAGCTAATTTCCATTTTAGGGGAGAAGGGGGGGGCATGTGGTCTGCCTTCAGGTTAGGTCACTTCTTTGACCATTTGGCACGTTTCTAGAGCTGGGTGAGATATTCCCTGAACCAGCGCGCGGGCCCAGAAGTGCTGCATCATCTGTTGCACTCGCTGTCTTCTAGATAGACTATTCACGCTCACTATTCGTAGATCTGTTTCTAACGTGGTTGTGAGTAAATCTCCGATTAGGAAATGTCCCATTATTAGGGAAAACAAGTCATTGAGATCAGAAGATATGAAAATTAAATGTTCAAGAGTTAAGACATGTCTCTATTAATGTTAGACAAGTGCACATTTCTTCCTATGTTAAAGAAGCTGTTCCCACTAAGCGTTTGAGATAATATTTAACTGACTCAACTGACGCTTCCTAAGCCCTCCAAAATGAGGCGATCATGGTCCAGTAAATGCAACTCGAATTGTCCTTTGTCAACCAGTCCATTAGCTTTTGTTGATGAATTGAATATGTTTTCATGTGCAAATAACCCGAAAACAATAAGTTGTGATTCGCTGCAATATATCAACGACAGTTACATGTCAATAAGGCGTAAGGCTCAATGGTTATTAATTTCTATCATGTGATTGTTAGTTTACGCATAACAACAAGCACATATTTTATATAACCAGTAAGATAACTTTAGCTTAATTCCCTGGGCTCCAAGTCTTACTGCCTAACTGAGCTATCCACATATCCGCACTCATAGGGTAGAAAGGAGGAAGGTATAATTTAATGAAAGTATAACCACATTTACGTAAACAGTGTGTCATAAATCAGGAACAAAAAACACCTTCAAAGCACCTGGCTTGGATTTTAACCTCAACATTCCAGTCACTATCAAACCAGACAAGACGAGACTCATGACTTTACCGTACGTGCCACACCTTTGCGGCTAAAACTGTTGCTATTAGTTGGACACGAGACGGAAGTTTCAAACCCTCAAATTAACCCCCATTAGAGGGTGTTCAGAGTTGCGCAAAGAATGACACCAAACAACAGCACCCCTTCCTCCCTTTTAGTACATTTTATTTCTCACGCAATACAACGTTTACCGCTCCGGTGACGTGTGACATTAATAAAGCAACTACACCCCCCCTCCGTGGTCACCCCCTTCCTCCACCCTCTATTCCTACGTGTTGTAGAGTTGTTCATGAAACGTGTAGGCAGTTCAGAGAGCTATTAACTAAAATAAGGTCCAACTGGTGCCATGGTACCAGAACGATCGCCACTAGAAGCGTCCTTCTATACCAAGTCGTTGTCGATAAAACAGTTTTCTTTCTAAGTAATATCCTTAAAAGCTTCCTAACCTTTACCTCAAAACTCGAAGTCACTTCTCACTTGAAGCTTTTAAAGTTATTCTTCTCTTTTGGTTTATTTTACTAAAGAATAATTGATGGCAGTCTATTTAGCTAACTATATTAATTTATCATGTTCAATGAAATATCCCGACATATTCTTGTCATAAGTACGATTGAATTTAAACACAAGTCTTTTTTCGTGGCATCGTATTGTCTATTTTTTAAATTTATTACTTTCATATAGAAACTTCATTCATAAATATGAAGCTAAAAAAGTGTTCTACTTTTTAAAAGAAGACTTAATCAATGCTCTATAAAACTACGCTTTTTTTTTTCCTACAAGGGAATTTATTTTAAATTTTCTTTTACGTTCAACAAAAGAGCTTGCCCTACTTTCGCTTGGTGTGTTATAGTAGCCTTCATTGAAAACAGTTTCCAAAGAAATTTTTGCTAATTACATCCGATGACATTTTTAAAATGCCCCAAATAAAATGTCACACGACGTCGTTGGTACTACTGAAAGTGATAAATGGAGAGAGTGTTAATAAGATAACCTATCCGCACATAAAATTAATGTTTAAAATATGTATAATTTTGTACTATCAACAAATTTTCGTAGTATTTCAAGCAAATTCGGGTAGATTACCACTAAACTACTTCCTTCCTCTTCCCTACCCCATTAAAATAAATATCATATATGTATATAGCCTGGTAGGTAATAAGACGCGGTGATAAAAAAAAAAAGTCATGGTCCTTAGTTTGAATTCCCCTCGCACTGGAAATCACGCAGTTTAATAACAATTTAAGCTCACAATATGTATAATGACAAACATTAAAGCTACCTCAAGAACGTATTCTGATGTCAAGTTTACGCTTTTTACATTTCTTTGTTATTTGACCCTCCGAATAGGTAGTCACGATTTTATATTGAGTCAGTCCCAATGTGGATGAAAAAAAATATTCTAAGGTGTGTACACCCTAGAGATTTCCCCCACTATTTTATTAAAGTTTAAAATGTTTTGATAAATTGAGTTCCTCGTTGTTGAGTGGTCTAAAACATTAGCCTTGACATATTTGATTCTAGAAATACGTTTGAAGTATCTACTCTCCCGTTTAATTTATAATATGGACCTTGCTACCTAGCTATAGGTATTAGAGAAGAAAAAGTACATTTGAATAAATAAATTAGTCCCCTGTACAGTGTATAATACATTTAAAATAACATTTGTTATAAATCTCGTGCTATTTACAAACCATTTTTAAATCTAGGATACCTAGACACGAGAGTCGAATTCAAGATATTTGGTTCAACGTGCCAAATATCTATTACTGAGCTATTCAGGTCTGTCCTGTGTCCAACTTCTTGTGTCTAAGTGTCAAAGTTCAATACGTTGAAAAAACATTTTAAAACAGGACATATTCTGTGCCAAAAATTAATGTTGGATCAATCTATTGTGTATAAGCGCAACCGTTTACAATAACTGACTCGTTTACAATAACTGACTCGTTACAATAACTGACTCGTTACAATAACTGACTCGTTTACAATAACGACTTGAACAATCAGCAGCACAAAAATCCGACCACGCGCCACCATGGGGAATTTCTGATAGCTAATAAATAGCTGACATCTTCACATATCCACTATAAACTTTGCCATAGAATTAATTAATCAATTGAATTATTTTTAGTTTAAATAGTTTTTACTTTATCTCGACCCCACGAAGAGATAAGTATTGTGATCGTCAAAACAATCAAACTCAAACTTTTGATCAATGACACCGAAAAAATTGTTTTTGCGATGCCATCTGTTTGTTTGTCCATCTCTGTTTGTAATTCAATATCTCAGCCTAGAGCCGAAACTATTTTACCGATTATGCTAAAACTAAGTATCTAGGTAAGAGAATAAGACTTTAACTAATGTATAAACAATTTATTGTAATAAAGATTAATTAAATAGTATAAAATACATGTCAATGTAATTAATACCATTTAATTAATTTTTACTACGATAAAATTTTTATAATCTTATTCTCTTTCTCAATAACGCTCCTTATTTAAAAATTCATTTAAAACGTTTTCTAAAATATTAAGTTTCTGGAATTAGATACCTAACCCTAAATTTAAGGGTAGTTTACTGAAGGTCAAAAAGAGTTAAAATCGATTTCCTCAACATCCGCTCTAACGATTGTGATTACATTTTATATCTAGGCATTGTTTAAGATAACAAACAAAATTAAAACTATCGTTTTCCCATGAAAATGACTTTAAGGGTAATTTAGAGATATCGAAATTTATAATTTTGATCTGCAACAATTTGGGGTCTGAAATAACTTCATTTTAGACTTGTGGTACTATTAAAAATTATGATATTTTAGTCAGAAATACATTTTTATAAAATCGATAATTTCTGAGCTATAAACAATTATATATCTTTTTTATGGAGCACTTGAAATATGAAATTGATAGCTATACTCTTTGAAGGTCAGATGTGTTCTTTTCTTAATGTTTCTGAAACAGTGTATATTATTTTATTTATTATATTTAGTGGAGTGTTTCTGTGAAAAAAAGATCTCACGAGCTTTTAATTAATATTTCTATTTTAAAATAAAAAAGAAATCAAGTATGTGTAGTCGACCATACCATTGATTTTAGATTACTTTCAAATTTTAATTTAAAATTCCCTAAAATATTTGTTATTTGTTTCCAACAGATGGCGCTGCTTCAGACAACATCATATATCGGGGCGAATCTCCTTCGTCCGGTCTCCTGTACTCGGCGCCCTCCTCCCCTTGTCATGTGCCCCCTCACCCCACGATGGGGAAGAAACCTGCCCCCTCATACCTCCCCTCGCACCAACACCACCATCACCAACACCAGCAACGCAAGAAAAGGTCGAGGGCGGCGTTCTCCCACGCGCAGGTCTATGAGCTGGAGCGGCGCTTCAACCAGCAGAGGTACCTCTCCGGGCCGGAACGCGCTGACTTAGCGCATGCGCTCAAACTCACAGAGACCCAGGTGAAGATCTGGTTCCAGAACCGGCGGTACAAGACGAAACGGAAACAGCTTCAACTTCAGGACCAGTCCTCCTCAGTGATACCTTCCGGAGGCTCTTCATCGGCTAAGAGAGTCGCCGTCAAGGTGTTGGTGAGGGACGATCAGCCCGTTCTTGGGGGGTTCGGCGGTGCAGTGTTGGGTAGAAGTAAATCGGGTGGGGGCTGTCCATCCTCACCCCTACTGTACCCTCATGCGAGTTTGCCGCTGCCCTTCCTTACTATTACTACCCTCTGCTGTGTCCACCGACAACAGGGGTGACTTCGTCGTCACCGACCTCACCTCAAAGTAGTAATAGTGCAAGTGGACATTAATCGGTGTGAAGGATGGCTATTCTAATATTGCAATCGTACGATCACACTTTATAAGCTTCATGAAAAACATTTATTTGGATAAACTCACAAAAAAATTGGGTTATATCTAAACGTTTTAAAAATAAATAAAGGGTAAATGGATATATAACTCGCTGGAGATTTAGAAAAATAAATTTGCTGACTGGATCACCATAGCCGTATGGATTCACCATTTGTAATATATTAAATTATGAAAAACCATTTTTAAAAATTTTATGAAAAAATTTCTCATTGAACATAAACTTTATTTTAATAATAAGAAAATGTAATGTTATGTCAATGACATATAAAAACTTCATATATATGGCAAAATGCTACATAGAAATTTACACTATTCTTGTAGCCTCTTCGTGTTATAGTAGTCTAATCATGGTTGTCTGTCTTGTCTGATAATATCATTTACTGGTGAATTACAAACAACATAGAGAAAATACTACATTAAAATTTAATGTTTATTTAATGCTTCCACACGTATTTTTCAAAGATTCCATCAATTTTCACAACAATAATTTGTTTGTGCAATATTTTTAAAAGTAACTCAACACCGCATACACCAGAAACGACTTATTTTTAAACCTATTTTAATAAAATACATAAAATTTTACTAAACGCACCTAAGTATTTGTTTTTATTATAATATACAATGCAGGAAGATTCATGGATAGCATTAATTAGAATTTAACACTAATTTATAACTTTATAACTGCGTTTAGGCCTATATTTTAATAGCTCATTTAATTATAGCTCTTGGGTGATTTTTATCACATAATAACTAAACTATACCCCATCGGTGGGCACGAGGGCAAATACATCAGTCTCGTCTTGTCTGTTTTTCCATTAAGGTGGAGTCAAGTATTAAAAAACAACCATATGTACTAAATGTTTCCCAATATCCTTATATGCGAAGTGTGGGTAAATTTAATCTTAATTTATACCTTTATCATCCCCAAACGTATTATTTTAAGTAGACGGATAAACGCATGGTTATCAAGAGGTAGTGAATTAAAAAAAACATGTTCTCTATTTTATTTTGAATTGGCTGAAAAAATCTTACTAGGCAAGATGGCATCTGGTTTATAACATGATTGTGATAAAGGTGCAGCAAATAAAAAGTCTAATTAAAATAGTTTGGAGTGTTCACAGCGCTATTGAAATATAACTTATACTCATAAATAATCGTTTAAACTTTTGAAAAACTGTTTCTAGATTTAAGAGTACTTTAAACTTTTTTCCACTTAAGGTGCACTTGTGAGTATGTAAATAAAACACATCTATGCTGTAAACTTCAAAGAGCAAAACATAAGTAAATTACTTATTTTGAAGTATTTAGCTCAGCTTAAATCATTTATAGTAAATAATTATTATTTCTAACTAATTAAAAGTTTGAAACTCATCACAATAATTAAAGTCCCAAGAGCATTTCAATAATTGTATTAAATTAGTAGTTCCTGTACATAGTGAAATGTGTATTATATTGACAGTGACAGCGATTTTACATTGACACATCATCATCGTATTATGGCAAAATTCTAGGTTATGTCCGTACGCAATAGAATTTTTCAAAATATTCCACCACATATCAAAAGCTATCTTAGCAATTGTACATTTTGTTGCGTTAATGTTTTAATAACTCATATTCTATGGCCAAGAAAAGGTAAAAAAAATACCTAATTAAAGAAGTAACACTTAGTTTTGTCTCTTTGAGAGTATTTAAAACCAATTGTTGATGTAAAAATAAATGTTTCTTAGTAAATCACAAAAAATAAAAATCACGATCATCGTTTGTTCAGTTTGGAAAATTATATTGGCTGCTTGAATGAAATCATTTACCCAGATACAAAAATTACGGGGATTATAGCATATGACGTTATCCCGCATCCTTACAACATTCTTATTAGATTTTTTTCAGATTCAAATTTTAAACACACTTATTGCCAGATCACTAACATAAAAACGCATTAATGAAAAAAAAAACACAAACCTAACACAAACTAATTTTGTTAAAACTGTACACGACTCATAACAAAGAGGCACAATATCATAACTACCTCTACTCTGGTTTAAGTAAACTATCACATTGGAACGACTAAATATGTTAATATCACAGATAAAGTACACGCCTTAAGAAAATTTCGCTGCGCTTCTTGATCCAGGTTGAGTCAATCAACACTGGGTTTCGCTAGTGAATGTTCATTGATAAAAACACTTTGTTAAGCAAATCACTTTTAACATGTTCTTCATAAAGGGGCTATTGCAATCATAATGTGCAGTCTGAGTAAGCTCTTTGAGAGAAAGGATTATTTGAAGAGGGAGTTGGATCACTACCTGAGCCTAGCTTTGTGAAACGGGCAGATTGATTCAAAAAAGATATTAGGATCATCTCTCTAATGAAAACATGTTTAAAACTAGCTTTTTTTCCTAATGCTCCTTGATGGAATCTAACGAAAACCCGTGTTGAAGGGCTTTAGCTCTCCCACGGAGCGCGGCCATTTTAACCAGGATGTTGTGGGTCTGGTGTATGCCTTGCCTGTGGTTTATATGAAACATACAATTTGTGAAAATCCTTATATTTATTAAGTACACATACCAATTTAAGGGCAATAGTGCAATTTTAGGCATATCCAGGCATTTCCAGGCATTTTTAGACATTTTAACATGTGATTCCTTTTGACCTTGTTTCCTAGAACTATACACGACAAACATCATTTTTACTTTCTCATATATATATAGAGAGAGTATTGTGATATAAAAAAAGTAGATTTAAAGATTATGACGAATCTTTACGTTTTATGTGACCAAGAACCCCGAAAAGTTGATTTGATAGTTTTGTCTGTCCCCATGTCTGTCTGTCTGCCAAACTGGCCCTGGCTAAAGAGCCAAAACAGATTGATCGATTTTGTTCAAACTTCATAGTTAGATTGTATATGGCTGTACCTAATTTTTTTTTCATACCTTAGCCGTTCAATAAAGCGTAGCTTACTGATGAATGATTTTTTTTTAGTTCCAAATTTTTCAAAAATGGCTATAACGATTTTGTTAAAATGAATGTCTATGATATGATTGACATGAAAAATTGTACTGTATAATTTTTTTGCTCAAAAATTCATTGATGGGTAGTTTACTGATGCAAAATTTTCGAAAATCTCAAACATTTTTAAAATACAAAACATTTCGAAAATAGCTTTAACGATTTTGTTTAAATCGATATTTGGGAATAGTGTGGTATACAAAAAATATTTTTACTTGATTTTGAGGTAAAAACTCATTTATCGGTAGCTTACTGATGATTAATTTTTAAAAATATTAAATATTTTACAAATAGCTCTACCAATTTTGTTCCAAATAGGTATCGTGGAAATGTTTGACATGGCATAAAAGCAGCGTATGTATTTTGGGGGGATAGAAATTCGTTTATGGGTGGTTTACTGATGATTTAAAAAAAATTAAAATAGTTCAAACGATTTGCTTCCAAATGCGTATTTTGGAAGTGTTTGAAATGACAAATAACATGGTATACTTGGTTTTAAATAAAAATTCTATAAAGGATCTTTTACTGGTGAGTGAGTTTTAAAAAATTGAAATATTTTGAAAATGGGTTTAACGATTTTGCTTAAAATGTATAGCTGAGAAGTGTTTGAAATAAATATGACAAATAAACCTGGATAGACACTTGTTTTCTGGGGGGAATTCAGTTATAGATAGTTAACTGATTACATTTTTTGTTAATTTGAATATTTAAAAAAAATGGCTGTTTCGATTTGGTACATAATTAGTATTTGTTAAGTTGTTTGTATCATAAATAGTTATATAAATTGATTTTTCTAAAAAAAAAAATCAGTAGTTAACTAATAACTGATTTTTGTAAAATTTTATATCTTTCAAAATAGCTCTTACAATTTTGGGACTATTCGACATTATAAATAATTTTGTAACTTTATTTATCCAAAATAAATTAATTTAAGGGTTTGTTTACTTAAGAAAAACGATAGAAAATTTGAAATTTTTAGAAATAGACCTTGAATATTTAGTTTTGGAAATTGGGAATAGTTTTCCATCATAAATAAGAATACATTTTTAATTATAAATGAAAAATAATTTAAGGATAGCTTACAAATATATTTTTGTTGTTGAAAATTTGAATTTGGTTAAATTTATTTTAACAAAAAGGTTTAAAATTTATATATTAAGACTGTTCATTGTGATTAACAAGTTGATATGTTTGTTTTATGAGGAAAACATACTTAAGGGTAGTTTACTCAAAACCTATTACTGAAAATCCTATTCGAACTTATAATACACAATATGATCAAGTTTGTGCGATAATGTCGAATCATTTATTTAAAAATGAAAGCTTATAATTACATCAAGGATGTGCAACTAATTTTTATATTTAAACAAATATTCAAAGTAGAAACCAATATTTCTGTCCCTTAGTTAAGAAAACTAATCCCACAGTTCTACTGAGCCTACTTAAAATTTACATTTTAAATGAAAGCTTATATATCAAGATTATATAGAGCAGGAGCTCCCAAACTTTTTAGACTGAAAAGAGACCTTGCACTAGAAAAAAAAAACCATGGTGAACCCTCTTATTTGGCCCATTCTATATGGACGCTGAAAGCACCACGTTCATAACGCTGACACCTGCCTGTAATTTGATTAATCTACATTAAACGTTAAAAGCACCACACTTTTGAAGCCGTGAAAGCGCTAAACAAGATATACACTGTTTTATAGAGCATAACTGCTGAGTTCAATGGTGTGTTTCCTCAGAAAAATGGACACCATACTGATATAAAGTATTTGTGTAAGTAATATTCTGGTACCCGCTTCGGTGACCGCGTGGTCTAACGCGCTACTCATGTGTTGGACTAGATTGCAGAAGAATGGTAGATCGGGGATTGATCCCAGTCGGGTGCACTGAGGGTGGTTTTTCCTAAATGGCTTTATAGTTTGAGAAACTCTGTGAATGATGATGATCTAGATTTTAGAAATCTTGAAATTACGTTTCTAAAATCTAAAGGCTACATTTTAGAGCTACAATTACGTCATAACTGTTTCAAGAATGCGTTGACGGGCCAGATTGTATATATATAGTAAAATTATTTTAATCATGTAAAGATTATAAAGATGTTTTATATAAATTACTTATATTTGTATTGTTTTCAACGAGATAGTTTGTTAATGAATAGAATCTTACGAACGAGTTTTTAAGTATTTAAACATTTTTTAACAGTTTACTCATGCATTTAATGCTGCATCTTCAAGATCTGTTCAGTTTTTTAAAAGACCGTAAAAAAGTGAGAAGAGAAAATAAATAACCTGAGATATGTGAGGTTGTGGTGGTTCTCCTGAAGACTTGTTCACCCGTTGTTTACATCAAGTGAATGGGTTTTAATGGTTGGAGGTTGCTGAGAAGGGTGGGGGGGGGGGAGATACTGAACCAGGAATTTGTTAGGTTCTGATTTGAGGGGTGGAGATTATCCTAACTTCCCCTACTTTTCTTTTATTTACGTGTTTTTAATCATAGACTAAACACTTATAGATCTGATGATGGTTATTAGGGATGAAGAGTATTTTGCCTTGGGGTAACGGAGGCTAGTAGACGATAACATTTTAATTTTTTTTTATATCTATAACAATACATGGTATTTTATTCTTTAAATTGACAAATAACACCTGGACACGGAGATCGAAACCGGGACTTTTGGCTTAGTACGCCAATGCTCTAAACATTGAATCCAGGAATCATCCCGTGTCCAGGGCTATTATTCACTCATAATTTAGGACAGAGTCTGTGATGGACGTGCCCTGGGCACGGGATGATTCATGGATAGCTTAGGGGTTAGAGCATTGGCGTACTAAGCCATAAATCCCGTGTTCGATTCCTGTGTACAAGTGTCATTTTTTCAATTTAAAGAATATGATCATTTAGTTATAGTTGAATCACATGCAGCAGTAGCAGAAGAAACAGTTGTAGTTTGAAAAACAAAATAAAGATCGAAAATGTTTGTCTAAATCTTGCATCCAAATACAAAAACTTTTTCATACATGTACAATATTTTATATTGACATAGTTTATCATATATTGTAACTTAGGCATGTATTCAACAATATGTCACCGCTTCGATGGCCACATGGTCTATGGCAATACTCTCGCAGTAGACTATACTGCCGATTATGGGGAGATCGATGTTCGAATCCTAGTCGGGTGTACTAATTTTAGGTTTTCAAAAATGGGTTTCTACTTTCTCTCCAAGCAAATGCGGGTACACTT
This sequence comes from Timema podura, assembly GCA_033556935.1. NCBI lineage: Eukaryota > Metazoa > Arthropoda > Insecta > Phasmatodea > Timematidae > Timema > Timema podura. Next base: position 42,087,712 of record JAVRXN010000011.1, on the reverse strand, counting down.
TCTATAAATATAACTTTCTTCATCGCAAAACCATTAGAATAACTAGTACATAACCGTATAAACCGAGTGGGTAAGTAAGACATGTTGCTAAAGATAATAAACAAACAAAAAAACATGTCTTTCAGACGGTGAGTTTCGCTCGGTCAAGTCAAAAGCCACAAGAAGCACTGTAGCCAACTTGTCACACGCAAATTTACAAGGTGTCCACCTTCATTATACTATCATGTATTGGCTTACAGTTACTCAATTAGCATTTTTTGTGTTTTTTCATCCTTTTATTTCATTGGTTAATAGCTTCATGCCATATTTTTTGATCAACTGGTGACACAATCATTACGTTATCATCATACTTTATTTTTTTAAGCTAATTTCAGTTTTGGTTTCACTTCGTATTATTTTACTTTTTTTTTAGCACCATATCTTACTATCCGTTCGGGTTTTACGCTTATGTACTGTAATAATTACACTATTGGGTTAGGGATTATAAGGCTTAATCGAAAGGAAATGCACACGCATTCACGTGGAGTGAGAGTGGAATACTATTTATGAAAACCACCCTTAGTGCACCTGATCGAGATCGATCCCCGATCTTCCATACTTCGCAATCTAGTCTAACATGAGAGTAGTACGTTAGACCAGACGGTCCCGTAATTAATCGAAACAATTGTTTCCTACTTTAATTTGGCATTAATTTATGTCAAATATCTGTCTAAACACTTTCATAAATTTTGTTTACGCTTCTTATTTGATCAACACCACGAAATTTGATGATAGTAATATTTTCCAAACAACAAATGCGTTAAAAGTTAAATAACAAATTTCAAAAGATATTTATTGAAATTAAAATGTTTCCGAAAAACAGATCATCCGTCACACTCCTTGAATTTGAATTTTTCTGAACTTAAAGACGATGTTGTTTTAAGTAGTATTTTTTGTAACTTAATCATCCTGAGAATCTGTAAAAATCGTCCCAGTGTTTGAGTGTAATAAGAACAGCCTTGTTTGTTGATGTAATACTACTCAGTGTTGGAACAGTTTTGAAGAGAGGTAGTGAGGGCGCCAGATGGAACGACTCAATGAAATTCAAGGAGCCATTGTGGTCCATGCAGCTTCATCCGGGTTAGACCTCCACTTGGTTGCTAGCTGCAGTGAATGAAGATGGTTTAGGCCTCATCCAATCATCAGAAAGTGTCATCAATTATTGCTTACAAAAAAAAAGTATTATTATTTAATTAGTAAGTTCAAGACAAAGGTTTATAATTTTTTCTAAAGCGTAGGGGCTGGGCAAGTAGCTTAGGGTAAATGCACCCACATCTAATTGGAAAGTGGAAAGGAAAACAGCAGTATGTGGAAAACCAACCCCAGTACACCCGGCTATGATTCAAACCTCGGCCTCCCCGTCACCAAAAATTAGCTTCAATGCTGGCCTGATGCCTTACATTTTATTATTTTATTATTATGAATATTATTATTAATATATTCATATATTTAAAGTCAGTATGCTTTCTAGCAGCTATGACGGTCCCTATTTTAAACTAAACAGACTAATTCAAGCTTACATTTTTCTAATTATAAATTTAACGTTCACTTTCTAAACACACAAATTAAACTAGCACATGTACAAACTGAACTATCCCTGAATAGTACGTTTAACACTACACACTCAGCCCCGGTGCCTAAACATTAACTAATTTCATAGCCGTACAAAACAGTTTTAAAAAAGTAAATGTTATTTATAAGCACAAACACGAATTGAACTACAGTCCCTTTGATTGTGGTGGATCTCTCTAACCACTTGAACAAATAATAAAGACATACCCTAAATAATGTAAAATAGGGTCTCTGGTACCTAAAGCCATATTTTTAATGCCAGAGTTATCTATTATAGATCACTCAAATCTTGGCTGCTTTTGTCACCCGTTGAAGTCTAGATTTGAAACCACAAAGTCATTTAACCCAATTTTTTTAGGAGCGTTTGAATTTCTTAAAAAGCATATCCATCTTGATTATTTCTGAAAAACTGCTAATATATTGTTATTTTTATCATATTAAATCTCCCCAGCTGATTAATTAGTGTGAAACGGTAAACCCACGTTTCATCTCTGACAAATGTTCTGCCATGCCATGTATCGAACCCAAACCTTTAGCTGAGCATAATACATGCTACTGACTGAGCTAATGTTTCGGACTATACATTCATTGTTAAATTGTCATAAGAAGGCAGCTAGAAATTTAACTGAATCTACTTTTACCTCATGTTATTTGAAGATTTTAATTTTGTTAGACAGATTAAATAACACTAATAATGTAAAATTTCTCAAGTTTCCCTATAAAAATATGTATTTGTAACTTCCGAAATTTCTTTATAATACTGCTATGGCTGGGTCAGGATGCACGGCTGAGAATCGGTATACATCTCAGAAGGGTGAATTTCAACATTAAATTCAATGCCTTAGTGAAAGTGCTAACCTCAGGACCCGTTGTTTAGGGGTTCGAACCCAGCTAAGGTCAACGTATTTTTTAGCGATGAAAATCCATAGCACAACTTCCTTTGGTGAGGAAGTATAGCCATCGGTACCATATCGCTTGTGGCATGTAAATAAACCTAGAAGGTGTGTGAAAATACCTTTACGGTAAAATTGGTAGGTCCTTTCAGGCTCGATCATAGAAATTTAGTGTGGGAGGCAATGGGGAACCCCCATACTTTCTGAACTCCCCTACTACATGGGATTTCTACCAGATGGTGCAGGCAGCACTAACCAGCCAAAGGCTGAGTGAATGACCAGCTCTGGATGGATATAAATCACAGAAAACCAATCTTCTGGTTGTTGACTTAAGACGAAGTAGAAGAAAAAGAATTTCCTTCCTCCCTTCAAAAGAATTATTTAACATGTCCTTAAAATTTTCCTTCCCCCTCTGTTTTCATAGATTATTGTAAGCTGTAGGTTGCCCGAACGTCCGTTAAGGGGCGTAGCGCTAGGGAAAGTATTTCAAGGGGTTTGTTTTAGATGCTGTTGAAATGCGCACATGTTCTAATGGGTTCTGCTATGGATCATAGCACAATGTTTATAAACACATAAAACTAATAATGAGCTCTCAAAGCGTATGTTGGCTTCTTGAGAGGATCTACCCGGCCGTGTGTGGTCCGGGAGACGAGACCTTGAGGGAATATCAATGTCAGATGCCCATTGGAAGAACTCCTGATTAGTGACGAGGAGAGTGAATGGATTCCATAGCTAATAAGTTTAAAATCACGGCATTAAGAGTAAGTAAGCAAGTTTTGTGCTAAAAAGATAAACTATTTCAATTTTACCTGCTTCGGTTATTGAGTGATATAAGGGGAACCATTTCGATAGACTGAACTGATGATGATGGAGATATCGGGGTTCGAGTCCTGGTCGGATGTATAGAGGGTGGTTTTCCTTAAACGGTTTTCTAGTCCCCCTTTACACTAACATGTTTTTTTATCTCTAAATTCCAAATTCATCCCTAGAACATTTGCGTAGCTAGTACATCTGCGGGTAGTAAGATGCTTTGTAAAAGACAAAATTCAAACTTAAATGGTATTGTTTTGAGAATATTAAAATGTTAACTAAAATTATTTTTTTCTTTCCTTAAATATTTGCCTTTGATCCTAATACAGCCATTATAATAGTCAGTTACAAAACATTTAGTCTTTTATTTTACTTAATCGTCTTTGATTGAGGGATATACAAATTCTAGGCTGAGATAATTTTACTGTCAATTTATTATCGGTATGTTTAAAAAATATATTGTAATAATGTTGTTTGTACTTCTCTTTCTCTTTATCAAATTATCAGTAAACAATGCCAAAAAATAATGACGTATGCTACTGAGAAAAATATAGATAAGTATAATTTTGATATCGTTAGATTTTCTAAATCAACGCTCCATTTTAAACGGTAAAGGATTCCTACGGTGGTAATATTTAATTTAGCTACTTATTTGTTAGTTACGGTTATATCCACATATAAATATCATATTTCTTAAAAAAATAATATAATAGCTTATCTATTTAATATAATATATATTATATATATTGATATGTGCATTTTTATGGTTGTCCTCGAGTTAATGGTGGCTTCATTATTTGTTAACTCATGATCCTAATTGATCACTTTAATGTAGCTGACGTTTCTGCACGTCCATCAAAACTTTGCCTTAATATATGAGTGAAGATTGACCCTGGGCACGAGATGACTCCAGGATAGCTTAGTGTCAAGAGGATTGATTTATTAAGCCAAAGGCTCCGGCTTGATTTCCATGTTCAGGTGGCATTTTCAATTTAAAGGATGTTATTTAAACCTAGCCAAGTCCATATATTTGTCTACTACCACTTATGAACTTATCCAGGTTATATAGAACTGTCCACTACCACTCTTTAAACTTAAGTCAGGTTCATATAGAATTGTCCACTACCACTCTTTAAACTTTCCAGGTTCATTAGAATTGTCAACTAGCACTCTTTAAACTTTGCAGGTTCATGTAGAATTGTCAACTAGCACTCTTTAAACTTAGTCAGGTTCGAATAGAACTGTCCACTACCACTCTTTAAACTTTGCAGGTTATATAGAATTGTCAACTAGCACTCCTTTTAACTTTGCCAGGTGATTAGAATTGTCAACTAGCACTATTAATTATTTGCAGGTCACTATAGGAATGTCTACCAGTCTTAAATTGCCAGGTTGATGTGAATTGTCATACCAGTCTTTAACTTTGCCAGATATGTTAGATTTGTCATGCACTCTTTAAACTTTGCCAGGTTTGTAGAATGTCAATACATTTTTAAATTTTGCAGTTATTAGAATGCATTTAGCATCTATTAACTTGCCAAGGTTCTTATCAGAAACTGTCACTACCATCTTTAAACTTTGCAGGTGAGTAGATTGTCATACACTCTTTAACTTGCAGTCATGTAGATTGTCAACTAGCACTTTAAACTTTGCAGTTATGTGAATGTCCAACTTAGCACTTTTATAAACTTTGCCAGTTTTCATGTAGAATTTCAATAGTATCTAAATTTTGCGTTGAAGTAGAATTGTCCAGTACCACTCATTTAAACTTTGCAGGTGATGTAGAATGTCATACACTCTTAACTTTGCCAAGTTCATGTAATTGTCACACCATACTTTATAACTTTCAGTTAGTAGACTTCAACGTCTTTGTAAAACTTTGCCAGGTTGAGGTAGAACTGTCCACTACCACTCTTTAAACTTTGCCAGGTTGATGTAGAACTGTCCACTACCACTCTTTAAACTTTGCCAGGTTGATGTAGAATTGTCCACTACCACTCTTTAAACTTTGCCAGGTTCATGTAGAATTGTCAACTAGCACTCTTTAAACTTTGCCAGGTTGATGTAGAATTGTCAACTAGCACTCTTTAAACTTTGCCAGGTTCATGTAGAATTGTCAACTAGCACTCTTTAAATTTTGCCAGGTTGATGTAGAATTGTCCACTACCACTCTTTAAACTTGGCCAGGTTGATGCAGAACTGTCCACTACCACTCTTTAAACTTAGTCAGGCTCATATAGAACTGTCCACTACCACTCTTTAAACTTAGTCAGGTTCATATAAACGTGTGGCTAGCACTCCTTACGCTTAACCTGAGGCTGAGCATTATCCAAATATTAATTATTTGGGCACTAAGGATGGTATCACAGTGTTATATATTTTATTTTATAAAAGTTATTTTTCCAAAGAAATATGATGTAACTTTGGTGATCTATCAAAGATTTTTTTTAAGAATACATTTTTCAAATCTTTTATAAAACATTTAAACTATAGTACTTGCGCTAAGTCTTATCAAGAAAATGGCAACGTTTGAAACATATCAAGCAGTTAGAAATTTTATTGTATGGTGTGAACAGAATACTTTCTTATATGACTCCAAACTTAAATAATTTATAAAGTATGTACAGTATTTCTTATTAATTAATGTATCAAATTTGTAAGAGATTATCGGTCCATTCATATATATTTTGGATATGAATTGTAGCTCTTCAACTCCAAGTTCTTACATCAAATATTTATTAATTCATTTGCCTTAAGTCTATTGTACAAACTTTGAAATAAGTGTGATGTAATGTAACAACACAGTTTTTTAACACCACGTCTTAGTACTTGTTCAGGTTGTATACATATATTTTAATGTGGTAGGAATGAGGACTGAAGTATTTTAGAGGTAGTCTACCCACATTTGCGCGGAAGAAGAGTGGTAAACCAATTAAGAAAAAGTGCTTTGAGTATACCCAAACGGGATTCAAGTCCCGGTTTCCTTGTCGTCAGCAAGCAAGTCCAACTTGAAAGTGAAAACCTAGACCATTCGGCCACTGTTAGATTTAGTTACATTTAATATAATTTATAAAATAGATATTTTTCTCTTATAAAATAAATATGACAGCGTGATACCATCCTAAGTAGGCTACTAATTAAGACGTGCTGTAACCGTCCTCTTCATTCAGAATTTCTCTCCCTCTTCTATCTTTCCAATGCCCGCGTCTTACAACCCATCCGGGATATCAGCATATCTCCCTTAATGAGGTAAGAATGAGGATGACGCAGCTTAGTGGAAATTCACTCCCTATGTCCAGGTTGGGGAGCCCTGTCACCAACTGCCACAAGTGGTGAATTGGCCATAAAATGGTGGTGCATTTGAGTTTGTCAGCTCTCATAATATAATAAACCTGAGTATTCAAAGTGTACAAGTTTTAATGAACTTGTTCAGACTCCGTGTGTTTTTTTAATGTATGACTGAGCAACCAAATTTCTCAATTATGGTTTGTAAGAACTGTGTGTGTGTGGGGGGGGGGGGGAGGGGGTATATACCTCAGTGACGGCTCAGATCCTAAGCCATGACCTTCGCATCATGGTCAAACCAGACCTGACGAGAATGATGCTTCAGCCTTTGTGTTCACTGATGTGTCAGGTCAAAGCTCATATCTTCCGTCTATTTCCAACTGGTGCTGAATCAAGCCATACCCATATGTTTTCCCATATAGATTAAGTACTGTAATCATGAAAATTTTCAATCTCTAGATCATAATGAATCTTGATATTCTATTTTTTTAAACATTTAATTTTTTTTAGGAAATCTTCTAATATTCTACGTTCTATTCATAAATTATCCGCAATTGTTGGCACCATCTTCCGGCAGGGTGTCTACCATCCGGTAAAATCAGGGGAAACGGGAATTAGCCGGGAGTTTGAAATGATCGGGAAAAAACGGGAATAAGTCGAGAATTTGGTAAATTACAATAAGTATTCGGGAAAATGTTATTTTACTCAAAATATGATATATAATAATCATTAAATCGGTAAATAATAATGTTATTCAAACTGTAGTTTTTGTTTGTTTGTAGCTGTGTAATATCCTATAACTATTATAAATGCGAATGTGAGTTTGTTTGTTTGTTTGTTTGTTTGTTACGCTTTCACGCCTTAACTACTCGACCGATCTTCATGAAATTTCGCATACACGTTGTCATGGGTACAGAGAAGGACATAGGGTACCTTTCATCCAGAAAAAAAAAATGCGAATGTGAGTTTGTTTGTTTGTTTGTTTGTTACGCTTTCACGCCTAAAGCCTAAACTACTCGACCGATCATCATGAAATTTTGCATACACGTTGTCATGGGTACAGGAAAGGACATAGGGTACCTTTCATCCAGAAAAAATGCGAATGTGAGTTTGTTTGTTTGTTTGTTTGTTACGCTTTCAAGCCTAAAGACTAAAATACTCGACCGATCATCATGAAATTTCGCATACACGTTGTCATGGGTACAGAAAAGGAAATAGGGTACCCTTCATCCAGAAAAAAAAAATGCTAATGTGAGTTTGTTTGTTTGTTTGTTTGTTTGTTACACTTTCACGCCTAAAGCCTAAACTACTCGACCGATCATCATGAAATTTCGCATACACGTTGTCATGGGTACAGAAAAGAACATAGGGTACCTTTCATCCAGTAAAAATTGCGAATGTGAGTTTGTTTGTTGGTTTGTTTGTTACGCTTTCATGCCTAAAGCCTAAACTACTCGACCGATCATCATGAAATTTCGCATACACGTTGTTATGGGTACAGAAAAGGACATAGGCTACCTTTCATCCATAAAAAAAAATGCGAATGTAAGTTTGTTTGTTTGTTTGTTTGTTTGTTTGTTTGTTTGTTACGCTTTCACGCCTAAAGCCTAAACTACTCGACCGATCATCATGAAATTTCGCATACACGTTGTTATGGGTACAGAAAAGGACATAGGGTACCTTTCATCCAGAAAAAAGTACCGTTCCTGAGGGATAGAAAAAAATTACTTTTAGACGGTCGTCCGGCATTACAACTCGGCCTACTGATATGAATAAATTAATTGCAACATGATGCCTGGAGTACAGAAAAAGGGACCTGCGGTATCCCGGAAGAAAATCTGATATCCCGAATAAAAATCTGTTCCCGAGTTATTTTAGGCACATCTATCTTAAAATGATTAAAAATGATTATATTCAGCTAATTAAGCTCTGTCTGTTCCCCCCGTTATGGTAGATGACAAAATTGTCGTAAGAAGTTTGGTATTATTGGTATTGGTATATCAAATAAAAACATTATTTTTACTTTAAAATGCGGTATCGATTTGTGCTATTGAATGTACTAACTAACGCGGTATCGTTTTGATTATCTATGGCTATGAAGCTTGGAGAAACAGAAGAAAGGGAGTTGGGGGACCGTATTGATGGGAAATAGCAATACATGTTTGCGATTCATTTGTTTACAAACATTGATTTCTTACCGTTTATTTATCTGTGTTTAGTCCTATTTGGAAAACGTTTTTCCTGAACTTATTATTGGCGTTCATAAAAAAAGACCAGAAAATTGCTGTTGCCGTCGCTTCCTCCGGTATAAAAGCTACACTACCGAACGGTGGCCGTACTGCACATTCCGTTCTAAAGTTGCCATTAAATCTTGCACTTGCACAGGAAGAGTCACCCATGTGCAATTTCAGCAAAAATAGCTCTCGAGGTATGATGCTACGACAATGTAAACTTTTAGTGTGGGACGAAAGTACAATGTCCCCACAAAAAATCTATAGAGGCGTTAAACCAAACTTTTCAGGACTTGCGAGACAGTACAGATATTATGAGAGGAATGGTAGTTTTACTGGCTGGTGACTTCCGACAAACTCTACCGGTGATCCAGAGGGGCACACATGCAGATGAAATCAAAGCCTGTCTCAAGTCATCAAGATTGTGGGCAAAAGTGAAAAAATTCAGCCTAACAACGAATATGAGAGTCTACCTTTATAATGACGTAGATTCAGGACATTACGCAGAGACACTATTGAAAATTGGCGATGGACGTTTGGACACGGATGCTGAAGGTTGTATTTTACTTACAGGGGAATTCTGTAATTTGGTGGAAAATGATGTGGAGCTCATTGCTAACTTTACCCAGACTTACAACTAAATTTAAATTGTGATCATTGGTTGTGTGCAAGAGCAATTCTTGCACCAAAAAATGAAATCATTAAAAAATCAACACTGACATTTTGAAAGAGGTGCAGGGAGAAATAAAGGAGTATTTGTCAATAGATACAATCATGGACACAAAACAGAGCACTTCATATCCCGCTGAGTTTTTAAATTCTCTGGAGCTATCGGGTGTACCCTCGCATAAACTACAATTGAAATTAGGTGTACCAGTTATGCTTATGCGAAATTTAGATGCACCCCGTTTATGTAATGGGACGAGGCTTCGAATTACACAGTTAGGGCAAAATAAAATCTGTGCCACCATTTTAACAGGTGTGGGAAAAGGGGAAAGTGTAATCATACCTCGAATCCCATTAATCCCCACTGACCTACCATTTCAATTCAAAAGACTCCAGTTTCCAATCAAACTTAGTTTTGCTATTACTATTAACAAAGCGCAAGAGCAAACATTGCAGGTAGCAGGGGTGCATTTGGAAATGCCATGTTTTTCCCATGGCCAGCTATATGTAGCCTGTTCGCGTGTGTCCAATGCCCAGAATTTGTATGTATTTGCGCCAAATGGAAGGACATACAACATAGTATATAGGAGCGTCCTAAAATAATGATCTATTCTTTGCCCATGATTGCAATGGTCAAGAACAAGCGGAGTAAATAAGGGATGTTAATTAACTGTAAGTAAAATTTAAGATGGAGTAGGATCTTCCAATTCGTGGCAAGGCATAACCTATGACTCTACTGACACACACTCCGCTACTTCTTTTCTACTCCTACACTTAATCCTGATTTATATTGTGTAGTTAGTTTTTTTTATTTATCTCTACCTCTATTGACTAACAACCTCAATATGTTCATCGTTTTTATTGTCATACTTCCTGTGTCAATCGACAAACTGAATTTATTGATAAAATCTACACTAACGCGAGCGAAGCCGCGGGCAAAAACTAGTATTTTATAATTACTAGTAAACAATGTTAAGACAAATTTAAATAAAGTTTATTTCAATTTTAAAGCTTCTTATTATTCATAAAAAAAGATTAATAGAAAAATGAGGGGGAATAGGGGGGAGTTAGAAGGATGTGACATACTTTTTAGTCGGGAATTTTAGGAAATGATTAGGGGAAATCAGGGGAAAAGTTGGTAATCCTATTGGTCAAGTTGAGTAGACACCATGAGTCCTCGCCAATACGCGTCGGCGGCCAATCGCTTGCTCGCTGACACCATGGAGATCGATATTTATAAACGATCGTGCCCATGTGGCGGAGAGTGAAAACTCTCAAATTAATATGCGGCACTTTATCCGTCACTCTGATCTTTGAAGACTTTGTGTGTGGTTCATTTATGGCTACATGTTTTTAAATTATTAGCACCACGTCTTAATACTAGGATGTGAAAAAAGTATCGATATGTTCCTTTCGATACTGGTATTTTTTTACTCGATACTTTTTTTCCGATACTTTTACTGATATTAGTACTCACACTCTGGTATCAGATCGGTATCGAAAGAAACAACTTTTTTGCTATCTTCACTCATGCTGGGCTTAAATGTTTACTAGGGTGAATTGTGGGGGAAGAACAAATTACACTATTTCTCAAGTCTAACTCATTTTCTGTATGACAAGCAAGAAGCAACTCTAGCAATCAATCTCTTTTAGCTCACCATAATTCATAGCTGTTTTTTAATCTTTGTTTATCAATACACCCTGATGCCTGATTGGGCGACGGGGTGAATGGTGAACAGTCTACTACCCTTTTATTAATCAATGAGCATGGTCATCACAAACTAAACAAAATAAGCTTTTGTTATTTCAATGAACTCGCTCAATTTAAGGGTGCCCTAAGCAAACGAAGCAGAAAAATGTAAGTGCGTTGTTTAAGCAGATGAAGCAGGACAGGGCATCCATTATTTTAGTGTATGTCAGTAGTTAATAATCTATCTTGATAGAGTATATAAACGACGAATGTAGTTAAAAATGGCACCTCTCAGAAGTCAATTATCGAAGTTATTTAAGAATTTGGATAGCGAAAAAGCATCGATTAAAATTTGTTTTGTGATATTAAAAACCACTATAATTTTCAGTGTTTAAATAAAAATGAAAATAAATTATGATGCAAAAGTTTAAATTATTATTATTATTATTGTATAAAAACACCTTTTTCCAGATTGAATTTTGATAGAAGTATTTAATGTTATTGATAATAGTACGATACCGATTTTTTTCTTTCGATAATATTAATGAGTAGAATATCGATACATTTCTTTCAATAAACATCCCTAATAGACAGGTAGATAAATGGATAGATAGATAAGTAGAAAGACAAATAGATCGAGATAGAACTAAAAGAAAATGACGAAAAGCTAATGGAAGAGATGTAGATCTATAATTATCAACGATGATTTTTTTGTTCTTTATTCAATTTATTTTCTTTAAACCACAATGTAATGCATTATTTGGTTTATTTACAGCGTTTTAACTTTGACCTTGACTCGTCCGTCCCAAGTAAAGCTAGCAAGATATATGTTAGTTCTAACGTGTCTGATGTGTTTTAGCACATGCTCAAAATTACTGGTCAAATATTTCCTCTCAAGATTTTAATATTAAATTATCATTTTTATAAGCTTATGAAATATTAGAAAGACAGCTCTGTTAGCAGTTTGGCAAATAAATCAGAGAATTCTTCATAATTCTCAAAATTCATCTTTCTGAGAGGTTTAAAGTGTTTATAAATGTTTGGAATGGTATCTCCTACGCGTTTACAGTAGATGAACGGTGCTTTATGAGCTATAATTAATTTTGTCTATATCTTATGAGTTATTATAAGATATTGGAAATATGTCAGTTTTATAAACCAGTATCAAACACTAATCTTCTGAGAAAAGTTAAGTAATCCTTCTTAGAAAATTTCACTATTGAATTTAGTAAAATTCACTAGCAATAAATCTTAAAAACTATTTTAGAGATTGGTTGAACCTTATATTTTTTGGAATCCGCATCTTGAATCATCTTTCTAATCTCAAATCCTAAAATCTTTAAAAAGTTACAGTACAATTTTAATATAAGTGAAAAAGTGTCAAATTTAATTTTAAAAAAAAGTTATTTTTAAGTTGTTGATTTAGGTAACTTTAGAAAAGGTAAGTGTTTCCTGCAGTTTTTATGGAAAAACTTTTTTTAACCAAATTAATAAAATATATCTTCAGTACAATCATAGAGTTAAATTTACTCAGTGGAATCTGGTGGTCTTGAGGTAAAGTGAACCGTAGCACAATTTCCTTTAGAGGGGAAGTAAATCCTTCTGTCCCAAGTTGATTATGGTATGTAAAATAACCCTGGAAGGTTAGTGAAAATACCTTTCCCGGAAAAATTGGCAGGCCCTTTTGCTCTCGCTTATAGAAATTATCGTAAATCTATAGTTCAATTTGCGGAAAGATTAGCAGTACTAAATGTACCCTTTTCCATGGAGACTCTTTCCATATCCCGATAAGATTAGAGGAGGATGATATTGAATATGAGGGGGTGGAGCCAATGAATATCTTAACCTTATTCAAGCCTAATCAACCAAATCCTGTGATTATGGTAATAATTCCCCTTTCGAGAAAATTTCCCCGGGTCACCAGTCTTGAATCGAACTCGGAACCTTTATACCAGCAACCAGAGGCTTTGGCCACTATACCACAAGGCCGATGAGAGATGTAAGATTTTCGTTAATTAAGCCATGGCACTGAAAAAGGTACGCGCTGGACTAAAGTTCGGGAAACACTGATCTAAATAGTGTAGGACGTCTGAAGGCTGTCGTGTTTACAACCGCGCCTGTTCACATAGACAAGTGGTGGAGTTGATTGCGACGCGGGAAGATTGAGTGGGAGGGTTAGATGAAGGGGAGGAGGGGCAACAGATGTTAGTACTCACAACCAACTATGTCTAGTTATAGTCATCAGGCCAGGTCTAATACACTGTACTGGATGTGTCTTGTAAACATAAACACTGCCATCATTCAGTGTCGAGGCGCAGAACACCGAGAAAAAGAATAGATCAACAACACTTCCAGTTTTTACGATCAACACGGTGGCTATCAACGGATTAAGGTGGGATGTAAAAGGGAAAAGTATGTTTGAATGTAAAAGTATTTTTGAAGTTTTTATAACATTATTTTTGACAAAATGAATATTACGTTGCTTCAGCAGATGCGTTAACAAGCCCCGTGATGCAGTTTCCAGTGAACCTGGCTACAAGCTTAGCGATCCCAGGTTCAATTCCCGGCTGGTTCAGGGGTAGTTTTTCAGAAAGGAGAATTATCCCACCGGTCATCAGGGTTTTGTTAATTAGGCTTAAGTTAGGTTTAAGTGTTTCTACTGGTACTACACCATCACCTCATCTGATCGGGACATGAAAGAGTCTTCAGTAAAAGGTTGTACGATAAGTACATTCGGGCGTTATCTGAGCAACGGTACGTTTTTACTGGCTAATCTTTCCACTACTGGGCTACGAATGATGTAGCCCAGACGTGTAATATATATAGCTCGAGACTTGAATTCTGGTAAGGTGTCCTGAGGGTCTTTTTTCCTAAACAGTTTACCACTCTCCCTCCACGAAAATGCTGACATACCTCCTACCTTCATCATGCATATTTAATTAGACTAATTATTAATGTACTCACATAACAGAAAAGGCAGTGCTGGATTTACGTATGTGGGGACCTCGGGTAAAATAGAATGTGGGGGATCACATACACTCATGCATTTTTTTTAGAACCTTGTGATACTACCTGATCACATTATACACATGTATACCAATTACGTTAGTGAGATAGGGGTGAAGAAGTTTGAATTAGAGGAATTGTACCCGAATTTGCGAGATTGGTGAGGGAAAAAACACCCTCAGGTCACCTGAACATGATTCGAAACCTATCTCCCCGCTATCAGCAGTCAAGTCAATTGCAAGAGGGACGTCCAATACCATACGGCCACCAAAGCTGGTCCCTGTAAATTACACCATAGCGTGTCTGAGTAACGTTAAAAATTAATTAAAAAATTTTGAATTCATTAATTTTCTTTGCATAAAACATGACAATAATGACTTTAAAGTCCATTTTATAAAGTATATCACTTCTCATGCTGAGTAAGGAAAGTTATGTTAGACGATTTTGGTTCATGATTGTAGTAGCCCGGATTTTTTTTTTCTACTTCATTTTTGAAAATGATAATTCACTACTAGAGTTTGACACTATAAGTTATAAATATATTTTTAAAATTATTTTATCATTGAAAGATGTTGATCTAAAATGTTGTTCAGTGAGGATTTCATAGAAGAACATTTACTTTGGTAGAGTCTTTTTAGTTTTCTTTCATTTCCACCACTAGTGCTGCAAATTGTATTATGAAGTTTATTCTCAAAGGGAGGTTTGAGATAATTTTTGTATTCAGTGATCAGATAGGTACAGTGGCAGCGGAACCGTGGGAGCAGGGGGCGCTGCCCTTCTGGAAAGAATTCCTTCCTCGAATAAGTTTGCCCCCCCCTAAACACGTTTCATATTACAACATTATCAAATATAAAGCTGAAGAAGTCCCTTATTTAAAAATCCAAATTACTTATAGAAGCATTCAATTTTTTTTAAATATCCCGGAGAAGACCACTTTAAATAGCTTTTAGAAGCATCAAACTGTAAAAAAAATCAGGCAAGGAGCATTCTAATTAGATTCTAAGGTCATCCAAGCTTAAAAAATGTATCGGGTAGGATCACTTCAAATAGATTATAGTTACATGTCATCTTGAAGAATTTTCACGTGAGGACTACTCCGAAAAATTTCTGAAATTATTCAATTTTCAAATATTTGTTGGTGGAAGACCACTTCTAATATTTTATTGAAGCAACTTTTTTTTTTTTTTCCAGAAGATAAATTCAAAATACCTTCTCAGAAGACCCAATTTTAAAAATATTGCCGGTGATGACCACTTCAAATAGATTCTTGAGGTATATAACTTTTTAGAAAAATTTAGACTAGGAACAATCTAAATAGATTCTAGAAGCATCCTAAATTTTAAAAAATAAATGTGGTAAGACCTTTTCAAAGAGCTTTTAGAAGATCTAAATTCAAATAAAATCTGGGTGAGGACTATTTAAAATAGATTCTAGAGGCAACCAAATTTCAAAACAAATTGGAGGGAGGATTACTTGAAATATTTTTTAAAAGAGATGTATTTTCCACATTCTGATATCCTCTAATATAAGTTGAAGGACTTGTATCAAACTGCAAACATTTTCAAACATATCCAGTTGAGGATCATTCCAAGTAGCATCTAGAGACAGATATGTATTTTTTAAATTCCTTGAGAAGACAACTTCAAATAGCTTATAGAGATATCCAGCCGTTAGAAAATATCAAGGGGAGGGTCTCTCCAAGGAGCTTCAAGGGGCATCCAAATATTTTTTTTTAAATAGGGGAGAAACACTTTAAATGGTAGATGAAAGGACTCTAATTTTTAAATAATATTCAAGGTGAATACTACTCATAATAGCTTTTAGAGGCATCCAATTTTCGAAAAACTGCTGAAGAAGAACAATTTTAAATTTCTTCTTGAAGGATCCAAATTTTAAAAAAAATCTTTGGGGAGGACTCTCCAAATAGTTTATAAAAATAATCTAGTTTTTAAAAATTCTGAAGGAAGATCACTTCAAATAGCTTTTAGAGACATCTAATTTACAAACCCTTACTGAGGAGGGGAAACAGGGGTGCCAGTGGGGGTGGAAGGCAAGTCCATAAAAACATATCTTTTTGCTTGGCCTTACTTCTTTACACAATTAAGGTTCCGCTGCCACTGGATTTGTAGATGTAGATAATAACTATAATATACAATTAAAACTATTGTTTTCTTTCTTGTGGAGGTTTTTGGGTGCTCCTCCTTAAATCTGACACTGCTGAACGGGTACTAAAACGAGATAAACAGAAATCAACACTGCCAGTAAAGTAGTTGCGACTTCCTACGTATCCCTTGTTCCATGTGTGACACACACACGCCGACTAGCCCCATCACCGCCATTATGATGACTGTTGACATCCAAGATACATACATGGTGTATACGTTACTTTCAGTGCTAGAAGGGTCCCACCCCTCTCCCAAACCCCTCTTTTTTTTTTCTTGTCGCCACAGAAATATGGGGGTGGTCTATCTTAATGGGAGTTCTAAGTTTTTTAACAGGACCACCCAAATGTCGAAATATAATCTACTAATATTATGTAAACATATATCATACTTATTATAGTTACACAAATACTTACCGAAGCCAAATTTGGTAGCCCATTAAAAATATAATATATATAATTACCATTTATTAAAATTATTTTTTATAAAATAGCTCTATTTATATCTAGAGTGCTATTTTGTTGCCAAACTATTTGTATGTAGAGTTTATAGTTTGACAAGAAATTGATGTTTTTTACATCCAATTGATCAAACAAAATGTAAAAAGTTGTGAAAAAAAAACAGTTTTGTGCTTAAAATACAAATGGAGTCATTCAACTCTAATTTATTTTTAAACGAATTTGTATCTGAACTATAAATTACATTATATGTAAATCAATTGATAAAATAATGACAATATAATAAAAATAAAATCTTTTAAAAGTTTGGTCACACAGAAAATGTCAAAATACTCTTTTTACATAAAATAACCCTGATATTATGTTTTCATATACATTTTAAATGTTCAAATAATTGTCAGGATAGCAATAAATATTTTCAATAGGCGTTTTACTTTAATGATATATGAAGTAATTAGATGAGGATCAATATGTGACTTGTTGAGTGATTACATAATTAAATATTAAAGAACCACTACACTAGGCAGTTTTTTTTACGTTCTTTGACATGTTGTCTGAGATATATGCATTTAAAAAGTTTATTACTAAGATTTTATGTGAGAGGTGAAAGTTAAATGAAATGCACCCATAATCGCGTGAACGCAGAGTGGGAAATATTTTTTTTAAACTTATTTTTTTCACCGAACTAGGATTAAAACCTTTACCTTCACATCACCAGAGCATCAAACTATACCAGCTTCACGTTTATTCCGTTAGTCTTCTGATGTATCGGAAGAGTTTTATTTTTAACTGAAACGTTCTACATTAAGGCCAGTAACGATTTAATCCTAGAAAGGAAATTTAGGCACCTGCAATCACATGGATTAGAATCGGTAAATCCACCGTGATCAATCCTACGTGGAGAGCCGCACCTCCCTGTACACTGCCAGCCGAGATTCTGACCTTAACTTCTCAGTCGGCAATCAAGTCCATTTTGAGTCAAACTCGTGGTGATGAGGTAATCTCTTATCATCAGGACCCGATGCTCGTGGGTTCAAATTCAGCCGGAGTTGATGGATTTTCTTGAATGATAAAAATCTGTAGCACAACTTCCTTAAAATGAGAAGTAAGGCTGTCAGTCCCACGTCTATTGTGGCATGTAAAATAACCTTTGAAGGTATGTAAAAACACCTTCCCCGGAAAATTGGCAGCCCCTTTCGCTCTCGCACATAGAAACTCCCGTGTGCTCATTTAAATGGTTGGTTCGGAAAGTGGACGTTAAATACCACAAATAAATAAGATAATTGTGTGCTTGACACTTCAGGGCGTCTGGCTACCGGGTGCGGATTGTTGTTAACTGAGGCAAGTGGCTTGTACCTACTTGAAGATCCCCCTTGGAGATGACCTCTAGAGGACAAGTCAAGCAAACACTTGGGGGAGGGACGAGTATTTAGTTCATCCCCTCACGCCAGCCAGGATTCTGGTCGGACTGTCTGTCTTGAGTGTAGTTTCAAGTGTTTTTGAAGAGGTGCCGGAATAGTTCCACCTTCCTCTCCCCCTTAACCTCATCATCTTCTCGAGACAAGGTCTTCAAGAAGACGAGACATTCTGCAATCAACTTGTAATAAGCACAAACACAAAAAAGGATGGATAGTAAAAGCAAGAAATTGGGTGAGAGAGAGAAAGATAAATTAGTAGATAAAGTTTGGTTTTTGTTTCAATTTAAATTGAGGGCCAAACTTGAAGTCTTATCTTCAAGAAAAAGGTTATGTAATAACTTGACTTAGTGATTGGGCTTTTAACTTTAACAATCCTATAGTAAATTTGTTACAATTTTAAACAATAACCTATCCAACTTATTTATGACAAGAACAACAAATCACATATATTTGAATGAAATACATAATACAGAGCCATTTGAAAGGAAGAGCCTTAGCTGACAGCCATGAAAGCTAATAGATCCTCTTCCACTTATATTTAATTTTTACTTTTTTATATCAAAAAGAAAGTATTGCAAACGTTAAAAAAATCTATTTTGAGATTATGATGAATCTCTACGTTTTATATGAACCTGAACCCAAGAAAAGTGATTTTATAATTATGTTTGTCCCTGGCTCCGGTTCCAAACCGGTTGGATGGATTTTGTTCAAACTGTAAATTAAATTTTGTAGGGCTATACCATAAAATGGATTATGTTTTTTACACTAGTCCTTCAATTAATGGTAGTTTACTGATGAGTGGTTTTTTTGAAATCCAAATTTTGGAAAATGGATTTTAACGATTTGTTTATAATGCATATCTAGAATTTTCTTGACATGATTAGTAGCAATATATAAATGATTTTTGGGCAAAAATTCGTTGAAGGCTAGTTTACTGATGGAAACTATTTTTAAATTCCAATATTTTAAAATAGCTATAACTATTTTGTTCAAAAAGTATATATTGAGATTGTGTGGTATGAAAAGTCAAATGAATAATTTTTTGGGGGTAAAATCTCATTTATGGTTATTTTAATGATGATTGCTTTTTCAAAAACTTAGATTATATTAAAAATGTCCAAATGGGTATCTTGGGAATGCTTGACATGATAAATAACGATGAATACTCGTTTTTGGTCATAAACTCATTTATTGATAGTTTACTGATAACTGATTTGTCAAAAACTTGAACATTTTTATAATAGCCCTAATGATTTGTTTTCAAATGGGTATATAGGAGTTTTATCATTAAAAATTGCACTTTATAGTTTTTTTTTAGTAAAACTCGTTTAAGAGTAGTTCACAAAATTCATATTTCTTAAAAATTTGAAATATTTTAATTTTTGTTAATGATTTGGTTATAAATGGGTCAATTGGGATTGTTTTAAATGTCAAATAACACTTTATGCTCGTTTTCGGGGTAAAAATTGGTTCATGGGTTGTTTGCTGAGTTTTTTTTAAATTTGAACTATTTTTAAATGTCTCTTATGATTTTGTTTAAAATGGATATCTAGAGTGCAGCTGATCTTCCAAATAACAACATATATTTTGTTTTTGGGATAGTAGTTTACTGAATACTGATTTATGTAAATTTTGAATATTTTTGAAAATATCTATAACGATTTTGTCCAAATATACATCGTGAAACTATTATATTTGATAATGAATAATATGTCTTTATTTTTCTAAAATAAATTAATTGAGGGGTAGTTTACATGCGACAAATTATATAAAATATGATTTATTTTTAAATTGGCCTTGAAGATTGAACTCAAATTGGGGTATCTGGGAATAGATTATTTATGATAAATAGGAATATGCTTTCATCCTTTCAAATTATAAATAATTTTAGGGTGGCTTATAAATAATATATTTATGAAAATTTAAAATTTGTTAGTAATACTTGAACAATTTGTTTTAAAGTGTATAAATAAAGTGTTTTTATTGCGATTAACAAGATGATATGTTTGTTATTATGAGTATAACTTATTTAAGGTTAATTTATTGAAATCCTGTTTTAAAATTTTCTTTGAAATCTTAATATCCAATGTGACCATATAGAAACAGATAACTAGGTCTAAAAACACTGTACATATAGATTGATTTTCATAGGAATCCTGATTTTGAAAATAATGGCGGGAACAAAAATATTACAATCGTATTTACGTTCTTAGTCAATTTAATTATTGATGTAAAAATAAATTGTACAGTAAGCTATAAGGAAGTATTATTGGAAGTTTTTATAACTTTTTAGATCAACTTAAAATTAGTAAATCAAATAAACCATATTAATAGAATGTCAAATTTTAGTAAAGTTAAATTAATGTTGGTGGTATAAATTGGGTCTTTTATATAAATTAGAATTTACTTTGTTCGACCAAGGCTCAAAGAATGTCCCTGCCAAATTTCAAAAAAATTGGTCCACGCCATTGAAAGATTTCATGTATTAAATTTCTGGACAAACAGATGAAATGTCAACCGCCCCAGTTAATGTGAGAGATTGGTGGATTGGCCACTTCACAATAGAATATTAATTGGAAATGAATGTAATAAATCATCATTAGACTTCAGTTCAGTATAAGGCATCCAGCTGAACGATAGCTACTCCGTACAATATTTCCGTTGTAAAATTAATTCCTAGTTAGGAGTGGGAGCAATGTTAGGTTGTATTAGGTAAGGATAGGTTAGGTTAGAATAGCAATGCCCCATCTAACTTGGGAGGGAAATTATTGTTTTCAAGGTTTTCAATCAATATTTGAAGGAAAATCGTGGTGCCAGATACCCAATTCAACTTGGGTGGGAAATGTTGGTCGTAGACTCTGGTCAAAAGCCGTGCCCAGTAAAACTGCGATTGTCAGACTCAATGATTGAAACCAACCGCCAAACCCCTCACTAGTTCCGATATCATCATCGCAGGCTCTGTATACTTGAAGGAAGGTATCTTTAACACTTCTGTGAAGGGCAGTTCTGAAACCTCGAGACCTCTAAAATAATTTGTCAACCTCGGTGGTCTTGGGTTAAAGTGCTCGCCTCAGGACCTAATGTTCATGGGTTCGAACTTAACTGGGTGTTGACGGACTTTTCTTGAGCGATACAAATCCGTCGCACAACTTCCTTCGAAAGTTAAGTAAAGCCGTCGGTCCCATTTCGATTGTGGGATGTAAAAGAATCCTGGAAGGTATGTGAAAATAATTTTCTCGGCAAAATTGGCAGGCCCTTACGCTCTCGCTCATAGAAATTCTTGTATATTGATATAACTAGTCGGTTCAGAAAATGCAATACTTTAAATAAATAGATAAAATAATTTCAATGTAAATCGGCTAATATTGGTGATATAATATATGGATACCCTTCACATTAATTTTGGTATAAGCCATATATTTTTAAATAGCAAACAACTTTTTAAATATAGCACAATATCTTAATTTCTGTAAAGCGTCTCCTCAACGCCCTCTTATTGGGACTGCCGCCTTGGCTGTCCGCATGATCTAACGTGCTACTCTCGCAGCAGACGAGACTGCCGATGATCGAGGGTCGAATCTTGGTCGGGTGTACTTAGGGTGGTTTTTACAAAATGATTTTCCATTCTACCTCCACGTAAATGTGGGATACTTCCTATAAATATAACCTCCCTAATCCCTTAAACCATTAGCGTAGTTAGTACATCAGCGTATATCCCAAACGGATAGTAAGATGTGGTGTTAAAAAGAAATTGGGGCTTTCACAAATTGTTTATAAATCTTTGTTCTAATGACTTGTATGTATAACGTTGTATTTAAAATGTCCTTTATAATATATTATTTGTTGTTATATCAGTGAACATAAGTGGACTTGAAAAAAATATTGGGTGTCATCCTTTGGACTCTTTGGGTCATAGAAAGGGGACGAGGAGGCAAGGTGGAGATCCTGTCTGAAGCTGTAGTGGTGACCCCCCAGGTGGCAGGCGCCACCCTTAAGAGGTTCTTGAGGGGTATTTATACCCCGACACGCAAAGAACCTGTTGTTGAGGCACTCCCCTGTCTTAAGACCTGGTTAGTGTTGATGAAGCAATTGCAGCATGATGGTATCTTAGTGGTCACTCACTCAGAGACGCACGAGGATGGGGAGAAGAAGTTGGGAGTTTATATATGCCCCTTCCCCCCACAATTTCACTCGACAAGATCACAAATAACTTTAATAAAAGCATAAACCATATTTAATACAATTAAATTATAGAGTACTGCAGATGAATCGAATATCAACCTCATGACTTGATAAAGATAGTAATACTATTTTAAAATTATTATTATTATTAGCACCGCGTCTTACTAACCGTTCGGGTTATACGCACCTACGCTAATGTGTAATGGTAGGGTGATTGTGAGATGAAATGGAGGACCTACAGTTTAATGTGGAATCCGAACCACGGTGGAGGCCTGGCATTCCTCACATTCACAAGTTGTGATTAATACACATCTTGTCAGAGGTGAAGGAAGGGTTTGGCAATCAGATAAATCAATGTCGGGACCGAGGATTGAACCCCGGACCCTCAGCACAGAAGTCTGACACCTTACCCCTAGACCACTAGGTCACCTTACTATTTTAAAAAAAAGGCTATATTATGTCAGCTTGCAATCAAGCCATACCAACCGAGTGGTCATTGTCTGTTGGAGATGAGAGTGCCAATAGTGGATAAAGGGTGTCCAGTCATTAATTTCAGTTGTCTAGACTGGAGCCACTACTTATATATTGAATTATCTCTTCATTTTATCTCGTGAGGCTGAGTTGACCCCGTTACAGATCAACTGCTTTACAGAAAAATCTGGAAGCACCAGAGATCGAATCCGGTACCTCTCGTTCTATAGCAAGGAAATCTGACAACTAAACCACAAAGGCGATTAATAACTATTGTAGTCGTGTTGAACTCGACCGCTGAGGACGGGGAGATCGAGGTTCGAATCTTGGTTGGGTGAACTGGGGTGGTTTTTCCTAAATGGTTTTCCACTCTATCTCCACGCGAATACGGGTTCACTTCCTCTAAATTCAACCTTCCCAATTCCTAATCCATTAGCGTAATTAGTACTTATGCGTATAACCCAAACGGGTAGTAAGACGCGGTGTTAAATATTATAAATATTATATTAACCATTGATTTATTAAAAGTAACTACAATTTTTAACTATAAAAATTACAAAAATAAAGTATTATAATATATTGTATGAGTCTCCGTAACCTTCTCTTCCCACGCCCACCCACCAAAATAAATAATGGTTGCGCCACCGATCACCGTAAAGTCTATAAGGCCACTGGATCAATACCTGGTGGATGACTAGAGTAATCTACTCTCGGGAGGCATTTAACCCCCAAAAACCCCCACCTACCACAAAACCTCAATACGGCCTTAACTGGCGATATTTATTTTCATACATTCTCTTATTTATTAATGCATGTGTGAGTAATTGGTTCTTGAAGTAGCCTACATTCCTTTAAAGATTTCATAAAAGTAAAACAAAGGGAGATGATCGGTACCGTTGCGTTGGAGCAGAACTTTTTAGCCATTCTGATAGAAATGCTTGAGGAAATAGGTTACCCTTTTTTGAAAGGAATGTTATTTTAATTGATGACATCGACTAATCAAATAAATAGTACGCACAGACTTTCTCCCTCTTCTATCTTAAACTAGACATTTACTAAAAACTCGTAAGATTTGTGAAACGAATAATAGGTCTATACATTGTTGCAGAAATACTACACCAAAGATCATAAATGACTGTTACTTACTTACTCCGTAGCATTAGGAACTAGAAACACTGTAACGGAAAAATTGATGAAAGAGAATCATCTTTATCCACCAAATATCATAAGAATCAAATTAATTTTCAAAGACCTGAATTAAAAAGTATATATATTATATATTATATCTCAGAACTTATTTGTATTATAAAAATATATTTCAAATAAAAGATATTTATCTTTAATAGTACTACAACTTTGCAACGATAAGTTATTTCGTATTTTAAAAAGTTGCGGAGAAATGATGAAAATTTGAAAATTTCCTTCAAGCAAAGTACCTTTAAAGTCATTTTCTTAAGAAAATGAGAGTAACCATCTTGTTCATATTATTAAACAGTGATTGGATATCAAATTAAATCAAAATCATTGGAGCGAATTTTGAGAAAATTGATTTGATCTCTTTTTGCCCTTCAGTAAACTACCCTTAAATATAGGGTTGTATTTAATTCCAAAAACCCCTCAGGGGAGCCTTATGAAAGTCCAGATACCAAGTTTTTGCCCTATCCGTAAAACAGCTTCGGCTCTGGCCCGAGGTACAGACAGACGGCATTGCGAAAACAGCTTTTTAAATTTAAGGGGATCATGAAACGTCAACATTTATCAAAATCTCAAACTCGATTTTTTTACGATCACAATACTTTCTCTCCGAGATGTCGGGAGAAAATAAAAATAAGAATGTAAACAATGATTATTGTGAGTAAAAATTGTACGTTTTGAAGTGGCTACTACACCGGTAACTACTTTATAGGTGACATGGTTATTTCAAGTATAAGCATTCAATTAAGTACAGAGATATCATCCATATGTATGGAGTATTATTATTATTATTATTATTATTATTATTAGCACCGCGTCTTACTACCCGTTCGGGTTATACGCACTTACGCTAATGTGCAATGGTAGGGTGATTGTGAGATGAAATGGAGGACCTACAGTTTAACGTGGAATCCGAACCACGGTGGAGGCCTGGCATTCCTCACATTCACAAGTTGTGATTAATACACGTCTTGTCAGAGGTGAAGGAAGGGTTTGGTAATCAGATCAATCTGTGCTGGGACCGAGGATTTAACCCCGGACCCTCAGCACAGAAGTCTGATACCTTACCCCTAGACCACCAGGTCACCTGTATCGAGTAAAGAAGTCTATCCAAGACTAGCGGAAAAACTTCTTGAACAAAGCCACGTGGACGGTTAAAGTTGAGTGATTGAATTATCACAAGACCGCAAGACGTTTGGTGTTCCTGGGGTGGAATGAAGATGGTGGAGAGGTGGTGATGGTGCTTCCAGTTGTTGGCAGCGGGGCTTGGAGAGAGAGAGAGAGGAAGAGAGAGATAGAAAGAATCTGGTTAATTTTCGCTGGGCAACTCCCCGCATTGTGTTTGTCAGCCGGGCAATTAATAGCGACGGTCGGTAGTAAAGCGTTCAACACAAGAGTCAGCGAGCTACTCGGTCATCCTGTCAGCGATGGACTGGTCTGGAAAGGGATTGGGAGAGGGGAGATACACAGCGCAGCAAGATCGCTGACAGCGAGACGCGGGGACTTACGGGTAATCCGTCAGTTCCACGTGATAAGTCTCTATTTTTTCCTTTTTCTTTTTTGCCACCAAATCTCACTACTCGATTCGGTTGAACGCAACGAGGTTAGGGATCAGGGAAATAAAATGTATATGGAGTGTACCCGAATTTGGGTGAAGAGAGTGTAAAACCATTAAGGATGAAACTTCCTCAGTACATCCGGCAGAGATTCAAACCCCGGTCTCTTTTCACCAACAAACCAGACTAAATGAGATTGGAATTTAAACCGCCTGCTAACCAGCGTGGGTTATGTCTCCATTTATGACTGTTTTGAATCACGCCAGAATATATTGGGGGTTCCTTAAGAATGGTCTACCTGTGATAGCGTAGTCAGGGTTCAAAACCTGGACGGGTGTCATGAGTTTTTTTCCTAAATAGTTTTCCAATCTCCTTCCTACAAATTCGGGTACATTTAATCTAAATTTTACCTTCCTCAACCTACATTAATAGTACAATTAAAAGGCACAATGACCAGGCAGATAGTAATATATGGTGGAAAAAAAAGTGAATTTTATGTGTGGTTGCAGAAGCTATAGGAGGATAGCCGCCATAATTAAAACTAGCTCGCTTATTTTAAAAGAAATGTTCTGACGAACAAGCAAATTTTATTTTTAGAAAATGATTTCAACAACAGGTAATTAACGACTTAAACCAAGACATAGCTATTAGTCGGATATTATTTTATAGGAAATGCACCCAAATTAGTTTGTAGAGGTGACGGGAACACCATATTGGTAAATCACATTTTTAAAACCACTGCTTTTGTACTCTGCCGAGATTCGCACTTCCAACGTTCTATTCTCCATATCCTCTCCATATTTATTATAATTTATCTTCTAAATATCTATAAATTAGAATAATGACAAGATAAAGATCAACTTAACGTTCACTTAATGTCCACGTAACGTAAAGCTTATCTTTGTATTTTTTTAAAATGAATGCCATCATGATGCAGTTAACTTAACGTCCACTTAAATTAATAGTTGTCCAAGGGAGAACTTTGACTTTGAGTGAACTTTAAGTAAATAATTGTATATCTCGTGTTCTAGCTAGCCAATAATTTTACGAGCAATGTCAACAGAGCTATTTAGTACTTGATGTGTTTGTTTATAACACGCAGAAAACTTCTTCGGTCCAAGTTTGTCCTCATCTCGCGAACTATAAAACCCTGTGGCCTCTGGTTTCACTTTATTTTGTATATCCAGTAGAGCTTATTTTGCTAGTACGTTCAGCCTAAATGTAAGGGTTTCATTTTGGTTAACTTTTTTTTAATTCATACTTACCTGCGGGATGGACAAGAAACTGTGGATTTAGCTTAAAAAACAACTCCGTACTTAATCCATCCTCACTAACTTTATCCACACTTCCCTATCCTTGTATACTCCCTTCGCTTCAACAACATCTACACACTGAGTCATACATGAAATGTTATTCATAATACTCTTAACGTTTCTCTTTTTCACACATTCATCTACAACATTTAGTCACGTCTTACATGACCTACCCCTTCCTTTTGATTCACACACTCTACCTTCATAAATATTTGCTTCGTCACTCGATCGATACTCATTCTCTCAACATGCCCAAACCAACGCAAAACACTTCTTTCACACTAACCTATTGGATTCCCTTTGAATTCCCACTCCCACATCACCCGTTCATTACTGTCTATGTCCATACGAGTTTTTCCACATACATTTCTTAGATGTCTTATTCCATTCGCATTCAACTTGCTCTTGTTTGTTTCCTGACAAACCCACGCTTCACATCCATAAAACAATAGAAATTAATTTGAATATGTTTTTCTCAAGTTGTTACGTTACGTTACGTGAGCTCTAATCATACACTAGTTTCTTTACATTAAGTCAACGTTACGTGAATCCAGATCACACACTATTTACTTTACATTAAGTGAACTTTACGAGAAAGTTAAGTTCAGGGTACGTTACGCTAAATTTCAGTAAAAGTCACGTTATTTGAACGCTGAATTGATCGTGATCCTGTCATGAGAGATAAAAAAATTTGGTGTTGAGCGTACTAATAAAAAAAATTCCAGCTACGTGGTGCCTAGCCAAGCTATATTTCGTGAGTACTTAATGGAAGGTCCCCAGAGTTAAGTTGGGTAATTTTCAGTTTTCATGACAAAAAACATCTCTTGGACAAAATAAGTAAAATAGTACTTCAGTAACTAAGTTTGTTTTAACTTCTTACACGGCAGTTCTTGAATCTGTATAGTGATAATCGCGGCATTTGAGCAGAAACGTTGTAAATAAATTAATAGTGAATGCCCTTGTCAAATTCTGCATTGCCAATAGTAGAAAGTTCAAGAGCTGTTTATGTGTGGCGTGGATAACTCAACTAAACGCATCTACTGAAGCCAGGTCCTCTGAGAAGAATTTCATCAAGGGGTACAAAGATTTTACAGACTCCCATTTTCCATTAATCCCGTATAAAAAAGGTAATTAATTATATCTTAAAAAGAAAAGAAATAAGACAAAAAAGATGAATAATTTATACTATGAATCTAAAAAAAAGAAAAAGAAAAAAAGAAAAATACTATGCCTATACTAATAATTTAGTAATAGTATTATTAATGGAAATGTGAATGTTAGTCTTCAATAAATACAAACATTTTCTGAGATCCCAGGAAATTCCCAGACCCCTTTTAGATCCCCAGGCCCGGGTACGATATACCCACTGCACCCTCCTCTCATAGAACCTGACTGTATACATATTTTATTTCTTTTGACCAAACTAATGTTTTTCTCATAAAAAAATGGAAAAATATGGAAATTAACTTGCTTTCCCTCGCTATGACAAAACAAGTTATTTCGAAACATAATTAGATATAGTTTACTACTAAGTGTGTTCCTTGGTGTCTCATGTGCGTTAAACTTTTGTAAAATAGTCAATTTTATTGTTATTTTTTTTAAAATCATATTTGGTAAAAGTCATCATCATCATCATCAATAGGTCATCAATTTTGTGATTATTTTGCTGCAGCTCTTTACTTTTGCCTTTTTCTGGAAACAGTTTTTTAAATATTTGTACTTTCTTCTGCCAACATCGTCCACTATCTGATTCAACCTTTTGACATTCTCCCTTTTATATGTTCTATAATTATCATCGTCAAACTATCATGTCTTAGTATATGTCCTACTATGTTAACTCTTCTTGGCTCTATACCTTTCCAAAGTTTCCTTTCTTCATTTGTTTTTCTTAGAACTTCTCTATATGATACCACCTCCATCCATGATATTTTCCGCATTCTTCTGTAGCACCATGTTACAAATTCTTCTAAAATTGTTCTTTTAGTTGCGCAGGTGGTTCATGTTTCACATCAGTAAAGCACAACGTTCTAAATGTCAGTTACTCTCATAATCATTAGTTAGAAAATGAGAAGGCGCGGTGGATTTGTAAGTAAGGAACTTAAATATTTAAAACTTAAAACTATATCCATGGAGAGTTTGTGAATTTAGTAGCTAGGGTTGTGTGTTATTTGAACCCTAATCCTTAAGATAACTAGACACTCAGTAGTGCAACCAATTATTTTAGCACCATGTCTTACTACCCGTTTGGGTTATATGCTTATGTACTAATTACGCTAATGTGTTAGGGATGAAGGAAATTATATTTAGATGAAGTATACCCGTATTTGAGGGGAGGAAGAGTGGAAAACAATTTTGAAAAACCTCAGTAAACCTAAACGAGATTTGAACCTTGATATCCCCATTATCGGCAGTTTAGTCTACAGTAGGAGTTGCGCTTTAGGCCATGCAGCCACCGAAGCGGGCTATTACCATGTCCTCCAGCTTCCACTAAGATTAAGAACATGATAATAGGCCTAATATATTTGTTTCCTCACACCTTAGTTCCCGTTTGGGATACACACATACAAAGGCTATTGGGATAGGGATAGTAGAGGTGTGATTTATTAGGAAACGTACCTGAATCAGCGTGAAAGGAGAGTGGCAAATCATTTAGAATAAAAACCTTACCTATAACCAATCAGGATTTGAACTCCAATCTCCAGGTGTTCGGAAATTTAGTCTTACACGAGAATGTTGCCTAAGACGATGTGACCACCGATGGGAGGAATAATAGTAATACCACTTCCACAAATAAGAAATTTTGACGGAAGGGATATGTTGTTCAATCTTGGTTGGTGATACTGGGGATAGTTTTATTAATCGTGATTTTCAATCATGGTTTTCTAGTCTCCAAGTAAGTTCTGGTGTAATTGTCCTTTGGACTCGAACCGTGACCTCTACTTGTGCCCTTTAAATTTAAAGCACGTTGTGGATAATATGGATGAACAGTGCGATACGGAAGTGTAAGAAGTTCCTCCTTAGTCGACACACTCGAAAATAACCAGTAGCGAACAGACATCCTGGTATAGATAGTAAGCCTCCATTAGAGGTCCTTCAACGTGGTTTGTTGTAGTAGCTCTGTGGTTCGAGTCAGTACTGCAGTATCGTCAGAAGAAAAAAAACACACAAAAACTTTTGCCTATCACTAAAGGAAAGTAAAACGCTGTGTTTTCATAAGAGAAAGTACTTTCTGGTCTCTTCTTCACCCTCTCTAAAAATAAAGTGGAGTGGATTTTAAAAGTCTGTGAAGTGCAGAAAACAGCTTTTACCTCGTTGAAGTGGGCAGGAGGCCACCGTGCCATTAACTGGAGACGGACAGCCATTCAAACACTTGTAATAACCAGAGGTGGAGGAAGGAAGATTCCACGTGGAGATAATTGAAGGGCTTGGGAATGGAGCTAAGGAAAAAAAGTGGATCGTTAAATCTAGAGTTTTTAAACACAATTATAGTCTAGTTTTGTTAATGAACACAAAATGTTGTTTATCAAGTGTTTATGTGATCAATTTGTTTAGATCATTTATTTTACACATTATAATGATACTAATTTATTTTAAAATGTAATTCCTTTATAACTATTTTACACTTTCTTATAGGAGAAGATATTGTAATCGTGAACATTTTCACCCAGGAAATTATTACGGATCTTGAAGTTTCATGTGTCTCCAAATTTAAAAAAAATACTTATTCTATTTATCTCCATGTCTGTCTGTCTGTCCATCTGTATACCTCACTAAATGTTTACGTGTACCTAAAGCTAAAGCCGGAACGATTTGACGGATTTCATATAAAATTTGATACTCAGATATTAAATGGTCCTACCTTGAAATCAAATCTAGTTTTTTATTCTATCCCTAGAATTAGGTTCAGTTTAATATTTAATAAATTATAAAAATTCAAATTTTTTCAAAAATAAACCCTTATTATTTTGTTAGAAATTGACTTTTATTGAATGTTTTACATTATAAATAATAATGTATTTTTGTTTTTGTAAAAACCTATAACTTGATGTTATTATAATAATTAATAAATTTTGAAAATTTGAATTTTTTTTTAATGACTAAAACAGTTTTATCCAACATATATACATGATAAGTGTTTCATATAGTAATCAAAATAATATATTCATTTATCAGGGAAAATCATTTAAGAGGGGATTACTGATAGTCGATTTCTAAATTTTTTTATAGCTACAGGATGATAAAGTATGTAGAATTATGTTGGCCATTTAGGCTAATTAATTTAGGGAAACTTTTCGATCTAATATTATGTGTATACAAGCCCATAAGTAATCGGTGTTTGTACTTAAAACTTGGGCCTTAGGACTATTTCATTAGCTAACTATATAGTTACTGAAGTAAAACCAATATGACTCACTGTTTATCTATCATGGATTTGACTTGAGAGACAAAGTTTCAAGCCCCGGCTGGATGCAATCAAGGCGGTCATTTTTATAATGTTATTTTGATTTATTTCACAAGATAAGTGTTGGTGAATCTCCTACTTAACTCTTCTTATTACTTTACTTTGAATTGGATAAATTTAATATTTACTATGAAAGCTTTTATACTTGCTCTAAAGAAGCGGTTCCCAAACTTTATGAATGATGGTCCACACCAACAATTTCCTGTGTTCGGAGTACCACCAAGATAATACTGAGTGTTTACTGTTTCGGCAAAGTTTTAATGTTTCCCCGAATACTAACTGGCTGTTTGAGCTTGAATCAGTATTTCCACCCTTCAAACCACTGTTTAAATCTGTTTTACTTTTGGTAAGACTTGGTACTTATGTATCTATAAGATTTTATGAGGCTCCATATTTTTACGACATTAATTTTCTATGAGTAGTTTTGTTTGGCTTCTCACGACGTACCACAGGGAACAATAATTTTACTATACGTACCACTGGTGGTGCGCATACCACAGTTAGCGAGCCACTGCACTAAAGGTAAATACTAATTATAATATATGTAAGAGACCACACAAAGCCTAAATGATTTTTGTATTAAAAATTAATTTGAAGATATATCTGTAAAGGGCAATACATAGATGACCTTAATATAAATCAACATAATGATACATATGTAAGGATTACACATAGCCAAATTGACCTTGATATAAATCAACATAATAATTCACTTTTAAAGGGCCATACATAGACCAAATGACCTTGATATAACCAACTTGAGGAGACCTCTGTAAAGGGAAATACAAAGCTAAAGAGGTAATCTTGATATATATTATTATTATTATTATTATTATTATTATTATTATTATTATTATTATTATTAGCACCGCGTCTTACTACCCGTTCGGGTTATACGCACTTACGCTAATGTGTAATGGTAGGGTGATTGTGAGATGAAATGGAGGACCTACAGCTTAACGTGGAATCCGAACCACGGTAGAGACCTGGCAATCTTGATATAAATCAACATAATGAGACATCTGTAAAGTGTAGCACTTAGCCAAACCGACAATTGATAATATGCATTAACTGCTCAGTTTTTATTTTCTCGACAATACATCATCCTTATTCAGTTTATTGTGATTTAGAAAAGGGCTGTTTTGGGGCTCGTAAAATGTAAGTTTAGTCGAGGATGGAGACGATACAATATGAAGATATTCTCACCCCTATCGTCAGACATGGAAGGAGTTTAACAACCTGTGAACAGACACAGCCCGGGTAAAGATCCTTAACATTTTCTTGGTAGTTGAGCTTCTCACCCGAGCATCCGTACAGTCCTATTTTCATAGGAATAACCTTATCTGTCATCTCTATATATTTTCACGCATTAATTCATCAAACCACGTTAATTGGAGCTGTCGCTTTAATTGATAAATATTCCTTATATATATATATATATATAATAACACTATAATATAGTAGACTGTTATCAATGTTTTGGCTACCTTTTTAAAAAAGTTTCTTCTACCAAAATCATACTATACTTCTCACGTGATGAAGTCTAATGCTCTAATTATTTCTCCAATTATTTGGTTAAAAATGCAAAAAATGATCTGTGACTTCCCCCCCATTCCGATTATCCAAATTTAACCACACCAATAGGGCGAGAATAATGAAGTAAGACTTTAAGGAAATGTAACCGCATTTTTCAGGAGGAATAGTAGTAAACATTCTAGAAAATTCACTTATCCACCCTGACTTCTCTGTCATCGGAAAACAAGGCCATATGAGTTTGATGCCCTTGTCCAACAACTCGGATGAATCATGTAGTGAAGTAGCTAAATGAAATGGAAAATCAACAATATTAATTTTTTTGCTTCCATAGCTTACTTACTGCTTTTATATGTATTACCCAAGAGAGTGTTTTTATATGATTTGCCTCTAAAATGATTGTTTCAAGTTATTGCTTGAAATTAAATTTTCTAAGGTCAGAGTAATTTTAAGTATAGGTTACAATGCTCAGGAGGTCCCAAATAGAACTAAAACCAATTTCCAGACAACTTAAATGTACTAAATAAAGCATCCGCATACAAAAAACAAATCTAACACTTTACTTATGGTTTGAAATAAAATATTATGGGTATATAGACATTTTAACAATTTATTTACTTTTCTTATGTTCATTTTATAAACTAAATGAATAGCTTATAGAATTGAATATTGAATATTTAATATTTAATATGGTGAATATTGATAAGACACTTAAAAGGTCTACATAATTTCTCATTCAACTAATTAGAATTGACAAATTTAAAAAAAAATTGTTACTAGTAAACTAAAATAAGTTTAAATCATAAAACAAATATATTATTTTGATAAGCTTATGAAACATTCTTTAAATATACATTTTGAGCAAAATGTAATAATTATAAAATGAAAAGAAAGCTTATGAACAATTTTTCAAAAATCAATCATCAGTAAAATATACTTAAATACCACTTTCTCGAAAAATAAACACATTCCACATAAATATTTTAAACCAAATCGTTAAATATATTTCCAAAATTCTTTTGATTTTTTTTAATTGTTGAATATTTTGTAAAATTCTTTAATTTACCATTCTGATCTCCAAAAAATACCTATATTGTGTTCATTACTACTCCCCTGCTGTCCTCTTCTCATTAAATCCTCTCTACTCCCAACCCTTCGGCTCAGTCATGCTTCCAAAATATTTTACATTCTGTACCTCTCTCAGCTGTACTCCATCCAACTTTATAGCTTTACTAGACCTTATCCTTTTCCTTATCCTTACTACCACTTCACACTTTGCCATGCTAAATTTCATCCCACACTCTTTCATTTTATCATCCCAATCCTGTAGCTGTTCCTGTACTTCCTCTTCCTTCTCCCCCCATACCATAAACTCACCAGCAAACAACATGGCTTTCATTCTTTCCTCCCCGAGTTTCCTTGCCTCTTTATTAATGACCATTTATATTACCATTACAAATTGTAGGAGTGAGACAGAGCACTCATCCGCTTCACTTCATTTTTTATTTGGAACCATTCCGTCCACCTCTTCTCTATCTCACACAAATACTGTTATCCTAATCCATACTCCTTACTATTATTGCAACTCCTCTTTCTATTTCAGCCTCCTCCATTGATTCTTAAAACTTATTCCTATCCACACTATATCATACGCCTTACCCATAAATACCATAACCAAGTCCTTCTCAAATTTGTACCTTATTTTCATCAGTTGCTGTATTGCAAATTTTAATTCTATTGTAGATCTCCGCTCCCTAAATTCGTGCTGTTCCTATCTCCACCTTCCTTTCATTATCTTTCCTATTCTCTTTTCCAGTATCTTCTCATATATTTTTGTATAGTGGCACATCAGCCTTAATCCCCTATAATTCGTACACCTATTCCTGTCTCCTTTTTTAAAAATTGGTCTTATAATCTCCTTTTTTCAGTCTACAAGCACCTTGTTCTCCTTTCATATCACGCTCAGCACCCTGTATAGCCATTATATTTTTGATTCTTCTGTAGCTCTTATCGTTTCCACAGTTAGCTCGTTCACACCTGGTGGTTTTTCCTTGTTTCATCCTCTTTAATTCGATACCCACCTCTTTCCATGTTTGACACATTTCCTCCCCTTAATATAGTTATTCTTCTGTTTCACTAAACCTCTTTCGAGTTAAATATCTCAAAATATCTTTCTCAGATTTTCCAACCAGTCGTCATCATTAAACTACCCCTAATTCTAGAGCTAGAATATAAATAATGATTTTTTCAAATGCATTACCATTTGACATCTAATTAGCAAGATTAAACAAAATCAATAAAACATTTTTGGCTATAGCCTCCGGTAAAGAAATACATGCTGACAAACATAATTTTAAGTCCCTCAATTTTAGTTCGGGGCACATAAAATTTTAAGATTCATCTTAATCTCTAGTGAAAAAATTGTCACGATTACACTTTCAATATTAGAATAGTAGAACACAACTTATTTAAATTAACTTACTTTTGTACATGAAGTATTTAAGATAGTATGTTTGCTAAGCTAACAAAAATAACTAAATACATGAAAATCACATGTCATATTACTCTAATTTATTATATATACCACTATTTAACTATATTTATTTAGTGTTATAAAATACACTTTGAAAAAGTAGAATATATTGTTCATAAAACTATTGTGGTTATTCTAGTTCAGCTATTTTTAAAACGTTTGAAATTGATCACTCCTTACCAATCTGCGTAATGGCTTCCGTGTAAGTTTACAACAAACATTCTTCTTCCTATCACAAGAATACAGATGGGTGAGAGAAGGTGGTGTGATGAGGGGGGGATGGGAGAAAAAGGTTAGTTTCAAAACAAGAGGAGGGAAGTGTGTAAAAAAAAAAAGGAGCCTAGGCAGACCTTAATAAGTGCAGACAGAGTCTCCTTAAGAGAAGAAGGGAGCTCCCAAAGTTTGCTTTATAATCGCAAATCTCTCATCGACCTACGTAGCCTTCATGAAATAAATATACAAGAACAAGTTTTTAGAAGAAGAAGAGAAGAGTAAAAGAAGTAGTGGATGAAGAAGCCATCGCAGGGCACTTTGATGGACAACATTAAACAAACTCTTTGGGGTGTACTATTAGGAAGAGAACAGAGAGGAGAAACAGTGATGTTGGTAGGGGGGGGGGGGCAGGGTGGTTCGTCGCTTCCAACTACAACAGACACATTGCTTTATTAACGTTTTCACACAAAGAGCTGGTTTATGTGTTAAAACTTTTGATCTTTTGCTAAGAAGAGTGTGTTGTGGCAAAAAAAAAAAGAAGTCAATATCAACAAACTGGATTTATATTTTATGACCACGAAAAAGGAATTCAATAAATATGGATATTCCAATTTGAATGTTTCATTACAGAAATGTTTATCGTTACTAACAGGACCGTACCAACCAAAAATAAGTAGGGAGAAGCGGGGCTATGGGACTTAAAGAATGTTCAAAACCTCCCCTCCGACGAAAGTGGTATTAATAATTTATTTCTGTATTACTCCTTCATATATAGGCTAGTTTATTATCCGAGTTTTATAAAATTCATAGCACCTAATAGCCCTAAATATGTTTTTAAAACACTTTAAATTGATTCAAAAATAATTTAATGTTAAAATATTATTTGCCCTCTTTTTTTTTATTGAGTGACTTAACCATGAGTCCCAAAAGGTAAGACACCTCCCTCTATTTATTAACATAGATATGTTACGGTAATATTATAATTTATTTCAATTTTACTAAGAATAATAATATTGTATATTATATGCACCTATATTATGAATCTGGTAAGAAGAATCCTAGAAAAAAATAATTGTCGTCAACGTTGATATAACTATACATATTTGTTTTAGAGCCACGTCTTTCTAACCGTTTGGGTTATACGCTTATGTACTAATTATGCTAATGGTTTTATGGATTAGGAAGGTTATATTAAAGGGAGTGTACCCGCATGTGCGTGGAGGGAAAATGTAAAACCATTTAGGGAAAAACTCATTACATAAATTTGAAACTCGATCTCCCCGTCATCGATAGTCTAGCCTACTACAAGAGTATCGAGTATCGTAGTGGGTGATATTATATTATTAGTATTATTTTATCAGTCCATTATATACCAAAATTGAAACCTGCAAATAAATTAACTTCACTTTCACTTATAAATGTACGATTTTTAAAAAATAAATAAGACTATCTATTATATATATATGGTAATATCTACTATTCTTAGTCTTTCATTATGCATTTTAACTACACCAATACACAGTCTCTTAGCTATAGTAGTATATCATAAGTTTAGGGAACCCTGATTCGATTCTGGTAGGAGGTAAGTGAGATATTTACTATTTGTATATGGGATCATTCTATTACAAAATTGGTGACCTGGTGGTCTAGGGGTAAGGTGTTGGACTCCTGAGCTGGCGTCCGGGGTTCAATCCTCGGCCCCGGCACAGATTTATCTGATTACCAAACCCTTCCTTCACCTCTGACAAGATGTGTATTAATCACAACTTGTGAATGTGAGGAATGCCAGGCCTCCACCGTGGTTCGGATTCCACGTTAAACTGTAGGTCCTCAATTTCATCTCACAATCACCCTACCATTGCACATTAGCGTAAGTGCGTATAACCCGAACGGGTAGTAAGACGCGGTGCTAATAATAATAATAATAATATTACAAAATTAGAAAATACCTATTAGATAAATCTGAGTGTCTTAGACGGACTGTCATATGTTAAGCTGCTTCATATATTAAAATACAATATGCATGTTTATAAAGTGCACGTTAAGTATCTAAATGAGAATCTGGATATATTTAAGTGGTTAACTGCAATTAGAGATCATTTTTTAAAAATTAATGACCATGTCAAACGCTCTTACAAATCATCTAAATAATTGATGTTATACATACTGGTAGATATTTAGTTCATGAAAAATTTGCCTTTTCATCATATGTTGAGTCAATAGTTTCGTTATTTAAATCATCGAGTTAAGAAGTTTAATTTTTTCTTAAATATTTAAACGTATTTTAGAAATCAAAATATGCAATGTAATTCTAAGGTTAAATCGTTACCTATTGTTTACATCTAGTGAATGGAGGAAAAAAATAATTTTGAATAATATGTATTTATCTTTTATCTTATATATTTATATAAAAATATACATAGAAAAATATGTATAGCTAATATAAATATATGTGTATAAAAATATATAGAAAAACATGTATATATAAATATATATAGCTTTATATATATATCAATATTATATATATATATATATATATATAATTTTGTACATACAACTATCTGTCCAGGATTTTCGCATTTAAGTATACACTATTTGATTAAATATGGAGAAGGTGTAATTAAAAGAAATGTATTCGTATTTGAGGGAGAATGGGTGACAATTTAGGGAAACACATCCTTAGTACAGCAGCCCGTAAGAAAAAATCATGGCTGTGTTTTTCTGACATTTAGTTCACGTGCCCACAAGGGTAGGAATTCATCATTTACATACCAAACTTACCGCTAAACATTGATTCTGACTCGTTTGTTGCAGGTAGTAATTTTTTTGAATATAATAGGCAATTATTTTTTACAGTTATAGCTTATAACAATCTTAATAAAACATTCAGAAAAAAAGTACCTATGTCAACATGTGATTTTTAATATTATGGTTGGAAATGAATATCACTGATTATCTTTATAAGTCCGGATAGTTAATTTGAGACAGTCCCTTGGATTAACAGATAAAAGACTAGATTTATCTTTTGTTTTAACAATTTTCATAATGTAGAATGCTTATTCATACAGATAGTTTTATCAAAAATATGTTTTAATCTTCATTGCTAGAATTTTCACCAAACGAAATTTTGTGTGATCTACAAGTTTCCAGAAAAAAAAGTGTTTCTATATGTTCAGCCTTAAAGGATAAGTAGTTTTCTGTAGTTCCAAATTTATCATTCCAAATATTTTACATTTGTTTTAACATTTTTATTAATATCGTTTAAATGATATTAATATCCACGATATTAAGTTGATTTTCAAAAACAAATATGATTGGTTCAATTTCACAAAATTGTGCAAATCTTTTAATAAATGCAATGCCAAAATTGTATGTGTCCACCATATAATTTGCTATCAAACCAACCGTTTCTTTCATTTCTTGACATGTTCGGAAAATGTGTCAATAATTTTATGTCTAAATGGGTTTTACAAAGGGTTAGTTTAAATTTTAATTCGTTAAATACACTAATTATAAAAAAATATTATTGTACCTGCCTTGAAGATGAAGGTTTAAAATGCTTAGTTTCTGGGTAACATCAGCAATAAAGATCAAATTAGTTGACCACGAAGAGGTCAACCCCTTCATTCTTCGATTTAGGAAAAGCTTTAACTTCATCTATCAGGTAAATAACAAGCTCAAGTACTTTACCTTTATTGTAATTAGGTCAGGGTATTCAGTCTCAACATTGTTTAGAAGTAGATATTTAAAAAGTGTATGTTGCAATGGTTCTGCTCGGAAGAAGTTAGTAATTTTTGGTCACTGGATCAATAACGTGCTTGAATAGAAGGACTTTAGCAACTAAAACATCTTGGTCTATAACATATGGCAATGACACGAAACAAATTGAGAACATGATGAATCGGTTTGTTATAGTTCAATAAATCAATTTTTCTTCCCAATCATAGCTGGAGCTCCGTCAATAGCCATAGAAAACAACTAACATACAAATAAATCCCTTGTGTAAAAAAAATATTTCAATGCTTCATAAATCCCTTTTCCTATTGTTCTTCTCTTCAAGGGTAAAAGGTTAATATTTTCTCTTTGGCCTTGTAGTCATCGACCATTAGTATCATTATTGCCAACTGAGCAGTGCCCGCTATATCCAACGATTCGTCTATTTGAAGATAAAAAAAAACAGCATCTATTTATGTCATTCCTTAATTGATCTTCATGATCGCTTGAAATGTCTTGAACTCATCTTTTAACTGTATTTTACGACACCTGAAATCTTTTATAACAACCATCGTTTCTCGTTTGCTCAAGAAAACGTCAAAAAAGAGATAAAGCACCAGCGACAAATGGTTCTTTAATCACTTATCCATCTTGAAATTATTTCTAATTTTTAGTCGGGATATAGGCTATTTTATAAAGGAAGCAATAGTTATATTATTCGAGTTTTCTAATGGAAAACTGACTATTGTGCAATAA
Organism: Timema podura; assembly: GCA_033556935.1. Lineage (NCBI taxonomy): Eukaryota > Metazoa > Arthropoda > Insecta > Phasmatodea > Timematidae > Timema > Timema podura. The sequence goes on along the minus strand of JAVRXN010000011.1, from coordinate 42,047,555 downwards.
GATTTGTCTTTGTTTCACTAATTTTTTTTTATTTCACAAAGTTGTGGATAGTTTTGGCCTAAAACACTGTGAGTTGTTTGAAACTGTATTTCAATATTGTATATTTCAGTGTACCACTGCAACTGCACTAAAGACAAACGCCATTCTCTTTAACTTTAAAAACACAGTACTTTTCTTCCCATTCGTCGTGAACGTTATAAACATATTGTTTATTCTTTGATGGATCACTAATTTTAACGGCAAAAAAAATTCACAATAATTAGAATGACAGTAGCTAAACTATATTCCAACGAAAAATAAACTGAAATTAAATGCAGCCTTGGTTAAACATAACCAGTGGCATCTCGTGAGTAAACCCTTATGGAGGTCGTTCTCTTGAAAATGGTCAATTAATAAGGTATACAGTACTACAGCTTACTTTATACCAACCTTATACCACTATTTATTTAAGTTACAAACTACATGTCTGAAAAATTATGAAAAATATAAATACAATTTGATAAAAGTTATAAAAGTATAAAGACTTTCTTGGTTCGAAGACAAAGACTGTCCATCGTAAAATCCACACACCTACACATAAACATACAAATAAAATTAAAATAAACTTAAATAGGTTCTTAGCACTATATCCTGCACTATATATACTATAGGCCCTATACTATAATAATTAGTCTATCAGTAGGTTTATCGTTTGTAAAAAAGTTCTAATCTTATGTTTTTGCCTGAAAAAAAATGTTTCTATTATTATTTGGTGGAAGTCTGGTATCTCGCGATTCATCAACTGTCCTATGGACAACATGGTCAAAGCATTTAATCTGTCTTCACTCATTGGTATTCTTAAATATAGCTTGACTAATTTTAGAGTTGAAAAATACCTATCACTTTCCGAAGCAGTAATAGAAATAGTTACAAGAATGTTTAATGTTTTTATGATTTATTTAAATGTACCGTCCAATCCCAAAGAAGCTATATTATTTAATTTTTTCAAGCAACCAGCCATATTTATACTAAGTTATTTCTGACCTTTAGTAAAAAACTTAAAGATATTTAATAAAATAATGTTTATTCTTTTATTAGTAGGTACACTTGTCTCACGTTGATGTGATTACGGTTTGACTAATTTCCTTAATAAAATGGGGAATTTATGAAATGAGAAAACTGTTATTATATTAGGTTGTTTTTATGTCATTAAAAATATGCGAAAATAGGTACTATGAATCTCAAAATATGTTTTACTATTTCTTTTGATTTATTTTGCGGTTAGGAGAAGGGGGCACATAAAAAGAACCCTCCCTCATGAGCCGCCCCTGAAAATAACAAATGCTCTAAGTACTTACCTTAATGGACTGCATGTAGTCATACGATTTATATCGAAATAATGTTAATGATTGAAGCTGGGGCTATGTACCATTTAATTTCTGCCAAGCTATTTATAATATAAAAATCAAATAAATGTGATAAAATTAATGTGGAAAAATGAAGCACAAATATATAAATAAATCTGGTCTATTGAAAATATGATTCCTTAGACCACATGATCACTTGTGCAGGTGGTTTGATCAATATGAGATTGGTACCCCTATCTCTCTATTCTAAACTTCAGAAAACTCATCATGCCTACGAATGTGCTTTGGCTGGACTCCACGCTGTGGAAACATTGTGTTCTACACTGAACATCATATCTGAGGGAACTGCATGGCTGCTATTGGAAAACAGGGTGTTAATTTTCCAGTTTTCGCGTGTAGTCTATCTTCCCCATTATATTAGACAAATTTTTCAACCCTGGTTCAACGAGGTCACAAGTAGCTTATTCTTACCCCAACACACCACCTTTCGACATAACTGAATTTTCAGAATATAAATGAAAGCGATGAGGTTTGGCAACAGTTAACCGAGAAATAACGAAGATAAAACTTTTCTCCTTAATACCTGCCGCTAACTCAGAGGCGATATTCAGTGTAAACGCTTTCTCCGCACGTCGTTATCCAGATGGCCATGCCATCAGACTTGTTGAGCGTTGAATCTTGGGGACTGGGCGGTTGTGCCATCACAGGGCAAGAATGCAAACAAATGTATGGCAGTCATTTCAAACACATCCTTTGAGTTTAGATGGAGGGGAACATGAGTTAAGGCCAGTATGTTTGCAGTTTTCTAACTACAAACAATTTTATTACAATAAAAAATAGTCTCTTTAGGAATTGCGTTAAATTATATTTTCTACACACAGTAGTAATCTCAACATTCCTTGAATATTTGTCTTGAAAGTCTAGGAATTTGAAGAGAGTTTTTCCTCTTCATTTATAAAGTTTCTCGTCAAATGCCGAGATGTTCATGACAGATTTTCTGGAATTCTTAAAATTATTATGTCTATAAAATTAAACCACACGTATCTAATGAAGCACTATTTTATTTGTTTTAGCCAATAAAATCTTGAAGAGCTCGGTGTGTAGGATATTCAGTGCGAAAGGAAGAATCTAGAACCGTATTCAAGCTATTGACTAGCAAACCCAATGAGAAGAGGCCATTGGGAAGACCTAGACGCCGATGGAAAGATAACATTAGAATGGACCTAAAAGAGATAGGGTGTAATGAGGTGGACTGGATTGAGCTAACTTTTGTAAGTGCGGCAATGAACTTTTGAGTTCCTACTGCCAAAAGAATATAGGTAAGTAAGCAAGTAAAGCAAAAATTATATTTGCAAAAATACTTAGGTTAACTTGCGCTCACATCCATTAGTCCATTATTTCTTACATTGTGCAGATATTGGCCAATAATATATTTTCTCATGTAATTGTTTGTATCCGTATTGTTTGTGTGTGATAGGATAAACTAATACATCTTGCCAAATTTTACAACTCTTCACCTTCACTCTTTGTATCAGTGCATTTCAGAAACAATATGGCGAACGGACACTTTGTTCTTTCGCAACATCTTATTGTTAGTGTCAGTTCATAGCTTTGAAAGAAAAGCCCAAACGAAAATCTTGTTCTACTTGACTTTCGAATCAATTCACTATATTGAAGCATCTATGTCAATAATGGTTGACTATCATTTGATACAATTTACACATGTTAGTTTTGGTACAAACATCAATTCAACTTGATATAATATGTGATTAATTATTGTCAGTATAACGTGTATATCCTCGACCCTGTTGCTACTTCAGCCAGTACACTTAGGCCTAATGGTTCTCTTCTCCCCCATGAGTAAACCAGTCATCAGGTAAATGAGATCTGGGTCGTGCTTGTGTAGCGAGTAGCGCTGGTACCAGGCACCCCGGTTACGTCACTGTGACGTTGTCACCTGAGAGTTGAGATTCAAGCTAGAGCCCAATTTTCATAGGAAGAACCTATCTTACAGATATAAAAGTTACTAAATCTATTTACCCGTATTCATACATCAAGTCTTGCTGCCGTTTATGATATCCGTTATCAATTTATTTAAAAATAGCACCAATAATATAGTAAAATGCTATCAGTTTTGGCCGAAATTGTTTTTCGTAGTTTCTAAAAAGACCTTCCTATGAACATTTTAAATACCTTCTCCAATTAGCATAAGTGATTTTAAAACTTTTTTTTCCTCCAAAATGCTAAGAAAATAATGGTCACTTCATTGTTAGTGCTGGATATTTTTCTTACTATAATAATAGATGAATAAGATAATAAACATCCTAATCAATCTTATTGTGCCTTATAACATTCTCCTATCTCGACACGAACGGAAGTACCACTTTACACTGTGGAGCTCGAAGAATACACGGCAGTTTTTTATTGTAATTTCTCATGTGAAAAATATGGGTGATGCTCCAGTTATTATTTTAATGTTGGTAGAGTAATTTTTCTCTTGTAAAGCAATTTAGTAAGCGGTTTTTTAGTATGAGGAGAGTTGTTAGAAAAATTTACATAATATTCTTGTAGAAGCAGTGCGAAATATGGAAATGTTCTAGTTTTTTTTATATGTTCGATGTAACATTATTTTATCTAACCGCATATGTGATTTTCAATGTACTACAACATTTTGCTTCAGACTCAAATTACTTTTTTGATACTAACTATTTTTTTCATCAATGAATAAAATTAACTTATATCAAAACAAATAATTGTCATTACTAACAATAATGGTTAATTGTCAATTTCAGTAATTAGTGAAATTAAATTATCTATATTATAGTTTTTTTTTTTTTTTTTTTTTTTTATTTAGCACCGCGTCTTACTACCCGTTCGGGTTATACGCTTAAGTACTAAATACACTAATGGATTAGGAATTGGGAAGGTTGAATTTAGAGGAAGTGAACCCGCATTTGCGTGGAGGGAGAGTGGAAAACCATTTAGGAAAAAACCACCCCCAGTTCACCCGACCGAGATTCGAACCTCGATCTCCCCGTCCTCAGTGGTCTGGCTCAACACGACTGGCGCGTTAGCCAACTACGCCACGGAGGCGGGTTATATTATAGTTAAATACAGTGTTAGCAATTGGTAAATATTCTATCTTAATGTTCTAATTCATCCGGATTAATCATGTGGATATTACTAATATATTAGTTTGTGATACACATGATTTATAAAGAATCAACTATTAAGCTTTCAGAATGGCTCATTATTGTTCAAATAACATCTTGGAAGATAATGAGCTGGAAGTTCCAAAAATTCTATTTAAAAAATCTTTATATTTATTTTTAGTGTGAAAGAACATGAAATTAGATAAGTTTATTCAATACATAATAATATATGAGATACACTCTTAAAAGATCTTTATATGTAATAAAACTATTCTAATTTTAAGTATATATTACTTTTACCATCGTTCTAAGGTTATTGCATTGCATTGCAAAGGAGTTTGATTTTTATTGTATATGGCCGCCTTTGATAGATAGATAGAAATTTGAATCTCGAGTGGGTAAAATTGGTGGGATTTTACAGATGTGATTTCTACTGTGGTTTTTACATACTCCCACCACGCTAATGCTTGGTAATTTCCTCCAGGATGCTCTCATTAACCATAATTCGTAGGGTATGTAGTAAATTTCTATTTTTGTTATTACTTCTAGCTATTAATAGTTTAGTTTAAGGGGTACAGGGATACGCGAGGTAATATGGATGGAATACACACGAATTTGCTTGGAGAGAGGTTGGAAAAACTAAGTGAAAACTCACATATGGAAAGACAACCCTCTAGTATATCCGTCCGATGTTCGAACCACGACTTCCCCGTCACCGCCAACACAGTCTTTGCAAGACTTATTAATTTAGTGGACCGTATGATCATTTCTTGAGATAACGCTGTTTATAGCCCATGTGTTGAATGTTTACTTATGTCCACCTACTTATTCTATGGCATTAGGAACTCAAAGGTGTATTGCCGCACTTACAAAAGTACACCAAATATCCCTATTTTGAACTAGTTCTAGATAGTCTCCCTCATTACAACCTAACCCTATTTTTAGCTAGTTCTGTGTAGTCCACCTCATTACACCCAGTCTGGGTGACCTGGAGGTCTAGGGGTAAGGTGTCGGACTTCTGGGCTGGGGTCCGGGGTTCAATCCTTGGTCTCGGCATTGATTTATCTGATTGTCAAACCCTTCCTTCACCTCTGAAAAGATGTGTATTAATTATAACTTGTGTAGTGTGGAATGTCAGGCCTCCACCATGGTTCGGATTCCACGTTAAATTGTAGGTCCTCTATTTCATCTCACAATCACCCTTCCATTACACATTAGCGTAAGTGCGTATAAACCTTACGGGTAGTAAGACACGGTTCTAATAATAATAATAATAATAATAATAATAATAATAATAATAATAATAATAATAATAATAATAATAATAATAATAAACATCCTGTCCCTATTTTGAACTAGTTCCATCCAGGCCGTCTCATTATAGCCTATCTCTATTTAGAGCTAGTTCTATTCAGTCCACCACATTACACCCTATCTCTTTCAGGTCCACTCTATTATTATCCTCCCACCTGTGTATAAGTCATCTAAATGGTCTCTTCCCATTGGGTTTGCCAGTAAATACCCTGAACACGGCTCTAGTAATGTCTTTTGATGAGTGAAGCTTATGTACCTCATCATAATGTAACATTCCCAACTCTCCTCCATTTAATATAAACTAGTGTATTGATAAATTTCACGTCACAGTCAACATATAATCTTTTTCAGTTAAAAACAAACATAATTAAACTAAGCTATAAGTAAACTATCTTTAATTAACTTTTCCTCAAAAAAAAATTATTTTAATGAAAAACAATTCAGATACAAATTTCAAATGAAATTGTTACAGGAATTTTTTGTTGAAAAAATATCAAATTTTCCAAATGAGTCATTAGTAAACTAACCTCTTATTTATCTTATGTAAAATACTCTCCAGGTATACATTTTGAGCAAAATGTATACCTATGTAATCATCAACTAAGAATTTAAAATTTTCAAAAATAAATCATGGGCTGAATTCAAAATCAATATTTGACCTTGACCTATACAACATATATATATATGTATATATATAAAGTTTTAGCAAAATTTATCCTAATGTTTTGTTCCTACAGACAAACACACAAATAGACAGTATTTTTTTTCTAAGCACCACGTCTTAATAATTTTTCAGGTTATAAGCCTAAGTACTAATTACATTAATGGGTTGGGGATTAGGGAGGCTTAATTTAGAGGAAGTGCACCCTCATTTATATGGAGGAAGAGAGTAAAACCATTTAGGATAAACCACCCTCAGTGCACCCGACCAAGATCGAAATCCAATTTCCTAGTCTCCAGCAGTCTAGTCCAACATGAGATTAGCGCGTTAGACCACACGGCCACCGAAGAGGGTCAATATACAGTATTGTAAGAGCCACTTTTTTAGGTTCAGGGGCGCATAAAAGTCAAGAAAAATCGTATTCTCGAAGTAAAAAAAAAGTTCACAGTCAAAATACCTTCTCTATATGAGGAGGTAAAAAAAACATATATACTAGACTACAAATAGATATGTAGCATTTCTTATGATATCGTTTGAAACGTTGCAACATCGATAAAATTGGTCTTTGCACATTTCACCACAAACCTCACCATCCATCTTTAATGCTTTCTGTGTGTGTGTGTTTACTTCTTTCAGGTCGAAATCCTGTGGATCCCTCCATATAAAAATGGGCATCTGGAACTCAGGATACTACTGTTTAAACATCAAGAGTCATTGAAAGCTATAAAAACACATTTTGGTTGCTTTCAAAATGACATAAAGATTATAGACACATCAAATGGTTCCAATATCTCTGTTTATTCCTAATTGACAAAATATAAACACTGAAATTATTGGTTATTTACGTATTTTGTCCAAGGGCTTAAAGCTGTAGATTTTATTAGTAGGATCTTGGGTCAATCACAGTAGCAACATGAAATAATGTAGTATTCTAGTGAATAGTTACATTCTATTAGAAGGATATTAAAACTATTTGGAGACAGGATGTAGTGTTTCGTGTAAGTTTGTTGTTAATGTCATTTAGTTTCTAGGATATGTATTTTAATACTCTTGTTATTAGAAAAAAATCACCTCATATTTTAAAAATGATCATATAACATCTGTAATCTAATATTATAGATTAAGTCACAAGTTGTGTAGGTAGATGAAACAGCTAGAGCCAGGCATTGTCTTTATAAATCAGTGAAATTGAAAATGCTATTGACTTTTAAGGGCCCTGTATTTCCTAAGGTAAAATTTTTCACACTTTGATAATTATTGCGGGATTTGCAGCTCTAATGCTTCAAAACAAAAAAAATAATTATCTCTTAATTTAGAACTTTTATTGTTACCATATTAAACGTGATTAAACTTGTTTATATATATAACCAATTGGTGGAGGTATAGTGTGACTAAAAATGAATAATAGTTTAACGGAATTTGCAAAGAAATATTAGACGAGATGTGAAAATTAAACTCATGCAACTGTTCAGGATTGTTATTTCAAAATACCATTCATCTCAAAATTAATTTTAAATACGTATGATTCAGCCGTAAGAAACATTGCATTTTGAATTGAACTAATTAAAATATACTGTTTATGAATGTATATATAAATTAAAGTATATGTCTATATTTAGTATAGATATATTAAAACATACTGTATATATACAGCATATATAAATACAAATATACTGTGTATATATACAGTATATATAATTTAAAAATATGTAAATATATAATATATAAATTAAAATATACTGTATGTATGACTATACAGTATATTTTAATTAGTTCAGCTCAAAATGTAACGTTTCTTACGGATGAGACATACGTAATTAGCATTAATTTTGAGATAAATTGTATTTTGAAATAACAAACCTGAACTGTTGTACGATTTTAATTCTCACATTTCGTTTTGTATTACTTTGTAAATTCCCTTAAACTATTATTCGACTTTATATTTTTAGTCACACTATACTACCACCAATTGGTTTTCTAACAATGGAACATCATTGTCCGGATGATTTCACAACAATTATCAATTCCTATTCTTTATTGGAACCTTTTAATCACTTTAAAAAGTCTTTTAAGCGTTCTTTTTCCCTTTTTTTTTTCTCTTCTATTCCGTCACTGGAAAAGAATGATAATAGAAAAAAGGAAGATATGGAGGGGGGAAGGTATAGGGGGAGAGAATACGCTCGCACACACACAAACTAGAAACTGTAACGGAAATGACGTCACGTGCTGAGTTTTGTTCCGGCTTTGATGGAACGCCTCGCAATTTGTTAATTGGGTGTCGAAATTGTGGTCGGTCGTTTATTTAGTAGATGGACGGGAATAGGGCGCAGTGGCCACTTTTATTAATTGCGTACTAGAAGTCGTTCAGAAGAGATCATTCAGCCTAATGCAAAGAATTAGGACGGAAATAGATTATATTTATTTACAATCTGTTATAAACAATTTGTATACTAGATATGTTGAAAACAATGTGTTTGCCATATATGTTATAGACAGTCTATTTGTTATATATAATTTAAAAATTTGTTTCAATTTATAATACAAGTAATAATTTGTTTAAAATCTATCTTGTAAATAATTTGTTTGCAATAATGTTATAGAAAATCTATTTGTTATATGAAATTTAAAGATTTGTTTCAATCTATAATACAAGTAATAATTTGTTTGCAATCTATGTTTTAAACAATTTGTTTGAAATCTACCTTGTAAATAATTTGTTTGCAGTATATGTCATAAACAATTTGTTTGCAATCTATGTTTTCGACAATTTGTTTGAAATCTATCTTGTAAACAATTTGTTTGTATTATATGTTATGGACAATTTATTTGGAATGTATAATTTAAAGATTTGTTTCAATCTTTGTTATAAACAGTTTGTTTTCAATATATGATAGACAGTTTATTTTAAATATGTAATTTAAAGATGAAATTAAATTAAATTTAAGATTATGCTTATTTAAATAGCAGGTTAGATTTTATATTGTTGATAAAATAAAGTACAATACATATCCGAAATGGTGATATAAAATAATATAAAGACAAAATAAAATATGAGTAAAATAGCAATCACTTCTTCCTCTCAATATTTGGCTTTGAACAAGTGACTAAATTATTTTTCATCCAGTCCCGTTCAAAAAATGCATCAGTTCTATTTTATGTATATAATAATTAATTACACTAGCATGGTTTGAGTGGAAAGTTCTTAATAAATCTGATAGTAACACTAGAATATAGTAATCACTGGACATGTGTCGTCACTACTGAGTACTGAATAGTCTACCGACCGGACGCCTAAATCCAACATACAGTGACTTGTCAGTTGTCACGTGACCGCTCCGCGCCGCACCAACGAGCGTACGTTAGGTAAGGTAAGTTGAATAAACCCTCGGCTTCAGCGAAAAATTCGGTCTAATTTCGGCCGAAGTTGATTATTTTGACGATGGTGAAATTTATGGCCGAAGGTGGGCGAAGCCGATTGTTCGGTCGGACACTACTTCCCGGTTCTTACGCCACTGCTATCAACTAGGCTAAGACCGTATTTTAGTTTACACGTGTTTATTTATTGTATACAGTTGTCACATTGTTCTAAAAACGTACCATGTATAAAAGTGTGTGTTCTTTATGACAAGTTAAACAATTAAATAAATCGATTACTAACCAAACAAATACAAAGCAATGTGTAGCTATTTGTGAATATAATTATACACAAATATGTAAATTAATAAACCAAAGTAGTTCAAATAAATAATCAAAATCACTTTGTAATATTTAATACTTTGTGTTAAGTGTACGCTAGTGCCAGCTCAGAGTGATGATTTTCAACACAATCATGAGTAAACCCTAAATAATGTTTGATCGCTAATTTGTTAAGCCATTAGACTACCAGGGAACTTTCCAGAACAATGTCAAGGTTATTGAAATGTTTTACTTATATTATGATCAAGATAAAATTATAAGAGTCAACATGGTAAGTGGGCGATCGGAGAAAGCAACTTTGGGATAAGAAGTTTCGTAGTTTTCTTTGCTTTCATACTTATTAACATCACTAAGCGAGTTTTTCTTTTTTAGGAAAAAGAAAAATAGGGAGCATAAGTTTGGACTAAAGGCCCCCTTACACGTTCAATATTATTGCAAAATATTGCGTATTGCACAATAATATTGTTCGTGTGAGGGTAATATTGAAGGTTTGCGCAATATATTGAGGAATATTAAAAAATGTTAATATTTATTGAAGCTTTGTCAATCTATTGAAGCTTCGTCAATATTATTGAACCGTGTAAGGTGGTTATTGCGCAATATAGCCCTCTAGTGGTTCTGTTTTCTCTACCCTAAAATCCTGTCTGTTTATGGATGTAAATGTCTGTTTAGTTGAAAAAATGAACAAATAAAGAAGAGGAAAGAATATTTCTATTGAAATGCATAAAGGTAACATAAATTATTGTATTTGTGTGGTGTAGGCCTATATGTAATAATAAATAAAGAATGCCAAAGATATGAGTATGTATTGTGATCATTTGATTTGTAAGACTTGTAAGTCACTGCCAACTCTGTGAAAAATACAATCAGGGGAACATGAACCGTGATTAGGAAAATTAAGCTTATTCGCGATATACTTCCCGAACAAGCTACCGATGTGGACTGAACAATTGCACAATAATATTGACCGTCGAAGGTAGAATCATTTTCACGCCATATATATTAAGAAAATAATATTGCTTCAATAATATTGAACGTGTAAGGGGGCCTGATAAGTAGTTTCAGAAAACGACTTAGACCTATGTATTTTAATGTGTGGCCTACATGGCGATTAATTCTTTATTGCTGAGCGAGGGGAGATCAGTGCTATCGATCCTCAAAATTTTTTCATATTAGGTATGAATGAGTATTTTTGATGGTATTTTTTTTATCAATGTATTATTTTACTTACTAGTTGTTAAATAAATAATATGTAAGGAAATTGGCTCTTATAAGTGATTTTAAACATTTAAAAAAAAATATAATACAAATGAATAGAAACAATTTATTTTTTCCACCCAAACATTCTGTTTGATACAATTTTGTCTCTTACACCATTAATCAAATTAAAACAAAATTTTACGTCACCTTAAAACCCACCTATATTAAAATTATATATAATAATTATTTATATATCATTATTGAATTATTTTTATAACTTATTCCTAAAAAATATATTTTTAAATACAAAATAGATTCTAAATACATATTTAATAAATAATTGACACATGTAAATTATTTCTGGGATCACGATCAACTTAACTTTCACTTAAATTAACCTAGCTGATGTGTGATCATGATTCACTTAACTTAACGTAACATATTTAAGAATCCATCGGTATTCGAGGGTAAAATGTGGATCTGTGATTTGTACTCAGTGTGATCTGTGACTGGTTGTAAACATAAAGGAAATGAACTTGAACAATTGAGGATTTTAGGCTTGAATTACTTGCACTTTAACCTTATTGGAACAACAAAATAAAATGTATTAGGAGACCAAACGCTTTTTTGTTCGAGAACTATAAGTAGGAGATGGAGAGATGCGTCTTGGTGAATTCGGTATGCTCTTGGAATACTCACGGTTGAATGTCGAAATGGTATGTCCAATCTAAAAGTTGAAATCCTGTCACTTTTATTTTTATATAAGTCTTATTCTTGAAGTTATTTATTCCCATAATGTACAGTTAAAATGTTTTATTAAATACAGAATTGGTCTGTACAGACTCACGCTTTAAACTGCGTGGACACCATTTCGGGTAGCATCAAATTAATGAAGTTCCTAAGGGTTTGGATTTCTTATAGCGGGGGATTCCGGTTCAAATCCCATCCGAGAGCCCTCGGATTAGTCTTACTCAATTTAGCTAAACGTTACCTTGCATGGTAACTATTTGTATACCCTATATTTCTTACGAATGAATATATCTGAATGCCATAAAAAGTACTAGATGTACTTTCACGTAGTCATATGTCAAGTCATGTGATTTGCAGCTGTTATTTTGATATATGCTATAAATACTTATAAAATAACATTGACAATAAAGTAAAATAAAATAATAACAATATTATTATTAGAACCGCGTCTTAGTAACCGTTCGGGCTATACGCACTTACGCTAATGTGTAATGGTAGGGTGATTGTGAGATGAAATGGAGGACCTACGGTTTAACGTGGGATCCGAACCACGGTGGAGGCCTGGCATTCTACACATTCACAGTCTGTGATTAATACACGTCTTTTCAGAGGTGAAGGAAGGGTTTGGCAATCAGATAAATCTGTGCCGGAACTGAGGATTGAACCCCGGACCCTCAGCACAGAAGTCTTACACCTTACGCCTAGACCACCAGGTTAACGGATGGCAATCTTAGCTGTAAACAATGTATTTGTATATTCTGAAAAGATTCTACAAATGTCCATTCAAAAATAAATTAGGATATACAGTCCAATTTTCACAGGAAGAGACTTATCTGAGAGCCAAAAAAACTACAAGATCAACTTAATTATTTCTATGCGTCAAACCATTTTATCCGTAACTGTCATATTTGATAATTATCGATATTTATTAATTTTCACTAATAAAATAGTAAAACTATATCAATTTTGGCCATAAAAAGATGTGTATGTTTTTTAAAAAGCTCTTCCTCTGAAAATGTAAATATACCTCAAGTTATGCAAGTCTAACATCTAAGATGGCATAGTCACCAATGCAGATAAAAGTACATATTTCAGTAGATAGTATATTAATAGCTGCTAGTAATAAAATAATTTTAGCAAATTTAAAAAAAAAACAGAAATTAACTCAAATCAAATGAACGTTATTCAATAACTATTGTTTTGTTTTAAGTATAAAGCTGAAGTTTATAAATAATATTGGCTCTTAATTAAATATATAATTTCATCCTCTTTTGTTTAAGGTATTACTTTTTTAATAGACCTGCACATATATATGATTTATTGTAAACTTTTTTAAGTGTAACCAAAGTATATCTCAGCTTTCCCGCCTACTGTTGAAAGAGAAGCGAAGTTGTGTTAAAGAAGGTTATAAGGGGTGTGGGCGGGTATATCGAGTGTGTAAGGAATTGGGGGGGGGCAGGGGAGTGGAAGGGATGACAACTTCCTCGCCTCTCCCCCCTCCCAGCTCAGTAATTCCCCACAATCCGCAATATTGGCCGCAATTTAGTGCCGCACTATTGCACAAACTGAACGAGAAAATGGCGTCCAATCAAGGGCCTCTTCATTTCGACTCTACTAGAGCTTCCCCCTCCCCCCCCTTTCTTCTTTACTCTTCTTCTTCGTCCATCAGATCTTCACTATTTTTTTTCTTTGACTCGTAGAGAGATATAAAGGTTATTTAAACTGCTCTATTGGGTCTCCACACGTAGAGGATTCTTTTGATAACTCAATTATTGGGCTGATTGTAGCGAACCTGGATGTACAGTCCTGTCTAGGTTAAAATAGACTTTGCAAACTAAGAGCTTTATTAGAATTTGTCCCAATACTAGGATTTTTAAAAGGTTTTATTCAATTAGCTAGAATCTTTTAGTAGGATAAATACACTGATGACCAAGCAGATTTGTTTGGTCTTATTCAAAGTGGTTTTGACAACTTAATTTAAAGTTACATTGAATGTATCTTAGTAATGTTATAAAAAACTAATAAACTAATTGTTTTAGGATTATTAAGGTAGAATCAAATAGCCAAAGCTATTATTTATGCTTTTAATGAGGATTACTTCATCTTGATATCATATTCTGAAAATTGACACCTGGACACGAGTATCAAACCCGGGACCTTTGGCTTAGTACGCCAATGCTCTAACCACTGAGCTAACCAGGATTTGTCCCGTACAATTATAATAACTGTACAAATGGCAGCATTAAGCCAACTACCGAGTCGAAGATGGCTGCGTTATCTGTTAGCTCGTGATATTAATATAATCACATACTTGTAGCCGACGATTTCTGCACGTCTATCATAGACTCTGCCTTAAAATATGAGTGAAGAATGACCCTGGGCACGGGACGAATCCTGAATAGCTCAGTGGTTAGAGCATTGGCGTACTAAGTCAAAGGTCCCGAGTTCGATTTCCGTGTCCAGGTGTCATTTTTCAATTTTCAGATTATTAAGGTAGACATTCAGAGTATGTTTACAGCATTTGTGTGGTAAGCCATATAGAAAACCCCAACTCGGTACAGCCAGTTGGGATTAGAACTCTGACCCATTATCAGCAATCTAAAGTAGACGAGACTGATTTCTTTTCCCATGGATCCACTGTTTCTGGTATTCAAAAGTTCCATACAAAATATCTTATGTTGAATAGAGGTGTTTAAATATCAATTTAAAATAGATTTATAGAACAAGGTAATAATTTTAATTTAATTTATATTTAATAAAATTACTTAGGTTTTTTTAATTATTCATAGAAAATCTGAAAAGAAAGGAACTGCACTTGAAAATTCTTAGATACCCGGTGATAGTCTTTAAAACTTTTACTAACTTATTTTGTAAATTCTTAAAATGGATTAATGAAGCCTGAAAGGAATATTTTATATCTGATTAAACTCTTTTATGAAGATAGTAAATATCCTTCACGATATTAAAAACTTACCAGCATAGTTTTAAGCATAAGATAAGGTTTAGGAAACCTTTTAAATATAATTTTCAATATAAGAAACAATTATAGATATTTGTAAGTTGTATATTTACCATATTTGTTCAAATAGTAACTGTGATAATCTCATTATTATATAACGTAAAAAAAAATTATTATATTCACATGAATTAGTAGAACACTCATTGGTAGCTATACACGGAAATACAGCTCATGTGAGGTGTTTATTTAGATGTGCTAACATAACTTTAAAAATAAAAGTTAATATTATAATGTCAAAGTTTGTGGTAAATAAACAGACTGTACAGGTGTTCATGAGCTTTTCTAAAAGAGAACTTTATTGAACATTTTCTCTTTCTAGGTATGAATAAAATCTTCCTCGTTCTGATTCCTAAGTTTTTCAAAAGTGTAAGGCCCAATCCCTTCCCCCCACGTTTTTATAAAGTTGAAAGTTCACCTCCTCCTATTTCCCAACCAACTTGGCCAATTCCACAATTTGGTCCTTTTCTAAACCCTTTTCACGCTTTTCAAAAGTGGGCAGAGAAATCCCGCACTTATCTCTTCCTTCATTTCAAAATGAACGAAAGAAGACGATGTACTGTAAGGGAAAGAATAAAATTGTGTAGAGCATCGTAATACAATATAGAATATAAATTTCGCATCATCCCACATAAATGGCTTGGATTTTACGACTAAATAGAAATAATTTTAAAGGAAAGTATCACAAATTAATTTAATTTTCCCATTCGATTTGATTGAAAATTATTTTATAGCTATATTTAAAAAAATTTAAAGCTCACATTATTAAATTATAGTAGTTTTTCTATTTATTCGACGAATTTTACCATCCATCTGGGCTCCACACTTAAATCACACTAATGAATTAAGGATGAGGAAGGTAGAATTTATATGAATTATACCAAAATTTTCGGGTGGGAGAGGGGAAAACCATTTATGAAAACCCACCTCCAGTTCACCTAGCCGGTATTTGATCCCCGATATCCTCATCACTGACAATATTATCTATATGAGCCTGACATCTAATCCACTTGACCAATATTGTGGGTGTGCTTTGTTAAATATACGTGTAAGGCAAAGAACAACTTTACCAGACCTACATAGTTTTGTGGATGACTGTACTCACTCTAGGAATATAGCTGAAGAAACTTGTTTTGCACTTGTCAATTCCAAACACTTCTTTGAACTTTCGAAAGTTTATTTCGGGCTATAGCTTTTTTTTATTCAATATTAAATTATTTAGAGATACATATTCTAAAAAACTTTGATATAAAGCCATGTGTTATTTTGAAGAACGACTGCTAAAACAAAGTTTTCTTGGCGAAATGACTTGAAAGAGATCATCTTCATAAATACGATAATGAATAATGTATTGTTATTATTGTCAACATGTGGTCTCAAGATTTTAATTAATGCATACAAGTTGTATGGTGACTTAAAACACTTTGGGCTATTGCTTGTTGGTGCTAGTAAAAAGAAAGAAGAGTGTCACAGCATAAATAATTGGTTGTTAAATGGTTGTAGTTAAATCTAATCAATATTATTATAGAATTTTTGTACTGCATTACCCCATTTAAACTTTCCACCCAGTTTACACTTTTTACCTATTTTACCATTGTTGAGCTTTTTGCACGTTTTATATCTTTTTACCCTTTTATTCATATTACCCCATTTACCATTTCCACCCTATTTACGCTTTTTACCTCGTTATCCTTTTACCCTTTCTTTTCCTTTTTAGCCTTTTTGGTCCTTTTACGGCTTTTTAATCTTTTAATAATTTTATTTTACCCCTTTTAATCTCTCTACTATTTTTTATGATTTACTTTTTGTCCTTTCTACTAGTTTTACCCCTTTTGCACTTTTCACTATTTTTTCTCAACTTTGCCCTTTTTGAAATTTTAGTCATTTACGTATATTTGTGAAATTTTGACCTATTGAGCCTCTTGCCCTTTTTGATTAGATTTACCTTCTATAATTTTTCCCTAAAGTAATAATTTTTTTGCCCATTTATCACTTATTGCCCTTATTAATAATTTTTTCCCTTTTTACCTTTCCCCCTCATTTACACTGTCTACCCAGCTAACCTTTTACTATTTCTTTCCCTTTTCAGCCCGTTGGCAGATTTTTAATCTATTCAACTTTTATATTTCTTTTACTCCTTTTAGCCCTTATGCAATTTTTATTTTTTATGATTTACATTTTGTCCGTTTTATCACTTTGCCCTTTTGGTTTTATTTCTCTTTTTGATTAGCTCTACCTTTTAACACTTTTAACCTTTTTACCCTATAACCTTTTCACCATATTCCCTTTTTATCCTACACCTTTAATACCCTACATACTTTATAGCTCTACACCCTTTCCTTCCTGTTAGTATTTTTACACTTTTTTCCTCTATTTCTTCCCTTTAGCCCTTTAAGACCTTTTATTTATTTTACCTTTTGTAAGCTTTATGCATTTTATAATTTTTCTTACGAGTTACTTCTTGCCCTTTCTATCCTTTTTAACATTTTTTGCCATTTTTACCATATTTACTCAACGTTGCCCTATTTGCCCTTTTTGACATTTTGGCAATTTTTTGACATTTTTGAAATTCCTGCCATTTTGGACCTATCGTCTTTTTTGTTTATATTTAGCTGTACCATTTTTATATATTTTGGACCTTTTATCTATTTTTGGCGTTTTTTACTATTTTTGGCCTTTTTACCCCATTTTACATTAATTACCTCTCTTAGCTACGATGAATTATTTTAGGGTAGAAAGGGTAAAAAGTTTTTTTAAAAAATATTAAATTTATATAAAGTATTAAAAGGGTGTAGGTATAAGTGGTGTAGGGTAAAAAGTGTGAAGGGTGAAGAGAGTAAGAAAGTTTACAGGTAAATAACGTATTAATACATAAAAGCTATTTATTAGAAATAAATCACAACATTAAACCTGTTTTAATATATCATGGTGACATGAGAAGAAGAGTTTTTTGTTTACTCTCCAGTACAACCAAACTAAATTACAAATTTCATGAAATGTGCTAGTAAAGCTTTCTCGCAGCGTTAATATTATTTCATTTTTAAGTAATTAATAACAGTTAAAAAATTATGTATTTATTTTGATCATGACTTATTTTTTAAAGAAAGTAGTGACAATTATGATTTCTTAGATTGAAGTTTTTCAACAATACAAGGAATAGAGAATGGATGAAATCCAAAGCAGGTACAAGAAACAAATAAATGAGCGTTTATTTAATCAAATAGAAATAAAATGTGAGATGAAGTTTGGACTGATTAAATTTTATTGTGTATATTTATTAATATCACTACATAATAATTGTTTAAAATATTTTCCTTTAGGAGCATGTCCAAAATTGCAATTTATTGAATAGCTTGAATAAATACTAGGTAGACTAGATGACTAGATATATTTTTTACATATCATAGCTAACCTTGTGCAAAAATTGCACCACGCTCTAACTTTTCATATGCTTTCAATAAACATTCAATCTATTAACCTGTGGATCAGGTTTGTGGGATTCCACTTAACTCCCCTATACTGAAAAGTAATTAGCACTTGTAATTAAAAAAATCTGTTTTTGAAGACTGCTTTGCTGTGACGGATGGTAGGCCTACAGGTCCAGCTGTGGCCGCATCTGTATTCGAACTGTGCTTCCCAACCAACGTAGGAGCTCGGCACATAGTCTAATGTCCCCTAGTTAGAGCAAGAAAGGAATCAAAGTTTTAGTTCACGCATTTAATAGCTCGTTATATTATTAAATTGTTTTTTATTATTATTATTATTATTATTATTATTATTATTATTAAGGTATAATGTACAGTCTGATTTTGATAGGAAGAACAGTAGAAAATTACTGTGAAAGTTACTAGATTTCTAGAATGTATTCCTATGCCAAAACATATGATTTGAAAGACCATATGTTTAGCAGCTGTCACTTTTGATCACCAAAGTTTTTAAACCAAGAAAACAAGAATAATAATAATATTAATAAAAATAAATTACCATTTTAATTTATTTTAAATAAAATAACATATTTTAAAAAGATAAAATAAAACATTGAAAGGAGGATAGAAGGGTAAGAGGCCTACACACTTACCGGGAAACCGTAGGCCTCAAATTCACAGTTATAGCACACTACAACACAAAATTATGTAATTTTTGGGGTGCATTAGTCCCCTTCTTTATCAGAAGAAAGTAAAACATAGACTGGACTATTTACTATGGTATATGTGTATTATTAATGGTTAGACAGTATAATATGTTGGATGTGTAAGAGCTTAACTTGACTTGATGTTTTGATGAGGTAATAATTTTTAGAATAATTTAATGTCTGTAAAAACACGTTAGCAAATTTATGAGTTAGTTACTATCACAACTGGACTTGTCTAAAGGTGTAGCCAGAACTTATTCCGCATCATCACCAAAGTTGGACTCATATTCATCATCGTCGTCGCCTAGGTTGATTATTAAAGGTGGGTGTCTGTTATTCGAATCCATCTTCATTTCTCTGAATCTTCAATATTCTTGAATGGGTTTCTCGCAGTGGTCCACATGCTTACTCCATCTAAAAAAAATGTATATGTAACCACACATACTGGCCTCACTTATAACATAAAATAAACCTTTAATAAGGGAATAACTGTGGGTGATTGCAAATTAGTATCTGTGCAAGGTTACTGCTACATATCAACATGTCACCCTCTTAGAGCATCAAATCATGTGAATCAAGGCGTAAAGTGGTGTGAATGTTAGTTAAGGGCAACAATTGTATACAAGAATTTGAACTGTGCACACATATTTAACACATGTGCTTAGCGAGACTTTTACCTATACACAAATAGTTTGAAGCCCATACTACTCGTACTACTTCCGTAACCTCTTATAATTTTGGTAACTACTTGACAAACTATGTAAATAGGAAGAAAACCAGGCTATATTGAAACATTTCACCCTGTTTTGAACTATAAATGGTGAGAACTACTAGCCATAGACAAAACACTCCTTGCAAAAGTAGAATTATGTAAAAAAATTAAAAAAAGTATAAAATAGACCTACTCACCATCTCACACTACTCTCGTTGATTTGTAACAATTCAGTTGATGATTTAGGAACATCGCACTTGAGTGGTAGGAATCCAGCAGATAAATTGTAACAACTAGGCTCTTCTAATCTTCGATCTTGTTGGCTAGGTTTTAAAAAATGAGACCTAATTTATAACTAAAGATATTTTTTAAAATGTTTTAAAAAAAGTTGAAACACTATTAAAATACTGTAAGCTATGTTAATTTCAAAATATATAAACTTATGAAACTATTCTATTAAAAACAAACTCAGCTTATTATGTTTTGTATTAATATATATTAATATCAATTTTCCAGGCTTAGGCCTATTCAATATGGTAAACAATAATCTTTAAGGTAAAATAGGCTAGGCCTACTTCTTTTCTTGATACACACGCAATATTAAATTTAGAAGATATATTAAATAAAAATTGAAAATTAAATATATCATAAGGATATATCACTGCCATAAACACTTTGTAATTAATCTTACACACGACTAAAGAAGTTAAAAAAAGATTTATACAAAGTAGCCACTGCCAAATACACTTTACAAATCACAGATCATACGTTTCAAAGTAGAGTAATTTTTACCAAAAAAATTAATGGCACTTTAAAAAAATGAATTTGTATTATGTACCAGTTAATTTTCATCCGATCTTTTTAATAATCAATAGGCTAAAGCACAAATTATACAAACACGAAAAGCAAACACACTTATAATCTCGTCGTCTTGCACGTGGTATATTTTACTCTTTCAACTTATGTAAAATGAAGCTAGTATTTTAAAATATTTTTAAAATTAACATTTATTATAAAAATAAACCATTTTATAACTTTTTTGGTAATTTAAATATATCTTCTTTATTTAAATTAAAGAACCAAAGTGGAGCTTTTTAAAAGGTTTCCGTAATTAAGAATTCAATATGGTAACTTGGTAGAGATTCTTGTTTATTTTGATGACGCCAATACCCAAGGCTAATAGTGTTCACTCGCCGTAGTATTAAAAATAAATAGCTTTAATTTGAAAAAAAAATATTTTATTTGCCTTTTTTTAAGGTTTACAAAATAATAATTTGTTTATGGTTCATAATGATCGGTTCTAATAAGATAAACGTGGAAATATAATAAATTTAGTTTATAGCTCAATGTATTACTGTAGTTCATGTTGTCAATATGGCGTTAGTGAAAATATTAAATTTGTATTACATTAAAATTCTGTATAATTAATAATGTAGAAACAAATAATTAAGTAATCCCAGAGGAGGTATTATTTAAAGTCCTTTTAAAATATTTTAGATGAAATATATATAATTAAATCAATCAAATAAACATATTTCTATAATGTCAAATGTTAGTAACTTCCAATCAATGTTGGTGAATTCTACTGTTCTTCCTATAAAAATTTGACTTTATTAATTTTAGTTAAGAAATGAATATTTTATTTTATTTTTCCGCACTGACGTTCGCCTTTAATGATTTCATTAAATATTTAGGAGCCGAGATCGGTCAAATATTAAGTCATTTTTCACAATCAGATTTTTCAAATGAAATACTTTTCCCACTGTTGCCATGTTTGATTTACTTTATTGTTTGATCTATGTTTAGGTGATCGAAGATTTTGATCGCTAATTAACTTTGTTGCAACTCACATTTTTCTTGATCTAGAATCAAACCGGTTGGCAATCTGGTGATTGAATAATCCATGATGATGTTTTTGAGCAACCGGCCCTTAATCCCTATAACCAATAAATAGCGTGATGGGGGACGAGTATGTGTGTGAGGGGGAAGCGGGGCTAGTTGAGAGGTGAGTGGCTAGAAAATACTTAAAGCCACTTTAAATGTATTTTAACTATCTTATTTATGATATACTGAAAATAAAATCCACATAAAATCAGTAATTAGAGACGAACATTTTTTGATAAAATATTTAGATCACAGTGAATGTATTGGTTCAAGTTTTGATTATAATACGGAAGTATTAAAATATAGTCTAGAGTTTATCCCGCGTTAGTGACAAATCCAACCACCAAGCACTGTAGTCTATACGTGAGTGTAAGAAGAAAACTAGAAGAGCTGTTATTGTTTTATTGTGACTCACTTGATGATGATTCTGGTGTTAACATCTTTAGGAAAAATTAAACTGAAATATAAACTTTTAAATTTTTTTTTTAGGTATGTTCATAATTGTAGTAAGGAATAAATATAAATAATTAAATTTAAGAAAAATTTGAATTTAGAATAAACTAGTTTAAACTTTGCTGTTTTGCAATTATGCACTACAATAATTTTATGTATCTGACTACTTGATGTAACGCATAACTGTAAAACAACAAGTTTGTTTATTCTAAATTCAAATCTTTCTTAACCTTAATCTATAACTTTGTCTATAAACTTATTATTGCCACCCTTCTATTTAAAGATATGTTAATGTTTTCACTATAAAATAATAGAACATTTCCCGGAAAAAAATTAACGTAACAATTTCTTTACTTTCAGGCCCACATCAGTGGGTACGTGGACAAAACATGTCGGATTATTTCCCCCTCGTCCTAATATCGTTAAGGGGCCACCTCAGTCAGCGAGAAAGTACCACTCATCATCAGCCCACATGGCTTATACAATGGTCTGTGTCCTTTTCTGGAACTATTTAACTATCTATTCAGTCTAGGCTGGTACTCCCTCTTGCCCCTCACCTGCAAAAACCCTTTGATGTCACTAATTAAGAAGGGGAAGTAAATTATACAACTTTGTATCTCTAAAATTTTATTTTCGTGGGCCTATCATAAAAATACTATATTTGTTAAGAGTATCACTTTTCAACCGGTGTGACCGCCTGGTGGCGTAGTGGCTAACGCGCTAGTCGTGCTGAGCTCGACGCGAGGACGGAGATCGAGGTTCGAATCTCGGTTGAGTGAATGTGGGTGGTTTTTCCTAAATGTTTTTCACTACCCTTCACGCAAAGTGGTTCACTTCTCTCAATTCTACCCTCCAATTCCTAATCCATTAGCGTAATTAGTACTTAAGCGTATAACCCGAACGGGTATAAGACGTGTGCTAAATATTATATTAATATGAATTCAACGTGTGCCTTGGCACACTGGTTTGACGCGATGTGTTAGCAGTGTGCGTGGGAGTTTGAGGAAAACCGAAAAGAAGCGAGAAAAAAAATTTAGGGGGTAAAAATACACATAATTTGAAATTCCTGACCAAAGTTGTTTTAAAAAATTACACAAATACTAGAATTTGTATCCATTAAACTTTTAAACACAATATTAAAACATTATTTTTGTGAATTATAAAATCTCTACTTAAAAAACGGATGGTGTGTCTTGAAAATTCTAGAGCCTTGTTCGGTATGCGTTAATTAAAAATGATTGATAAATACTCTGCTATAGGAAGGCTAAAACTAGACACCTTTTTCATCAAGTCTAGTCTCCTAGCTCCACAATGGTTTAAAATGTCAAAAATGAGCTAATGTCCCATTTTCACACGTATTTATTCTTTCCTGTTAGTAAAACTAAAACTACAGAGCTGTTGGAATCTTTTGACTTTATTTTGGCTTGAACCATATTTTGATATAATGAGCGTAGTGTTAAATATTGAGTTAGAGCTGAACATCTGCGCGGCAATTTCTCGCTTACCGAGGCGGCCCCCTTAAGGGTTACATTTTAATAGGGAGATAAGTAGTAGAAAATTTAGACGAAGTTTATACTTATTTGCGTGGCTGGAAAGGGGTGAATCATTTGGTTAAAATACCTCTAGTTCACTAGACGTTATCGATTAGAACGCAGATCTTCTAATCACCAAAAATCTAAACTACGTGAGCATGACATTTGGTCAACGTGTCCACCGATGTAGGCAGGTTGTTACATTCAAAAGAGTCTGGTTTGCCGTAGACAGAGTGGTCAAGTTTCAAATTCTGACAGGGCACGAGACTTTTTTTCATAAATTGCATCCTACTCTTCCTCCACAAAAATGTGGGTCTGAGGTTGATCACCCCTACACAACTAGCGTAAATATTATGATAGCCTGTAAGAATAGTAAAGTGTGAATTCAAAAATTAAAATCACAGCAATTTTCAATAGTAAACAATATATTTAACCACCGCATGTTTAAAAGAGAGTTAACTACAATTGAATGGAATCAAAGTGCTTATTTTAAACAGTAATTATTTGAATTAATATTTATAGCAATTATTTAAAGTAATATTTAGTATCACACTATTTAATCATTATTAATAAAGGTTACAAATGGCACTATTTATACATTTTTGTAAAATAAATCAGTATTTTAAGTAATCCCTTAATATTTTATTTCCGTTGCTGACACATAACTAATCTTATTTCGAGTTACGATCACCATCCCGGCCCGGCCCACCCACCCAAAACCCTTTTTTTCACTTACCCAGACTTCACCCATAGTTTCTTTAAACATTAACTCGAAAATGTAACCAACCGCTCTACTAAAAACATTTTAATGACGTTAAAAATCTGTGGGTTGGAGGGAAAGCGAGGAAGGACTGCAAGTCAAGAAATGAAAGCGTTTCAAAGAGAGGATATGTTTTCTTCCATCTCAAACCGCCTCTTCTTTGCACATGTTGTTAGGGAACGGGGGAGTGAGGAAGAAGGAGGGGGTGTCCGGGATTTTTTTTTTTTTTTACGGAATTAGGAAAGCTTACAACCCACCCCTTTCTCTCCTCTCTCATTCCCTTACAGAAACAAACAGAATATAGTAGAAAGAATACGACTATTGAGGAGCTGTGATCTTTATTACTGTAAACAACGAGAAAGATCTGGTCTTAGCTTCAGACTAGTTTTTTTTTTTCCACCTCCTTCCCTTGCTCTATATGTGTTTCTTTCAAGAAAATATTCAAGTTTGATTTCCCTTCCAAGTCAATCTAATTTGCTGTGCTAAAATTAAGAAGGGAACAAGTCTTGAATAAAACCAGTGTTTATCGGTTACTGATTCATTTTTCGCAAACTAAGTATGGGATAAAGTTTTGGTAGTATTTTTCCCTAATTAAGACCATTGTGATAAAATATGGCCTACTTAAAAATTGCGAAAGTATATTATATCCAAACAAATACGTTTTTTGCGAATGATTGTATGGATGTAAAACATGAAAGGGTTATAGATCCCTGATCGAGTGTGAGTTCTATATAGTTACATAAATAATATTATATATATATATATATACAAATATAAATATAAATCCTTAAGCAGATACATGTATTAATTGTTTTGTCCTTTATTGATTATAAACTAGTTATTCAAAATTACGTTAAAACTTTTAACTTGGTGAACAATTCGTTTGTTTGGGGAATTTAATTTAATTACTTACATAATCTATGGCATTCGGAACTAAGTTCATTGCCACACTTATAAAATAATCCACCTATCCCTATTATGAGCTAGTTCTATCCAGTCCACCTCATTACATTAAATCCCTATTATGAGCTAGTTCTATCCAGTTCACCTCATTATATCCAATCCGTATCTTGAGCTAGTTCTATCCAGTCCACCTCACTACACCCTACCTCTTTCAGGTCTATTCTAATGCTATCCTCCCATCTGCGTCTAGGTCCTACCAATGTTATCTTCCCATTGGGTTTGCCAGTCAATGCCCTGAAGAAGGTTCTAAAATCTACCACTTGCGCTTCATATCCTGTTCCTGCCTACTGTAATCGACTACACTGGATTATCCTAAAAATGTATGATGATGAGTGCAGGGTATGTTATGAAAAAAAAAATCAAAAGGTTCTGAAAATAACTAAAAAATAGATTCTGGAAGTTCCTTCAAAGTTATATTTGATTTCTGTTTAAAAATTTTTTAACGAATTTTAAATCTGATTCCTTGAATAAAATTAAACACGATCTCAGGTACAAATGTTCTGTAAGCTGGTACTTTTTTTTTGTGATCATGCCTGTACTATTTTTGGATATGGATAGTAATTAGAATTCAACATTTTTCTTGGATTAAGTTTTTTTCTAAATCAGTTTCTTAAGTAAAATTAAGATGACATTTTAGTTAAAATGTTCAAATAAATTTGGCCCCATTGATAATGTGTGATCTAGGGTAGAGGGGAACTAGGAGCGTGGTCAAATCCCAAATGTTGTGTTTTTTGCCACTGTTTTTCAACGCAATTATTTTCCCTCCTCTTACTGATAATATTTCCTTTTGTTAACCTTCCTCGTCCCTACCTATTTAATCAATTCGTTAATAATGTCAATGGGTTGGTTCAGCGATAGCTTCCTTAACTAACTTCCTGTCCGCTTCAGTGGTCGAATGTCTAAGGCGTCACTCTCGCAATAAACTGACTAATGGTGGCGAGGAGGTCAGTGTTAGAATCGCAGTCTCAGTCAAACTCAGTGGTTTTTACTAAATAGTTTTTCCACTTCTCTCCAGAAATATGTGAATAGAACTTCCTCTAAAATTTAACTTTAGTCATCCCTAATATATTAGCGTAACTATAACGCATTACGTATAGCACGAACAGGTAGTTAAAGAGCAACAAACCTGATGGCCCAGTTAGATCTAAATGTCCTTATCCTTTCCACTAAAGCTAGCGTAAGATTAATACAGCCCAAGCAGGACAATAAAAATAAATATTCCTTTGTTAAGGAACATAACAGTTTGAAGAGGGTGAAACACAAATGCCTTAGAATTTCATAGGGGATATAATAGTCATCTTATCCGCTTGGGATCAAAACCCCTGCCTTTAACCACCATGGATTGTCACGCGATCAAAAGGAATCATGTTTAAAGTAGACTGAATTGTTTTATGATTAGGAGGTCAACGCTACGAATCTTGATTGTTTATACTAGAGAAGGTTTATTCCCATTTGATCTCTGTGCACTTTTTAAAACTATCCTTTCCCATTACCACCCCTCACCATTAGCCGTTAATAACCTCAATGTTAACGTATAATCATCCACACTTGTGGTCAAAATATCTGAGGCGTCACACTCTCAATAGACTTAACTGCCGATAACCGAGATAGCATGGTTCAAATCCGGTAGGTGTGGCAAAGGGTTTGTTTTCTCTAAGTGATTTATCTCGCTTCCTCCACGCAATATGAATAAATTGTCCTCTAAATTTTAAAAGCTTATCTATTCATTCATTATATTTATTTAAATGTCGGTGTAAAATGACACTGGAACACGGCAGTGAAACCCAGGGCCTATCGTTTATAGCGTCAATGCTCAGTTACATAAGCTATCAGATATGTCTCAATCTCAGGGTCATTCATCACTATTAGTTAAAGGCAAGTCTGTGTTGGACGTGAACACACGTGAATAGCATCATATCTGTTCCAAATAATACTTTAAAATGTATTGGATTTAAATGCAAACATATACAGTAGTTAAAATCTTTATCGCAGGTGTAGCATAAACGCTACTAGTCCTCAGTCATCGTTGGCTGTGTTTTTCTAATATAATATATATATTATATATATTTATTAACACCAGCGTCTTACTACTCTTAAGGTTATACGCATAGCCTATGTATTAATTACGCTAAGTAATTAGGGACGAGAAAGTTGAATTTAGAGGATGTGCACCCGCCTTTTCATCGGGGAGAGTTGGTTATAATTTTAAAAACAACATTCAGTACACCCAACCGTCGCTTTCTTTCCTGTAATCGGCATTTTAGCTAGTCTAACATAGAGTGAGGCCTCAGACCATGTGGCCACTGAAGAAAGTTTCTGATATACTAAGTGGAAAACATATACGTGTCCATTACACACCCTGCCTTAAATAATTCGTGATGAAAGACCCTAGGCTTAAGACCAACCTGAATATTACAGTGGTTGATCAATAGCCTCCTGAAGACTAGTCCATATTTTGTTTAGGTCATTAATTCTGATGATAGTTAGTAGTGGTAATTTTAGTTCAATATAGATAGATATAATGATAGTTAGATAATGATTGATTAGATGATGATTGAGATAGATATTATTGATGATAAACCATTTTTATTTTTACAACATATTTCACTACCCATTTGGGCTATACACATTTGTGCTAACTACTTTAATGGAGTAGGGATTATGAAGATATAATTTTGACTATATATACTCGCATTTGTGTTGGAGAAATAGTGGGAAACCATTTAGAAAAAATACTCTCAGTACACTTCTATCTACCCATCATCAACAGTACGGTCTAATGCGAGAGTGATACCTTAGACCATACGATCACCGAACACTTCCCATTTATCCAATCATGCAGATACTTTCATAAGTACTATATTAATATTAATATTAATATTACGCGTCTGGGTTAAATCATTTGTAAACCAGTTTGTGGAAAAAATAGCCAATACTTATGTTCCAGTTACCCAGGGGAAGCCCAAATGTAATAATCGACGTCCTTTCCATGAAAGCTCTTTCCATGTCCCGATGAGATGAGATGATGGTGATATGAGGTGTGGACCAAGTATAAACTCTTGAACCTAACTTAAAATTAATTAACCAAAGCCTTGCGATTGTTGGTTAGTTACCCTTTCGGGAAAAAGACCCAAGGCATCAGCCAGGAATCGAACCAGGGACCCCTAGATCATAGCCAGATGCACTGGCCACACTACACCACGGAGCCGGCTCTCATAAGTAATTAGAGGGTTTTCACAAAATGTAAATACAATATAAAACTAGCCTGAATAAAATCAATGTTTGGTGATATAGTTGTTTTTTCTACTAATGGGGCAGTATATGTCATTGCGTGTTTTGGCAGCACCAGAGGCTTCTTGTAGAAGGCATGACTTTGTTTGTGTTTCTTAGGAAACTTAAAAGACTTAACTACGTTGAAATATCTGTGATGCGCTCTGCCGTACATGTGGTGGACCATGGAATAATCGGCGTTGGAGAGTTCAAGAACTTTTAAAACTTGAGGTTGGTATTAAGAGGTACTTTTGTATGATATAGTTTCCAAAATATATTTTTTTTTCAATACTATAGGTATTAATCTCTTTAGATGTGGACGTTTAATTTGATAACATCTTTATAAACCTTACTAAAACTAAATAATTGAACTTAATCAAGTAGGCCTTCGTTTATAATAACAAACTAACATGAAGAAAATAAGCCCAATGTGGGCTTATTGTACAGTTAAATATAATTTATAATAGTATTTTACCAACAAACAAAAAGTTTCAAGTTTATTAACCTATAAAGTTAAATACAAAGTTTTCATGAACGTAGATTAAGTTGTTATTGGGTTTTTGTCAATTACTTTAGTTGAACGCGAAAGCTACAATTTTAAACGACGATCTAAAATATTTATTTATTTGAAGTATTTATGGTGAACCTTCTGAACCGACTAATTACATCAGCACACGAGAATTTCTTTGAGCGAGAGTGAAAGGACCTACACATTTTTCTGTGTATGGTATTTTCGCATACCTCCCAGGGTTATTTTACATGCCACAATCGACATGGGACCGACGGCTTTACTTCCTTCTAGAAGGCTGTTGTGCTACGAATTTTTATCGCTCAATAAATATCTGTCGACCACGGTTAGGTTTGAACCCACGACATCGGTTTTAAAGCTAGCACTTTACCGCAATACCAACGAGATCAACATGATCAAAATCAAGATTAAAAAAACTATATACTTATTTATTTAATAGTCTCATTTATTAGTTAGGATCCAAACGGGTAGCTAAAAACAATCTATTCTATAAACTATCTATTAAAGTGTTAAATTTTGGTTGATTTAACACTACAAATAAAGCTAGATAATTTATTAAATAGTTAGGTAATTTATTAATTACATAAATTACCCACTTTAGAGGTGTTACATTATGTGGCATACCTAAATGTGTAGACCTTCTCTAAGAAATCCATGGTTTTACTAAAATATATTCAAATGTTTAGCAATAATTATTATGTCATTAATTGAAATGTCTATATCTATAGTTTAAGAGTATTTCAATGGTAAATGTCATTAAATTCAGTTAGCTTGCTATCTCTCTTTGCCAATGTTGTCTCTATAACTTACAATCATTAAACGTTGGTCCAATTTTCAAAGAAAAGGCCAATTCTGAGATCTATAATTGTTTCTAGATCGATTTTTATGTGTTTATTCGTCAAGTCCTATGATCTGCAGCTGTCACTTTTGATAGATAATATCAATACCTATAAAATAAAAAATAATAAAATAGTAAATTGCAATCAATATTGACCACCAACAAAAAAATCGTATTTTATGAAAATCGGACTAAACTAATTTCTAAAATATTTACAACACGTGGATAAAATATAGTTCTTCCTACCCAGAGAATCCATATCCCCAAGAAATCGGTGGATGAGCACTTTATTTTTATACCTGCAATGAAATGATCCTTCACCCACACCGATTCCTCCTAGCTCTGTTTGGTGCGCTGCTTGAAAGGATGCAGTTAAGGATGTAGTTTGGTCAATCGCCGCCAATAGCAGTACTAGTAAACCCCTGTAATGATAGGGCGTGTGGGGGTCGGAGGGGGGGGAGAGAGATAGGTCTTAGGCGGGATGCACACCAGGACATATGATACATATCGTAAGGTCGCAAGCGATAAGCGACTTTTATCTCAAGATAATTTTGCTGCACACCGAAGCGAGACGATCTTTAGGCAGGAAACATATTTTAGAGTAAGTTTATCAGTTGTAAATAAAAGTATTGTTGTGTTGTAAATAAAGGTATTGTTGTGTTGTAGATAAAATTTATTGTTTTACTGTCAAGAAAAGTATTGTTTGTGTTGCAAAATAAAAGGATTGTTGTGTTGCAAATAAAATTATTGTTGTGTTTCAAATAAAAGTATTGTTTTACCCTAAATAAAAGGATTGTTATGTTGCAAATAAAATTATTGTTGTGCTGCAAATAAAAGTAGTGTTGCGTTGTAAATAAAATTTTTTTTTTTTTTTGCAAGTTAAAGTATTGTGCTGTAAATAAAAGTATATTTGTGTTGTAAATAAAATTATTCCTTACCTGTGGCTTTTAATTCAGCTGCAATGGTCATCCAGACCAAACCTGTCACGTCAGTTTTACTATATTATTTTTTACACCATATTAATTGAAGAAATTAAGATTATTTCTTCAACCTGGCTTGACCTAAACATGTCATCACCTTGAAATATCGTACGATATTGAGTGAAGATACTAGCAGAGCGTGTCGCTTTAATACACATATCTTACTATGGGATGTCGCTGTCGTACTGGTATTTATCTGTTTTGTCACTTCAGTAGAGTTTGAAGGCGTACAAGTGATACCTATCTATGAAAACTATCGCGTATCGCTTACGACCTTACGGTATGTATCGTATCGTCCTGGGTGTGCATCCCGCCTTTATGTGACGAGTGACTGCATAGGCCTATCCCTCGAAATACCCGTATTTTTACACACGCGTGAGTTTTAAATTAGGGATAAAATTGAATGTTTATTCAGAAGAGCTTTGTATTGGTTATCATAACAAATAGCTTTGACTAAACATAGTTTTAACTCTGTTAGAATAGGTTAAGTTAGTCTAGTTCAGTGGTTCCCAAATTGGGTCGAAGCCAATTTTTTTTGTGGGTTAAGTATATTTTGCTGAAAGAATATTGGAATCAGACAAAATAGGAAAGTGGAAATAAGTAAAATGGGTAAAATAAGGCGCATAATATGAAAATCGGTTCCATGTTCGATTCTTGGTGTGACGTCAATGCTGATAGTCCAACATAAACCGGAAACAAACACACTCATCGTGCAAGACTCATTATGAGAAATAGTTAATTTTTTGGGTAAAATTATATTCAAAATTAATTTTAAAAAAGTTAAAAAAATACACTACCCAATTTAATGTCCATTAAAGCTAGTGAGTCCCGAAAGTTTGTTGTTCTAAAAATTGTGTCGCGGTAATAAAACGTTAAGGAACCACCATTATAAGTTATTATTATGAAAACGTTATTATAATTCTGTATAATTTCATTTCTTAATCGGCTTCTACGCATGGTCACTCTACTTAGAGTATATTCGCTATAAGAGTTGTGGTTACTAACAGCTAGAAAGAAGATGTAAAAAAAGTTTCAAAGAAATACATAATTAAAAACAAATGGTTTGTTGGGAAATTTTTGACTGGCAAGAGTGGCGACAAATCAACATATGGTCTTGCAGATCATTGGTTGGTGAATAGATAGGTCTGTTAGCTTTTACTAGCTGTCAGTTAACTCCAATCCTATGGTGAATGGAACTTCACATACGTTTGTTAATCTTTTGTCCTTAGTTTTGCGCATGTGCTGAGACAACGTTTTCAGGTTTTTTTACAAACGCTTGTTTCTACGGCAGCGGTAATGAACGTAAGCTAAAAACAAGGAACGCAGACGAAACTGGTTCATACGCATGCACAAATACTTAGCAAGAAACAAAATTCGGCGCACAATTACATTTCTGCCCAATATACCAGTAAATTGCATAACAGTAAATAAATCAAACTACAGTCCAATTTTCATAGGAGATATTTCTGATGTTTGAAAAATTATCAAATCTTTCACGTATTCATACGGAAGTCAGGTTATATGTGGCTGTTACATTTTGGCGGTAGAAAATATTAGTTTGTATTATAAAAAATGAGCCATATTTTTTAAATGAGTAGTAACATTTCTATTTGTTGTAATAAAAAGATGAGAAAGATTAAGGTGATTTTTTTTACACGTCACATACATTTTACAGTTATTAATATTAGTAACTAAACCATCTCCACAAGCCTATTGGTAGATCTCATAAATATTAAAACAACTCCAATAAATTACTAGAGATGTACCCTCCATTTATTCAGGGGTGTAGCAGTCTTAGCAGTAGCAGTGGTTCAACTATGGTGACTTATAAAATAAGGTCATTGGCCGTTACTTTCAAGGAAAATTATGAGTACAATAATAAAACGTGTATATTTCTACATTTTCTAAGATGTTTTGTTAGAATAAATCATTAAAATCATTAATACATCTAGAAAACCATAACAGTGTAACTATAATGAAAATGTAGGCCTTACTTGTGGCTAACGCACACTTTACTATGTCACACTGAGAGGACAACACACATACACACATCTTCACCCCATCTTACTACCACTTTCGTGCTATACGCATTTAATTACCATAATACCCACTTAGCTGGTCGCAGCTCACAAAAACAATCTGACGCAAATATTTTAACATTGTTAAGCAAGGTAATATTTTAATACATATCTGTATCAACCCCCACATTGAGCTCAAGACTAACATAATCTTCTAGTTTATGAAGTTATATTCATTTTAACTTTAGAAGAGAAAAGAAATTGAAAATTTTGTAAGGAACGTACTTTTAAAAACAGAAATTAATGGTTTTATTACAATGTTAATTAACCCAAGTATTAAAGCAGTTATTGTGATTGAACACAGAAAAATGTTTAGATTAAAGTAATTAAAGAATATTAAAGTTATTAAATAAAATCTTATCACTCACTTTTGAGTTATATAACTTAATGTAACTAAATATTGATCTTTTATAAAGTACGTCCTACAAAAATTTTTCTGGTTTAGTTTGCGGTGTCGGAGAGGTCAGGGTTTGAATTCCAGCTTGTATGTATAGAGGGTGTTTTTCCTAGATTGCCGTATTTCCTTCACTCAATGCACTTACATTTCCCCAAAACTATAATTTACTCATCTCCCCTGCGTAATCAACGTGCCAATCCAGCGGTAAGACCGCGTAAACAAAATGAGAATAATAGCCAAGCATATACTTATATGGAATTACCACAGATACTATTTAAGAAATGACCTGACAGGACCTGCCGTCATCCTCAGTGTCATTTCAATTCAAATAAAGTATAGAAGCATGTTTCTATAGGCTTGGCCACAGACAAGGAGGCCTTGGCCCTTCGACTAGTTTGAGTTCGAGACCACTTGCCTCAGGCGTCATTCTCGCAATGGATAGGATTACCGTGCGGAGAGATCTGGGTTCGAATAAAGTCGGGTGTACTGGGAATGGATTTTCTCAAATATTTCTAATCATTCCTCTACACAAATTTGGGTACATTCCTTTTTATTCTACCTTACTCATCCTTACCTAATTCATGTGAATATGCTTATAGCAAGGACGTGTAGTAAGAAGCGGTGCACACAAAAAGAAATACATTAATGAGGTAGGGAATAAATTAACCAGCAAATGCATGGAGGGAGGGTGTAAAATCATTTTGGAAAATTACATATTTGCGCCCCTAAATTAAAATAGATATTATGCTTGACATCTAGTCCACGTGACCACTGGCGAGGGAAATTATTTGGTGGTTAGTTACCAATCTGATGTCATAGCTTGCAGCCTTAAGGCGATTGGCCCTTTTCATTTGGCGTGGAAATGCAGAGCGATGGGAACAAACGGTTATCGTCAAGAATTTTTATTGTTTTGCCATTTTCTTTTCGGAAAACGGTTTGTTCAAAATAGAGCATGTTGATTAAGCTATACTTTTTATATACAGACCTCCTCTATAATTTTAACAGTGATCAACCATCAATGAAAATTTACATTATTTCAATAGAAAACTGCGGATTTAAACAAAAAATAGAAAATGTAACATTAATAAACATCGAATACATTATCTTAAGAAGGAGTGTTAAAATATTAACATAAAAATTTCACTCGTTTTTGAGAAAAATGATATTTCCAAACGTAGGATTTTTCCACAAGACTGTCCGATAGCCATTAGGTTTCCGTGATCATGTGTTCTTGTTGGGCGGAAGGATACTTTGGTCGTTGTGAAACCCGCCACCCCTTTCACCCTCCCGCCCACCATCCCAAAAATAGGTTTTAGACTTGCATTCGACAGGGCCTTAATAAGCTAGAGAATGTAAGGATGACATAAGCCTGTCAATTGTTCTGAATCTTCAGTTACACGAGTGTACCAGCTCATGTTTTTAAAAACATAGATTGTTTTCGATCACCATAACATAGAGTATTGACAAAACCGAACTTTGGGAACACCCATCCTTTTTAATAATAAAGCGAGTGTTTAGACTTTTCAGTGAATCGGGCGGCGGAAGACGCTAGTTAAAGGCACTTAAAGTGCTTACATACTCAGTTACTGGTTACAGCAACTTGTGGTAGAATTCCTACAGCTGAGTCCTGTCAGTTACGGAGGATGATGCCAACCATCTTGAGTACTGAGTGACAACAACACGCAGCGCGGGCGCTGTGTTCGACACCAGTATATATAACACCGAGATGGTCAGCTGGAAATGCTGATAGGACATTGATAGAAAGATGGCCTTTATTACTTTATCAATAATACTAAAACCTACATCACGTTATACCTATATATTGATCTATCTAATTAAACAAGATCATCGAACTAAATAATTGTTTTCGCCGCCTCCACCCCTTTAGGCATCTACACGTCAGCACAGTTGGGTGATTAGCAACACTAACCACTGCTGATTGTGTAGATTATTCATTATGCGAAACAGATTTTTAGCAATGTCAAAAGGGTATTTTTAACTAAATTAACACCGTACTGGTGTCCAGGATGTCTTTAATTATTGTCTGGCATTGACATGGAAGTTGGTATCTAGAGGCCCAACCAGTTTGACTAGGGTGAAGGCGGGCGCGGGTGGGTGGTGGGGTGGGAAAGGAGGGTGTCCCCTCCATCTTCGCCCCCTATTCACTCTAGTAGGTACCTATACCCCTTCTACATCTACGGTAGTAGTGCAAATAAGTGACAGCTAGCAGAAGATTATTTATTGCAAACATTGGTTGAATGTGATTAATATCAACTAACTCGGAAACAATTTTATTTGCTAAGTAGGCTAATACCATTATTAAGAATAAAAAGAGTTGCCTAACACTTCTAATAATATTTCTCAAAGAGCTAATGTATAGTTGGCTTTTTCATAACTAATTGAAAGAAAAATAAACAAAATAAAAACTTTAATGTGTTTGTTTTCGTGGATGTGACCACAGGAAATAATATTGTGCCTAAACTAACAATTTAACCCGTTCTTCGCACGGTTAACGGCACCGAAACTATATCAAATTAGAAAGTCTAAAACCCAGCTGCCAACATTTTGATTTTTTTAATATCTTTATCCACTGCACTAAGATAATTTAGATATCTCCAGATAACTCAATATTTTTTAGATTTCGACATTTCCCATAACATTTATATTACTATTTTTTTTTAAAACCACTATTAATCTGTAATAATGGATATTATGTTTGGAGGAAATGTGAGGTGGGAATGAGGAGTGGGAGGGTTGGAGATAAGTGCACAAACACCTAATAAGAAATTGAGCTAATGGTTTTTAGTGAAAATATACACTTTTACAAATTTGGACTCCTTAAAATTAACAATAGTATTTGCCAGAGAAATTATGTATGCAATAAATAAAAATTACTCTTTAATAGGATTTTAAAAACATAAAAATAATATTTATGTGGTATTATGATATTCAGTCAGTTATTTTGTTGATGCTGGAGGCCATCATTTTGGAAAAAATAATTAATTAAATGATATAATTTAAATATTTTAATTAATACCTTATTGTGTTTTTATTTAGTTTTTTGCTGATTGTTCGAAAAGGAAGCGAACACGAGCTATCTCTCTAATTAACATTTTTAGTTAATTTTTCAGTCTCTACCACTTTACAAAGTTTAACTGTTTATCTGTGAACACCTGTAGATTAAGTTTAATAGCCCATGTGCTAAACGTACTTATTAAATTATAGATTTCAATAGTTAGTGAAAATAATAAATCTATGAAAAAGTCTTATAAAATAAATAATCAATAGGTGTATTGCGAATGTTAATAAAACAAAAGTCCAAGAAAGATAGAATATTGACGTGAGTCAACCTAAGTTGCATGGACCTTGGAAAATGCAGTCTTCATTAGAGCCATCTATGAGCGGGAAAATCAACTTATAGTTCACTGTTTGACTAACTGCCACAGGGTAGCGCACGTTTCACTGCTTAGTTCTAGAAATACACTCTAGAAATCGTTAGTAATTATTATTACTTTAATTATTATCAAACCCATACAATATTAAACATAATTTTATACAAAGTCAATCCATGAGTTCTACTTAAGAGATAATAATAAAATGAACAACAATATATATTTGTGATACAAGGCAAGGAGATTATAATATTGTATTCAAAACTATTAGCAAATTTGTAAAATAGCATGTGTTAATTATAATTTCAGTTTTTTTTTTTTAAATTATACATTATGTCCCAATTTTATCATTCACCAAAAGTTTGTAATTGTTAGGAGTCTCACTTTGAAAAATACATATTTATAAATTATAATTTAATACATTAAAAATTTTATTTTAAAAGGTAAGTTATCAATGTTTAAAACTTGGTCTAGAAAAAAATTCATTTTGGCGTATTTTAAACAAAAACAAATTTATTTTCAAACCAACTCTAAAATTAACCATATTTAGACCTACATAAACCAAAACTTCTCAAAATTATTTAATTAAACCTTAAACTATACTTGTTTCTCCTATGATCATCCAAATTTAGCACATTACAAAACAATTAATATTTTTGAATGTTTTCCACGAATCTTTTAATATACGCTGACTAATATTTAGACTAGCTACCGAATATCAGCGAACTGTATTTTATAATTTTATATAATATATTTTGTAAAAAGCTAATATTAAATAAAATGTTTTATAGCATATAAATTCGATTTCCAGGTTAGGATTTTTTGAATTAGTATAAATTGAATTCATTCTGAACGTAGAGTGATTTAAATAATACTAAATTGATATATTTCTAATTACTGTCATACTTAGTGATAAAACCAGTTGAATATACTAATCTATCAAGTCCAATTTTTTGTTTAAAAAAATATTTCTTTGAAAAAACCTACGTATAATGTTGTGAGAAATCACTCAGTGATAAGTAAAAGTAAAATTTAATAAATGCTAAGTGAGCTTTATATATTGTAGATCAAGTAGTCAAAATACATTATTAATATTATTGAACAACAGTATATAAACTAAGCCTTTATTAAATTTTACTTTTACTATCACTCACTAATTTCTAACAATATTATATTGTAGAGCTCTCCTTATTAAAATCAAATAAGTTTTTAAAAACCTATACTGTTATCTTTACCTGTCAACATTGAGAAAACATCACGTATTATATGTATTATTTTATCAGTATTGATACTATTTTGGAAAATTGAGAGGTGGGAATTTTTTATTTAGCAAAGATTATTTTAAAGTAGCTTTAGTAACGTTTGTAACCGTCTAATATATCCATAATTGTGTGAGAATAATATTTTAATAGCATTAGTTAATTCTGTTAATTTTCCTTTCTAATTACTTGTTCAGTAAACTATTAAACTTTTTAATCTTACCAATAACTTCATGGCCATTGGCAGCTTTAGTTAAGATTTAAGAATAAGTAAAATAATTTTAAAGAAAATGTCCCCACATATGCATGAAAATGAATGGAAAAGAAAAGTTTTAATATTTTTTTAAAACTCATCCATACCCGGTAATTCAGTCAACTATAATATTGACACCTTATAGCCCTAATCTGTGATTACAAGTGTGGGTAGTAATTTTTTTATGTGCCCTACATTCATAGAATAAATAATTTTTGAAACAAGCTCTAACGAACTTCACTCACTAATACGCAAATTACTGTATCAACACTATCAGCTACTTTGAGATGTTCTTGAACCCTGAAATTTGATACGTAGGTTTCCTTTTAACCTTAAATAAAGGATAATATTTACAAAACTTGTATTTTATTAATTATATTTGAGGGAGTAGGTAAGTACATTTTTAAAAAGGGATATGTCGCTTCAAACAAGTAAACTTGATAGGAAATGCTACAAAATGGTAAAATAAATTGTCTTTGAAAACAACCTTGTTTTTATCTATATATATATATTATTTATTTAATTTATATATTAATATTATATATATATAATAATAAAATAACTTTAATGCTTTTTTAAAAAAATTATTTCAATACTGTAGTTGTAAAAATAAAAATATATGTATATTACCACGTCCTACTGTTCGTTCGAGATTTATGCATATGAACTAATTCATGCTAGTCGTTTCAGAATGAGTAATGTTGAATTTTGAGCAAGTTTATCATTATTTGCGTGGAGGCAGAGTGGAAATAACATTTAGTAAGAATCACCCTCAGCGTACCCAAACAGGACTCGAACCCCGATCTCTCCGTCAAAGTCAGCCCAGTCTATTGCTTAGAGTGACACCTTAGCGTTAAACCATTCGGCTACCAAATGGGTTTGAACCTTAACTAAAGGGTTAGATTTACATAAACTTATAGCTTATGAATTATATTTGAGAAAACGTTATCTTTAACAAATAGACTTGCTTAAGAAATGCGAAAATATTGTCAGATAAATGCTCTTCAATTACAGATTTGTTTTGATTAGATTTTTTTTAAATTTTCCTTTCATAAAACAATTCTCTTTGAAGCTCTTATATTAAAATTATTTCAATACTGTAATTTCAATATAAATTCAACAAGTTGATATTTGATTATATTATTACCATGAATAATTAAAAGAAGGTTTATTTCATACCAATGTTATTCTGTAACTAGTTTAGTAAATAATTGCAAGACTTTTCTCCTAATGACATAATAAAACATAGGTAATCTACTGAATTCATTCATTAGTATGTCTAAATAATTGTGAGAAATAACCATTATTCAAGATACTACCAAAAAAATTATACAGTAGTTTGCTTAATAAAAACTATATAAAACTATGTAGTAATAACGTTAAAATAACACTTAAGAGAGTAAAATTAAAAATATTATTTTACGTTTTTGCTAGCAAATACAAGCATTGACTACTATTATAAAATCAAAATATTTAATGATCACTATTGAAAATATTAAAAGTCGAAGATCTAAATCTAAAATAATATTGCTCATGAGAGTTGAGCACGGCCCAGATTTTGATGACATGTCATCTCTTTATTTGCTACTGTACACCCCAAACAATGTTAATTAGTCTAAATAAACTCTGTTCATGATTTCCTAGTTGTAGAAAAGTATATTTTATATGTAATTTCTGAATCATTGTCTGCTTGAGATTTTCATAATTTGGTTCACAATTAATCAGATATCCTGAACGATGAGTCAGCGGACAGCTCACCCCACAATCTCCTTTAAGACCGGCCAGCATCCTTCTTTTGTTTTGATTAAAAGCCACGCCCCCTTTGACCGTATCTTACCTACCTTCATCAAGCCCCGTGGGACTCTCTCTATCTAACATTTGTACGTTTCGTCTCTTTCAGACATATACAGACCTTCCCCACTCAATTATCCAGCATTTTTAAAGAGTACGCCTACCGGACCGGACGGCGTGTCAGACATCCAAAAATACCGCGTCATTAAAGGACTTTGCCTACCTGTGACGTAGCGGCAAATAAAGATAGGGTTTCTACGTTTAGTCGGCGGGATTTAGAGATATAACATTGAAGCAAAAATCACAAAGTATTAAATAATTTTAAAACTAGTCTTACTTTGTCGCAAAATTATATTTTTGATCTTTAAGTTTAGTTTTGTTGTAAACATATTTTTTTGGTCTATAACCTAGGCTAATTGACATATTAACAAAAATGGCTAATAGGTATCTTCATGCCAGAATATAGATTAAAATAGTCGATGGAAGCATATAGCTTTCAAAAAAAGGAAAAGATAAAATGATCAAATTTAAATGCAAGTAAATGCTTTCCAGTCGCAAATAGTCTATTTGAGTATGTATATTCGTTAGCGGAAGATGGGAAGTGCTATCTGCCTGTATTCATTAGTCCTAACAGAGTGAACTGATTATTTTCTTGCCTTCCTTTCTATTTTGTACATTGGCGTCTATGTGCTATAGTGCTTAACGTGATTAGATGAGTCATGTAAAGGGGAACCGTGCATCGGGGCTATTTTGAAAGAAAAAAAAACTTTTTCCCAACAAAATTTATTCTTATTGTGTTTTGATTTTTAAAAAAATATTAGTTTTTATTGTTTTTAAAAGATTTTCAAATGATGAAATTAGGTGTATCAAATTTTCCAAACCTATTAACTGGAAGTTTTTAAAAATATATATTTGACTAAATAGCTTGCTATAAATGATCGTGTAAGTATTTAAATACAATTGACTGAATACTATCTAGACTATTAAATATTTACTACTACTTCAGATTAAAATTACATTTTTAAGTATTAGTTTGTTTTTATTTATTTACTTTTTATATTAATATACTAAGGTTTTAAATTATTTTAAGTTAATTGTGGACTAGCTGTGATTATATATTTGATTTTTGCCTTTAGGTGGTTGGGTTTCTAAAATAGCTTGACGCACATCTTATGCTGCTCATAGTTTTTTAAACACCACTTAGCATAATACATTTTTGCGTGGTTATACTATATCTGACATGCTCAACTACGGACGATTGTAGCGGTCATTTTAACTAACATTTACCTAATTTTTAAACTCACACAAAGACTCCTCACCTCCATCTCCAGCAGTGAGGTTGTCTTTTAATGATAATCAGGGAACACAAATCACTGCCATCCTTGATCAATTTTTGGACTAATCTATCATTAAGCACCGCGTATTACTACCCTTTCGGGTTATACGCTTAAGTACTAATTACAATAATGGATTAGGAATTGGAAAGGTTGAATTTAGAGGAAGTGAACCAACGTTTGCGTGGAAGGAGAGTCAAAAACCATTTAGGAAACCCCCAGTTCACCCGACCGAGATTCGTGGATAATAAATGTATGTCAATTAATATACCTTACCATTGATTCCACCTGAACCGATCAGATATATTATTTCTGGTGATTGGTTGATATTAATTAATTGTATAGGCCAATAAATAATCAATAAGTCTCAATAACTGTTGGAAATGGACCGATTTGTAGTAGGCCTATTTAATTTGAAGTTGATAGCCTTATAAATATTTTTTTGTCCGTGTCAGTTTTAAATAGCTAGGTCCAACTGATGTTAAGTTTATAAACAAGCATCTTTCTTGTTAACCGGCCCCGTGGTGTAATAGTCAGCGCACCTGACTACGAGCTTAGGGGTCCCGGGTTCAATTCAGGGCTGGTACCTTGGGTATCTTTCCCGAAAGGGGAACTAATCTAACCATCGCCAGGGTTTAGATAATTAGGCATAAGTTTGAATTTAAGAAGTTTCTACTCGTTCCACACCCTCAAATCAATCTCATCTCATCGGAACATGGAAAGAGCCTCCACGGAAAAGATGTACGATTAATACATTCGGTTGTGACCTGGGCAAAGGTACATTAATATTAACTAATTTTTCCACAACTTGGGTTAATAATGATCTAGCCAAGACATCCAATAATAATAACAATAATCTTCCCTGATCATATTTAATGGTTTAATTCTTTCGATAACTTCTCTAATAACTCGGTTATTGTAGCTAGAAATCTTTTGCAATGATCTCGAAATAACTTCTTGGGATATAGATGTTGGTGTTCATAAAATTATCTACAATAGTGGACCATCGAAATAACCAAACACCCTCTAAATATAAACAGAGAATATTAATCTAAGCTTAGCAGGAGTTGGACCTTACTAATCAAAGTTTTAACGAACACAAAACTACTTTTATAACGCCACAATCCCAACTTAAATGCTACAAAATGGTTTATTTCCAACAATAAGTAGAACTTATCCATTCATATCAACCAATAAACAGAAATTTTTATCTCTGACCAGTTCTGGTGGAATTACCAATAAAGTCTATAACTTGACTTCAAATTCTTATCCACAAAATTGTTCTATCACGAATCTCAGATGATGATTGTTGTAACTACAGGCAAATCTTTGGAAGTTAATATTTACTCAACGCGACTCAAGGCCAAAAACATTAGGTCCAACTCAAACATCGGCCGAAAAAGCCTTCAAAAAGATTATATTAAGATATTTAAAAAATTGTCGTAGTTTTAAACGAAATAAATAAAATAAACATTCGCATCCTTTCCTTGGAATCAAACCCAGGATTCTTGGATGAGCTACCCAGAACCACCAACTATTGAATTAAGCTGCCTTTATTATGATTTTGGTAGAAATAACAGTAGAACTAAGTTACTAAAGTTACTAAGACAATTTTAATATATTAATACATCAAGTCATGTTATCTGCAGCTGTCACTATTGAAAGATATTTCTAATACTCATAAAA
Organism: Timema podura; assembly: GCA_033556935.1. Lineage (NCBI taxonomy): Eukaryota > Metazoa > Arthropoda > Insecta > Phasmatodea > Timematidae > Timema > Timema podura. Next base: position 42,004,177 of record JAVRXN010000011.1, on the reverse strand, counting down.
TAGCATACATAATATAGAGAAATGTTATCAATGTTGGTTGCAAAGAAATATGTCATAATTTTCTAAACTGTTTTTCCAACCAAGATCAGGGTATAACTTGTAAAAGGTTGCCAGTTGGCTGGCGAAATGCTGGCAGATTGAATGTCAGTAACCTTGAATGGACCACACGCTTCTTACTTCAGGCCAATTTTATTTTCCATTTTGATGACTTCACGCTGATTCGTGGAACTGTCTTTAATCAGACACAAAGTTGCCTCGTTCTCGCTTCAGCTGATTTCGACACATTATTTATTTTTTTATTCTCTACGTCTAGTTCTCATTTCTCTCGTTTAATGATTTTTGTGCCTCACCAATTTGGGCTGCAGGTGAGCTGCGGACACACGAGTTGTTTACCAAAGATACAGTTTAATGGCGGCCCCACATTTTTAGAGCCACGAATCGCGGCCCGGGCTGTTGACCTAACCTAACCTAATAAATCTTCAATTTTTTTGCCAAAACCAGTGAATGACAGGAAGTAAGGAAGTTTGGATATTACGTGGGATGTCGATATGAGACGATAATATTTTCTATCTGAAATTCAAGACAGCATGATAATTAGGTGGATGCAACTCATAACTCTCTCTCTCTCTCTCAAGTGAGTGGGCCGCAATTCGTTCTTGTCTCTCAAAAATCCGGGCCGCAACTCGTACACGATTTAAAGATTAGGCCGCAACTCACCTACACAGCCCATTTGGAATATTAAGATATTTAAACTAATAATTAGGTAATTATGACGCAGGTTCATTTTTTAAAGGAAATATACCTTTATTTGTGTAAAGGGAGCGTAAAATACTATTTATAAAATACAACATTCAGTACACTAGGATTATATTTGACCCTTGACCTTTCCATCCCCAGTAAAGCAAACCAGACAAAGTTGATACCTAAGACCACTTTTGCCAGAAGCCCTTGGCTAAGTCAAGATTACGTCTGTCCACTGAGCTAACGGTCCCATATTCGATACTTGGCGTGGCCAAAAATGCGTAATTGATTAAATTGAAACTATCTCTTTCTTACTGATAAATTGAGATCTGAAAGACTATATTTTGTGTATTTTCTAGAATTATGTTAATTTGTAAGACGTATGCTGTTATAATTAGTAGGTTCAGAAAGATCATTTTTATATATTTAAAAATAAATGGTACGGCGCACCGCACAGACTTTCTCTCTCTTTCTAAAACTCGTAAGATTTCTGAACGGAATAATGTATATTGTATCATCACCACTCCACATAAGAACACGCATAAAATAATATACAATGATATAGAATCAATGAGATAAGAGGCGCATCTTTGTCCACCTTAGAACATTTCAAACAGTTTAATGTCTTCCACAAGGGTCAACACTTCGTATTAAAATTTCGATTCTAGTTAAAGTTTTAACATTTTATAAGGTGTTGCAGAACTTCAAGTCATCGCATTGATATTTAATTATTCATTTATACATTTTGACCAATAAAAAATGTAAATATTGACTATTGAGTCTAAAATGGAGATAGATCATAGCTGTGCAAACATTTCTCCTAAGAGATTTAAGGAAAAATAACATACTTTTTTAGATACTTATATTTAATTACTCTATGGCATTGGAGAATTATTGCGTTAAGACTTAAGTAGTATATGTTTACAACTAAAGCTCACAAAATTGTATTAATATATTTGCAAATATCTCAGAAACTGCTGCTTTTATAAAAATATATGTCAAATAAAAGTTTTTTATTTCTAATAGTCCTACAATTTTGCAATGATAAGTTGTTTAGTTTCTCCAATAGTTGTGGAGATACGAAAATTGACGCTTCTTTAATGTACCCTAAAAATCATTTTCATAGGAAAATGAAAATAGCCAGTTTATTTATAATCTTAATCAACGCCTAGATACGAATTTTAATCAAAATCGTTTGAGCAGATTTTGAGAAAACCAAATTTATCTCTTTTCGCCCTTCAGTAAACTACCCTTAATTTTAAGTTTTTATAGACACACAGACAGACGGCATTGCAAAGACTATTTTTTAGGGTTCGGGGGGTCATGAGACGTCGACATCCATCAACATTTCAGGTTAGTTTTTTTTACGGTCGCAATACTTAAACTTTAATGTCCAAAAAGTTAAAAAATTCATATAATTGCGTATAGATTGAAAGTTATTGATTTTATAAAAATATGTTTCGGTTAAAATATCTGTATTATAAATATATATACATATTTGTAATGCTAAGTAATTTCATATCTCAAATAGTTTCGGAGCTAATTAAAAAAATGTTAATTGACGCATCAGACCGGAGCCCTTAAATACATTTTTCCGAAATATTGAGGGTAGCCATTTTGTTTGGAATATTTATTAATGTTTATAAATAAAATTTAATCAAAATTTTGGAGCCGATTTTGAGAAAATCGACTTTTTCTCTTTTTGCCCTTCAGTAAACTACCCTTAATTTTAAGTTTTAATAGACACACAGACAGACGGCATTGCAAAGACTATTTTTTAGGGTTCGGGGGGTCATGAGACGTCGAAATCGATCAACATTTCAGGTTAGTTTTTTTTACGATCGCAATACTTAAGCTTTAATGTCCAAAAAGCTAAAAATATATATATATAATTGCGTATAGATTGAAAATTATTGATTTTATAAAAATATGTTTCGAATAAAATATTTGTATTATAAATATATATACATATTTGTAATGCTAAGTAATTTCATATCTCAAATAGTTTCGGAGCTATTATAAAAAATGTTAATTTACGCATCAGACCGGAGCCCTTAAAGCCATTTTGCCGAAATATTGAGAGTAGCCATTTTGTTTGGAATATTTATTAATGTTCATAAATGAAATTTAATCAAAATCGTTAGAGCCGATTTTGAGAAAATTGACTTTTTCTCTTTTTTCCCTTCAGTAAACTACCCTTAATTTTAGGGGTAGATATCCAATTCCAAACACCCCTCGGGGCAACCCTATGAAAACCCTAGATATCAAGTTTCAGCTCAATCGGTAAAATAGTTTAGGCTCTAGTTGGAGGTACAGACAGACAGACAGACAGACAGACAGACGGAACTTCAAAAACCACTTTTTCGGATTCAGGAAGTCATGAAACGTCAAAATTCATCAAAATCTCGAGTTCGATTTTTTTTACGATCACCATACTTTCTCTACCTGTAAGATAGAGAGAAAGTAAAAATACTTGTATTTATTCTTCTTTCTTTGTTTATTTACGTGAACAACTATTTTCTCCAACTTGATTTTACTACGTGTGCCTGTATTCATTGACATAGTTGCCCCAAGGATCGTGTTTCAACTTTTAATAGTGAGTTTGAGCTGCATACCTGGCCTAGTGACCATTGTGGGATTTTTTTTACCACATTGTAATATATTTTATTAAATTTTCCTCTTGGCCAGTTGCTCCCAATCTCCACTGGCACACGACTCATTAAAACACAAATAGGTTTACATATGTGCTAACCCACCAAGATTTATTGAAAGGTATTTCATCTTAGAATCGTATTGCACAAATTTTCACATAGAAATATGGTTTAATTCAGATTTTATTTTCATATTTTCTTAGTGCAAAAGTGTTGACAGTGTTATAAATAAATGGTACGGCACACCGCACAGACTTTCTCTCTCTTTCTATAAACTCGTAAGATTTCTGAACGGAATAATGTACACTCCGTCGAGATTGTAAGGTAGCAACTTACAGGCTCACGCCCGCGTGGTATGCTTTACCTCCACACATGACTGCAGAATAGTTTGACTAGCTACGCCCAAGGCCTGATTTAGAGAAAGCCTTAAGTCCTTAAACTATTTCTTGACTGTTTCAAAGGAGTGATGGGGGAGGAGATATTTCTTTTTGAGATGTTCAAATGGTTTGATCTACTAAATTAATTTTACTTTTTTGTTCCCTTCCTAATAAAATCAATTATTCGTTAAATACTTAGTTAATTAATTATGTTTGGTCTCATTAATATATGGCCTGGCTATTTTTTTTTTTTTTTAGCTGTTAAAGATTTATCCTTACCACACAATATTTTGGCAGCAGTGCTACCTACATTTATTGGTTTAAAATGGTAACATAAAGCAGGTCTCCCATTTTCAGAATCTTAATTACTGTGAATAGCTAATTATGAATGTATTAATGATTAATTAATATACTCTACACATGTAGCGCAAATAACAAATTGAATCTAAAAGATTTTTACTTTATTTTTAGGACACTGAGATTAATTTTTTTTATATAATTTAAGTGTCTGAATCCTAATTTAAGATATTTTATACGATTTCCGGGTAGACCAAAAATAAAAAGATTTGATAAAATCTTATTCATTGGACATATTTTAGTAATAAAAGTGAAATTTATTTGTTTTCTTCAAAGTTATTATGACTGTCTATATAACTTTGTAGTACCATAGTTTAATTCCATACCTTATTTAATGTTACCAAAATGGCCACAATAAATAATAATAATAATAATAATAATAATAATAATAATAATAATAATAATAATAATAGGTTTTGAAAAATACCTTGATTGAGAAAATTGTAATTTATTAAGATTTACGTTGATTATAATTTTCTAATAAATTAAATGTATAATGTTAACTGTTTTTGTCAAATCTGTTTTTTTACTAAATCAATTCTGTAAGTCTTAACCATAATACTGGTTATGTCATCTGCAAGTATTAATATAATATCAGAGTGAGGAGGTTTAAATGAAAGAAAAGCAGGGAGAAATTATGTTTTTGGTTTACGAGCTTAAAAACACTTTAAATTATATATATGCTTTTTTAAGGTTTGGAATGTAAATATCTTTAAGTAAAATAATATTGTAAGTTCTGTACAGTTTTTAAAAATGTCTGCCTGTTGCCAAAGATATCTGGAACTTCATAACTGATTGAGGTGCATTTATTTATATTCATTAGGATGTCTGCTAAGGGAGGATCTATCATTCATACAGTCAGGGTTTGAGTCTCCGTTAAAAATACGGCCGGTTTTGTTTATATCTGTAACTTAGGATCTCTGTAACCACTTATCTGATTGCAGTGTGGTTTTTACTTTAATACTGGACCAATATTTAGGCAGTTTTTATCATTATTTGTGTATAGTCAGGTGTTTCGGTGTGAGTCCCGGTGAAGGGTCAGACAATTGTTTGTATACATTTATGGAACCACATAATTACTGAGGTGTAATTTTTATTATTCTGTAGAGTATTTATCCAATCATTTTTTAGTATAGTAATTATGATCGGGTGTTTTGGTGTAAGTTCCGGTGAAGTCTCTGCTGGATATGTGTATATATCTATGGAACCAACTAACCGATTGCGGGGTAGTTTTTCTTTTTTTGTAGAATATTTCTCCAGGCATGTTTTAGCATGATATAATCAGGTTTTGTGTTGTGAGTCTCGGTGAAGGACGAGCCGGATATTTGTGTATATCTCTGGAACAGCAAACCGATTCCGAGGCAGTTTATTATATTCTGTAGAATATTAACCAGGCAAATTGTAGCATGATATACTTAGTTCTTGGGTTTCGAGTCCCTGTTAAAGTTTCGGATGGATGTTGTATATATGTTATCTGGGATATTTATAACCACATAAGCGATTGCATTGCAGTTTTTTTTTCAATTATGTTGTATTTATATCCAGGCAGGTTTTACCATTAGTTTAATCAAATGTTATGTTGTGAGTCCCTGGAAATGCTGACAGGCCTAGCAATAATGAATTTTGTGGGTTAACTGGAAGGTTAAATTCCGCTCTTCCGCGAAGAGGATAATATAATTCAGAGTGAACCATAGGAGAATATTTATATGTAATATAATATTACCTATTTCAACCACCTCTGATACTCATCTGGGCTACATGACTTAAATAATTATTGTGGTATAGTGATGAAGAAGATACCAATTAAAGAGGCTGTAACGATATTTGCTAGGAGGGAAGTTGGTTAACAATGTAGGAAAACGTCCCTCAATATTTCCGGTCAGTATGAGAACCTTGTTTCATCCATCACTGAAAATGGACCATATGAAAATTTGTTTGTCCGCGTGACCACCGATGCAGTAGAAAATAAATCATTTACGGCATTTCCTAGAATATTTAGTTTACTTTGTAAATATGTTTACTATAAGTATCAAATATTTAATTTTGTATGTATTTCGAGCAGATATCACACTGGTCTAGAATCTATTATTTTGGGGCTTTCTTTTTTAAGTTCAATCAATAATGTTTTTACTACAATGAGATTATCAACAAATCTTAGACCCAACTTGGTGGTGAAGATAAATAACGCGCTAGTTTCGTGTTGAGCTAGACGGACAAGGACGGGGAGATCGAGGTTCGAATCTCGCTCGAGTGAACTGGGGCGAATTTTTTCCTCAATGGTTTTCCACGTTTCCTCCACTCAAATGAGGGTTCACTTCCTTTAAATTCAACCGCCCCAATTCCTAACCCTTTAGAATAATTAGTACTTAAGCGTATTGTCTGAACGGGTAGTAAGACGTGGTGCTAAAATTTAAAATACTTTCAACAAGAATGTGTATGCAATTCCATTAAATACTCTTCTTTGGTATATTGATTTAAGATTGACTATATTATGATTATTTAAGAAACAGTGAAGTTTTCCTGGCATTCAAACATATTAATGAATAGTTCGTTCTGTGTGTGTTAGCTGGCCGTTAAGGTCTGAGTTTAGCGTAAAATAGTTAAATGGCGCTTGTCTAAAAAGTCAGTTGGATCACCTTTTTCACTTTAGCAAGTAATACACTAGCAAAATACTGACATTTCAAATGCAGTTAACTTTCATACATCTTCTAAACATTTACGTCTTGCAGTAAGCCAATAGTTATTACTCCTTCCAAGCTAATTTCAAGAACAAATAAATGATGTATTTTGTAGTCTGCACTACTACTTATATGTTAAAATCTCATAATACTCAAATAATTATAGGTTACATTATTATTATTATTATTATTATTAGAATTTTGTTCTAAACAAAGAATCCTACACGAGCACGAATTACAGATTTATTTAACGGTAAGATGGTGGAACTCTTAGCAAAATCGATAGCTTTTTTTTTTACTAAACTGAGGATCCCAGGTTCAATTCCTACATTGCGGTAGTTTTATCTTTAGTGAAATATGTGTTTCTCCTTTTAAAGTGATCAACTAATGGGATGGCGATGTTGTGTATTTTCAAGTTTTAAGATAGTATCAAAGTCGTGTGCTGATTTTATCAGTAGGTTCAGAAAGTGCACGTTAAATACCTCAAATAAATTTTAAAAATAAATCCTTAGGATGCTACGCTGATCTCTAAGTGAGATCGATTATTACTTATTGAAGAAAATAAGAAAACTAAGGTGTACTCATTTATATTAAATATAACTAACTTTATCAGGGAACCAAAATAGTTAGTAAAAAAAAGTTTCAGCAATATTTCAATGACTTAATAATATACGTTGTTTGGCTAGCTTTCATTCATTACGCATCTTAAATATTTGCATTATTATGGATCAAGTGTGCACTTGGTGCAGGTTATTTGGATTTCAGATCTAGGCTTATTCGTTACATACTTAATTAATTATGTTTTGTCTCATTAATATATGGGCTGGATCTTTTTTTTTTAGCTGTTAAAGATTTAACCACAGCACATATTATTTTGGCAGCAGTGCTACCCACATTTATTGGTTTTACATGGTAACATAAAGCAAGTCTTCCCTTTTCAGAATCTTAATTACTGTGAATAGCTAATTATGAATTTATTAACGATTAATTAATATATTCCACACATGTAGTGCAAATAACATATTAAACCTAAAAGATTTTTACTTTATTTTTAAGATGATGAGGTAAAAAAACGTATATAATTTAAGGGTCCCAATCCTAGTTTAAAATATTTAATATTATTTCCGGGTAGAAAAAAAAGAGATTTGATAAAATATTATCCATTGGGTATATTTTAGTTATTAAAGTGTGTTTATATGTTTATTCAACGTTATTATGACTTACTATAACTTTGTGGCACTATAGTTCGACTTCATACTTTATTTAATGTTACCTATATATAACTATTGGTATCAGTTTTGGTAAATACTTTGATTGAGATAAATTGTAATTAAATAAGATTTACGTTGATTATCATTTTCAAATAAATTTAATGTTTAATGTGTTGTTTATTTACTAAATCTTTACTATGGCATAGAGCACTTTAAATGTGCTTATTCTTTTTTTCAAGGAAGCAATATATTAATATGTAAGTTTAGACAACTCCGCATTATGATGGTCCAGAACCAAATAACATATATATATATAAAATTATATATGTATATATATTTTAGTGCTGCACCATACCCATTCGGATTTTACGCCTGTAGGCTATTTAATTTAATTTTTCAATTCTGAGTAAGGCTGATATACAGATAGTGTTCCCACATTTGCGTGAATGGAGAGTTGAAAACCATTAAGGAAAAAATCCTCTCAGTGAACCCGACCGGGATTGAACCTGGATATCCCCGTCATTGTTAGTCTAGTCTATTGCGAGAGTAGCGTCTTAGAACATGTGACCACCGAAGCGGCTTAATCCTGTTACTAAATGATATTTTTTGAGTTTGTTTTGTTTGGCCTTCGAGTCAGTGCTTATTGGTTGCTGCCGTGAAACGAGTAGGCCTACAGCGAACAATCTTGCCTTCACCAAACACACTATAAGCGATGTCCTCTTCAGCCATGCGCTTTCGATAGTTTAGAGTGTAGTTATTTAATTGAATGTTACAGGCTAGGCTTCCAGAGTCAAGGAGGTATTAGATAAGAGCATTTTCAAGGAGGGTCGAAATAAGGAGTGGCGATAGGGGAGGATCTTATATGAAGAAGTGTGAGGAAGACAACGTGTAAACTAACTTGGATGTCAAGTTTAAATAAGTTTGATTTTTTTTTTTTTGCCTGTGACAAGAAAGTCAGGGCTTGAATCCTGATTGGGTTTCTTATGTTAAAAAGTATGCACATGAAATACCTCATTATTTTGAAAATAATTGTTCATCAATCTAATTTACCTATATTCTGTTTATTATCTGACAGCATTCTCTCATTGTCGGTTTTTGTTTATTTCTTATACTGTCCTTGCAAATCACGTTTTTATAAGAATTTAACATAGCCTGTTATTTTATTTTATAAATGAGAAAATTTGGCAGAGTAGTTTTAATATTGACATATTAAGAAAAGGATTAAAGTAAATAATATGGATAACGTCTCTAAATAAAAATATTTTCACCACGTTGAATGAATTGACGACTGCTATTTAGTTTTCTTTGCGACTGTATATTATTATTAGCATTATTAACACCACGTCTTACTAACCGTTCGGGTAATACGCACTTACGTTAATGTGTAATGGTAGGGTGATTGTGAGATGAAATGGAGGACCTACAGTTTAACGTGGAATCCGAACCACGGTGGAGGCCTGGCATTCCTCACATTCACAAGCTGTGATTAATACACACCTTGTCAGAGGTGAAGGAAGGGTTTGGCAATCAGATAAATCTGTGCCGGTACCAAGGATTGAACCCCGGACTCTCAGCACAGAGGTCTGACACGTTACCCCTAGACCACCAGGTCACCTCTTAGTTTCCTTATTTTATTCAATAATTAATAAACTATCTCACTTAGAGAACAGCGTAGCATCCAAGGTTTCATGTTAAAAATGTATTTGAGGTTTTTTAACGTGCATTTTCTGAACTGACTGATAAAATCACCACACTACTTCGATTTTATCTTAAAACTTGAAAATACACAACCTCTACCCCCGTTCATCAAACTCATCATTTTGAAAGGGGAAACAATCATATCACTAAAAATAAAAGTTCCGTTATGTCAGGAATCGAACCTAGGAACATTAGTCCATTAGATAAACATGCGATCGTTTAAGGTAAACTGTCCCACAATCTTACCCTTCAATAAATCTATAAATCTTTTTTTGTAGAATTATAGGTTTCGAAAGAATTTATTATTATTATTATTATTATTAATATCATTATTATAAAGGTAATCAATAATTATTTGAGGCGTATGAGATTTTAACATATAACAAAATACATCATTTATTTGTTCTTGAAATTAATTTGGAAGGAGTAATAGCTGTTGGCTTACTGCAAGACGTAAATGTTTAGAAGATGTATGAAAGTTAACTGCATTTGAAACGGTCAGTATTTTGCTAGTGTATTACTTGCTAAAGTGAATTATGTGATCCAACCCTCCTTTTAGACAAGCGCCATTTAACTACTCTACGCTATAGTCGGACCTTCACGGCCAGCTAGCACACACAGAACGAACTATTTATTAATATGTTTGAATGCCAGGAAAACTTCACTGTTTCTCAAATAATCATAATATAGTCAATCTTAAATCAATAGGACAAGGAAAGATTATTTAAAGGAATTGCATAAACATTCTTGTTGAGAGTTAATGTGTTTTTTTAGCAACGTGTCTTACTACCCATTCAGGTAATAGGCCTATTTACTAATTAATATAATGAATAAGGAATTGGTAAGGGTGAATTTAGAGGAAGTTAACCAGCATTTGCGTGGAGGGAGAGTGGAAAACAATTTAGGGAAAACCACCCTCAGTTCACACGAGCGAGATTCGAACCTCAATTTCCCCGTCCTCGTCAGTCTAGCTCAACACGAAACTAGCGCGTTAGCTAACTACACCACCGAAGTGGGTCTGAGAGTTGTTTGTTATCTCATTGTAATAGAAATATTATTGATTGAAATTAAAAAAGCATGCCCAAAATAATAGCCTATAGACACGTGTAATATCTACTCTAAACATACACAAAATTAAATATTTAATATTTTAAAGTAAACAGAATAACAAATTAAAATATATATTCTAGGAAATACCGTAAATAATTTATATTCTACTGAATCGGTATAAACGCGGACACATATTTTCTCATATGATCCATTTTCATTGATGAAACAGGGTTCTAATCCTGGCCTAGAATTATCAGGGAACTTTCCGAAAATTGTTTCCCCAACTTCCTTCCAAGATAATGTGATTACATCCTCTTTAATTTGTATCGCTTACATTACTTCCCACAAAAATTATTTTAGGCGTGTAGCCCGGATAAGTAGTTGAGGTGGTTGAAATAGGTAATATTATGTTACATATAAATATTCTCCTATAGTTAACTCTGGACTATTATCCCCTTCACGGAAGAATGAAATTGCACCTTCCAGCTGATCCACAAAATCCATTATCACTAGACCTCTCAGCATTTCCAGGGACTCATAGAAAAACACTTGATTAAACTAATGTTAAAACATAAATACTACATAGTTAAAAAAAACTGCACTGCAATTGTTTATATAGTTATAAATATCCTAGATAACATATATACAACATTCATCCGAAACTTAAACAGGGACTCGAACCACAAAACTGAAGTATATCATGCTAAAATCTGCCTGGTTAATATTCTATGGACTATAATAAACTACAGTGAAATCGGTTATCTGCTCCAAAGATATACACAAATATCCGGCTGGTCCTTCACCAAGACTCACAACACAAAACCTGATTATATCATGTTAAAACATGCCTGGAGAAATATCCTACAAAAAAAATTTGCAATCGGTTAAGTGGTTCCATATATATATATATATATATATATCCTAATATCTGGCTGACAATTCACCGGGACTCACACCAAAACACCCAATTATTATACTTAAAAAATGCCTAGAATAATACTCTAGAGAATAATAAAAATTACACCACTGTAATTATGTGGTTCCATAAATGTATACAAAAAATCAGCTTGCCATCCACCGGGACTCAAACCGAAACACTTAATTATACACAAATAATCCTAAAATATGTCTGGATATTTGGCCAGTATAAAAGTAAAAACCGCACCGCAATTGGTTAAGTGGTTCCAGAGGTCCTAAGTTACAGATATAAGTAAATCCGGCCGTTTCTTTCACGGAAACTCAAACGCTGACTGTATGTATGATAGATCCTCACTTAGCAGACATCCGAGGGGATATAAATAAATTCACCACAATTGGTTACCCAGTTCCAGGTATCTTTGCCAACACCCATAAATTCTTCAAAACAGTACAGAACTACAATATTTTTATACTAAAATATATCTACATTCCAAACTTTAAAAAAAAATAGAGATATCATGTAAATTGTTTTTAAGCTCGTAAACCAAATACAATACTTCTCCTTGCTTTTCATTTATTTAAACCTACTTTCTCTTATTTTATATTATTACTTGCATATGGAATGGCTAGTTTTATTATTTGGATTTCCAGAATTGATTTAGTAAAAATACAGATTTGACAAAAAAAAATTAAACATGAAATTTATTAGAAAATGTCCATCAACGTAAATTTTATTGAACTACAATTTTTCTAAAATAAATATTTATTAAAACTTTTTACCAATATTTATATTGTGGCCATTATAGTAACAATAAATAAATTATGGAATCTAACTATTGTCCCACAAAGCTATAGACAGTTATAATAACGTTGAAGAAACAAATAAATTCCATTTTATCAATAAAATATGTCCAATGGATAAGATTTTATCAAATCTTTTTTTTTTTGGTCCATCCGGAAATTGTATAAAATATTTTAAATCAGGATTGGGACCCTTAAATTATATAAATTTTTTTTAAACTCAGATGTCCTAAAAATAAAGTAAAAATCTTTAAGATTCAATTTGTTATTTGAGCTACATGTGTAGAATATAATAATTAATCATTAATAAATTCATAATTAGCTATTCACAGTAATTAAGATTCTGAAAAGGGGGAGACCTGCTTTATGTTACCATGTAAAAACAATAAATGTGGGTAGCACTGCTGCCAAAATATTGTGTGGTTTGGATAAATCTTAAACGGAAAAAAAAAAAAGCCAGGCCATATATTAATGAGACCAACCATACTTAATTAACTAGGTATGTAACGAATAATTGATTCTATTAGGAAGGGAACAAAAAGGTAGAATTAATTTAGTAGATCAAACCATTTGAACATCTCAAAAAGATATTTCTCCTCCCCCATCACTCCTTTCAAACAGTCAAGAAATAGTTTAAGGACTTAAGGCTTTCTTTAAATCCGGCCTCGGGCGTAGCTAGGCAAACTATTCTGCAGTCATGTGTGGAGGTGTAACATACCGCGCGGGCGTTTAACCAACAAGTTGCTACCTTTCAATCTCGACGGAGGGTACATTGTATCATCACCACTCCACATAAGAACACGCATAAAATAATATACAATGATATAGAATCAATGAGATAAGAGGCGCATCTTTGTCCACCTAAGAACATTTCAAACAGTTTAATGTCTTCCACAAGGGTCAACACTTCGTATTAAAATTTCGATTTCTGGTTAAAATTTTAACATTTTATAAGGTGTTGCAGATCTTCAAGTCATCGCATTGATATTTAATTATTCATTTATACATTTTGACCAATAAAAAATGTAAATATTGATTATTGAGTCTAAAATGGAGATAGATCATTGCTATGAGAGCATTTCTCCTAAGAGATTTAAGGAAAAATAACATACTTATTTAGATACTTATATTTAATTACTCTATGGCATTGGAGAATTATTGCGTTAAGACTTAAGTAGTATATGTTTACAACTAAAACTCACAAAATTGTATTAATATATTTGCAAATATCTCAGAAACTGCTGCTTTTATAAAAATATATGTCAAATAAAAGTTTTTTATTTCTAATAGTCCTACAATTTTGCAATGATAAGTTGTTTAGTTTCTCCAATAGTTGTGGAGATACGGAAATTAACGCTTCTGTAATGTATCCTAAGAATCATTTTCATAGGAAAATGAAAATAGCCAGTTTATTTATAATCTTAATCAACGCCTAGATACGAATTTTAATCAAAATCGTTTGAGCAGATTTTGAGAAAACCAATTTTTTCTCTTTTTGCCCTTCAGTAAACTACCCTTAATTTTAAGTTTTTATAGACACACAGACAGACGGCATTGCAAAGACTATTTTTTAGGGTTCGGGGGGTCATGAGACGTCGAAATCGATCAACATTTCAGGTTAGTTTTTTTTACGATCGCAATACTTAAGCTTTAATGTCCAAAAAGCTAAAAATATATATATAATTGCGTATAGATTGAAAATTATTGATTTTAAAAAATATGTTTCGAATAAAATATTTGTATTATAAATATATATACATATTTGTAATGCTAAGTAATTTCATATCTCAAATAGTTTCGGAGCTATTATAAAAAATGTTAATTGACGCATCAGACCTGAGCCCTTAAAGCCATTTTGCCGAAATATTGAGAGTAGCCATTTTGTTTGTAATATTTATTAATGTTCATAAATAAAATTTAATCAAAATCGTTAGAGCCGATTTTGAGAAAATTGACTTTTTCTCTCTTTTCTCTTCAGTAAACTACCCTTAATTTTAGGGGTAGATATCCAATTCCAAACACCCTTCGGGGCAACCCTATGAAAACCCTAGATATCAAGTTTCAGCTCAATCGGTAAAATAGTTTAGGCTCTAGTTGGAGGTACAGACAGACAGACAGACAGACGGAAATTCAAAAACCACTTTTTCGGATTCAGGAAGTCATGAAACGTCAAAATTCATCAAAATCTCGAGTTCGATTTTTTTTACGATCACCATACTTTCTCTACCTGTAAGATAGAGAGAAAGTAAAAATATGATGTTTCTTTAAAATCTGTAAATGTTTTTCATGCAAACAGATGGATGGTACATTATTGGTGAGATTAATTATGTACATTTATTTCGTAAAATAAATCATTTTCAATCTTATGTTAATTTTAACTCAAAGTCTTTTTCTATATATTTTTTAAAAACATAATATATTAAAGCACTTATTAATAAATATTTTTTTGCTTGGTTTGAAAGGTCTGAACACTCAGAATAAGCTTGTAACCATAAGTGTTAGTTACCCTCATGCAGGAATAAATAAATATGCCAACACACGACTGACAATGCACGTTCTACTGAAAAATTATATAACATTTTGCCTACAATTTCCATAATCCAACAGATCTAAAGATTGGGAACGGCTTAGCTAATTTAATTTTTGTATATTCCTTTAGTAGTTGCCGTAAGTTAAATAGCTTTATCTCACTAAAGATAATAGTATAATTATTAATAGTAGCATATACTAAGGTGTATGAATAAATATCTATTACATCATCAGTAAATTATTAGTAATTATTATTATTTTGTTTGTATTATAAGTAGTAATAGTCCACATCGGTGGTCAAATGGTCTACGGCAGTGTGTATCCAAGTTTTGGTGATGGAAGAACACCAAATTGAAGTTATGTACACTGGGGGAACACCGAGGCCCTGGGAGTAGGAGATCAAGGGGGGGCGGGGAGAAATTATATAGAAAATCATTATTTCTAAGCAACTCCATTTTAAGGCGATATATACAAGACTAAAAGTATAAATGTAAGTGTCTTAAACAAATATTATATAATTACATTGAATTAGAAGGTAATAGTTGTTTGATTATTTCGAACACTTCAAACCTCATAGTTTTTTTTAAAATAAATAATTGTTCATATTTAACTTAAACTTTGTACAGACTTCTCTTTATATGTGACTTGTGTCTACCGAAGAAAGAAGTAAATCATAGTATGGATATTTCTTATTTACTCTTTTGCTTTTCAAATTTCTTTACCATCAACATTCTTTAATTCATTATTATTGCTAAACTTCCTGGGATCATGCGTACCACTTGATAAGCCACCACTCACCACAGTTTGAGAAACAATTGTTTAAGGAGCCACAGTTTCCATAAACTGGGCTGAAGATGATGGAACGATCTAGGTTAGAATCCCGTTTGGGTGTACTGAGAGTGAGTATTCCACGAAAATGCGGATACAGTTCCTCTAAATTCAACCGTCTTCCTCTATAAAACATTAATGTAATTAGCTCATATGCATATCATCTGAACGGTTAGTTAGACATGGTAATAAGATTTTTTTAGCATCTCGTCTTACTACCCGTTTGGGTTACAGACCTACGAATATGAATTAATTACGCTAATTGTTTTAGGGTTTAAGGAGGTTTTATTTATAGGAAGTAAACCCTCATTTCCGTGAAGAGAAAGAAAAACAGTGGAAAAACATTTTGTAAAATTCCCTCGCAATACACCCAACCGAGATTTGAACCTCAATCTCCCCGTCATCGGTGGTCTAGTCCACCCCGAGAGTAACGAATTATACCATGTGGCCACCGAAGTGGGTTAAAAGAAGTATATAGTTGTAAAATTACGTTTAGCACAAGGATTATTAACTATTTTATTAAAGTTTTCGTGATTTAGGCCAGTGGCTTAGAGGATATGCACAAGCAATAGGCTGGAGAGAGAGGATTGGAAAAACCACAGTGAAATAGCTATGTAAGCCCCAGCCTCCAACATTACCAACAGAGATCCTGATCCCAATTTCTTTATCAATATAAACCAAATGTAAGGCGAGTCTAATGCCTTGAACTGCTCGGCCAGAGCGTCTTATTAATTAGGTCGATCAACACTTGACTAATAGTGGCTTATTATAAAAGATATTCATGAAGAAAGGTAGATAAGAGGGAATACCAGCATTAGCATGGAAGAAGAGTGGAATATAATTCAGGATTAAAACCTCCACAGTACATATGGCCGGAAATTAATCCTCGAGCTTCCGGCCACCAATATACCAGACGACTTTGATTTAGAATCCATTGATGCAAGCAGTACAAATATAATAGAGTGCGCAGTAGACTAGACTGATGATGACAGGGAGATTGAGGTTCGAATCTCGGTCGGGTGTACTGGGGTGTTTTTTCCAAAATTAATCTCCGCTCTTTCTTCAAGAAAATGCGGGTGCACTTCCTATAAATATAAGATCGCAAATCTCTAAAACCATTAGCGTAATTAGTACATAAGTGTATAACCCAAATTGGTTGAAGGACGTGGTGCTAAAAAAATATAGAGAGAGTGAGTTAAATGTTATGTATGTTGACCAAGAAAAATAAAATTCTTTCTTTCGTGTTCTTAGAATACTTTATCTAACGATATAATCAATAGGCTATTAGCGATAGGTATATTTTAAAAAATTAGTCTTAAAAGCGACGAAATTAAACATTATTAGTGTTAATATTGCATAGGCATTGATGCTATTCACCTAAAGTGATGATTATAGAGCAAAGGATAAAGATAATGAAGAGTGGAGAACGTTAAATAAAGATGAGTTATATATCCTGTACTTATAACCAGACATCGTTTGCGTAATCAAATCTCGCAGATTACAGTGGGCAGGACATCATTGCGAATGGTAAAAACGTACCGCGTTCAAGGTAGTCCTATTGACTGACAAACCAAATGTGAAGAGACCAGTGGTAAGACCTAGACGCAGATGGGAGGATAACATAAGAATGAACCTGAAAGAGGCAAGGTGTAGTGAGGTGTACTTGATATAATTAGCTCATGATAGGGATAGGTAACGTAATTTTGGAAGTGCTGCAATGGACTTTCAAGCTGATAATGCCAGAATAGACACAAAAGTAGCTTCAGAACGTTTTCTAAATGCCTATACCTGTATCAGAATAGGGTGGGGTGGAAGGGCAAATGAGCTTAAGTAGGTCTTTATTAAGATTTTATAGCAAAAAAAACTGTTTTGACCAAAACAAATAAAACATTGCTACCTACGGTAGTTACTTTTAGTTTAATTTTCTATACATAGTCATATCTTTTTTTTTATTATTATTATTATTATTATTATTATTATTATTATTATTATTATTATTATTATTATTATTATTTAGCACAGCGTCTTCTACCCGTTCGGGTTATACGCTTAAGTACTAATTGCACTAATGGATTAGGAATTGGGAAGATTGAATTTAGAGGAAGTGAACCTGCATTTGCGTGTAGGGAGAGTGGAAAACCATTTAGGAAAAACCAGCCCCAGTTCACCCGACCGAGATTTGAACCTCGAACTCCCCGGCCTTGGTGGTCTGGCTCAACGTGAGTGACGCGTTAGCCTACTACGCCACCAAGGCGGGTCATATTCACCTCGACAGATCCTTTATATTTTTCAAGAGCATAGCGACATTATTTAGATGAGAGACATTTTAATCGGCAAGAAAAAGTACTGGTCAAATTTCGTGAGTCTCATGATAAATATTCAAGAAATTTTGAGATTACTCTTTGTTCATAATTAAGGTGCAATGGAAGGGAACTCAAGGAAAATCAATAATTTTTGCAATTTTTGGGTCAAAATTTTTTTTGGACAAATAAATATTATATTTCTCCGTGTTCTGGAATTTAATGACAACTTTTTCTCTTCATTTAAAAAGTTTGTTAGATAATGCCATCATGCTCATGACAGATATTCAGGAAATGTTGATATTAACATGGGAAGAATATTAAACACTTATGTTTTTACTGGATTAGTATTTTATTTAGTTTGGTCAACAAAATGCTTTGCCATAAAAATTAAAAACACTGGCCTTTTCTCGCGTCGCCTTCCATCCCACCTTAAACTAAATGTATCTACAGGAGTCCTAGTTTATATATTTTAATCAAAAACTTTTATTTGTTAGAAAAACTACAAAAATATTGACCTCGACTTAAGCTTTCTTTCATCCCTCATTAAATACCATTTTATTCCCCTACCCTCTTTACCTTTTTCTTGATCTTATTTTGTCGTATAGTATTTATTGTAATTTTTCAATCCCTCCAATCTTTTTTTTTTCATTCTGCTGTTTTTAATTGAATGGAAGATCCAAGGCCACCTAAAGATGTGTTGAGTTTCAGGTCATAGAAGTCGGCGAGCCTTTGTACTCGCTTTACATTATTCAAACGTGAAGCTTTCATTCACATGGTGTGTTGGCACCGTCTGTAATTGTTTTGTTTTTTTCAAGTGTATTCTTATAGCAAGTATTATTAGAACTTATCCTAGGTATATAACGAGCACTTTCTGAACCAACAGCTTATAAACAGTACACGACCTATAAACTAATTAAATATATTGTGGAAGAGAAAACCCACATTACACCAATGGTACATTTTTCGACCACACCAGGAATCGAACCTTGGAGCCTTACCTTAGTAGTTAGACATGCTACCAACTGAGCTAAAGCTTAGTAACCTCGTTCAACAATTGTTAATCGGTTTATCGATGTATTTAAAGTGAGAAATACTGGAACTAGAGTTAAATTAGTAGATAGTTTTTGCAATGATGTACGCCCAAAAAAAATTGCTTCAGTAGATAGGCTTAGTTTAATATTCTATATATAGTAAGCTCAAAATTTCTTGAGTATCTTTCATGGACATCGCGTAAATTTAACTGGGATTTTACTACTTACAAGCTACAACCAGAGCCTAAAATATATTTTTATAATATTGGGTATCTATTCCTTTAATTAAATGTTAAGTTGGCCTCCTGGATTTTGTACAAGAATTAATCAAATTAATAAAAGTCACTTATATATGTTACTGTGAATGTGCTGAATTGTTTATTTTGTAAAAATAACTAGTGAATTTATAGAATCACTGAACTCGATGGTTTATTTAACAAGTAATAAGATTTATCTAAATTTATCAGTGATTTTAGAAATTTCCTAATGCAGTTTGGTGAAAGTATGAATCATGAACTGTATTATCTACATTTACTGGAGATTTTATAAAATATCTAGTTTATGTGTATAAAAATATAGAACATAAATCAAAACCAACCTAAGCTAACCTAATCTAACCTAACCTAAGCTAAAATAAACTAGTATAAGCTTGTCTAAACTAACCTACTTGCCTAAAATAACCTAGCCAAATCTAATCTTGACGTGACTTATTAATATTCTTTGGTGGTTGATGATAATTTTGTAAACTCACAGGTGATTTTGTAAAATGTTTGGCGAGTATGTGAAATAGTAAATAGATACATTTTTTACATTCCCCAAGTGAACCAGTGGCTTTGTAGAATCACCGGTGACTGTACAAACTCATCACATCCAACACCTTCACAGTAGCATGTATACTGAAGCGTACTAACCAACAAACTATATAAGGTGTGAGGGTTTATAGAGCGGAAGGGAGGACAATTAATGTGCGTGTGGCGCCTGCATAATTTTGAAAAACCACTCACGTAGTCTAGTCCAAATATTGATCAATACATATATTTTCACTTAAGAATAAGCCATTAATTGTTTTGTAACCCGCCTCGGTGGCGTAGTTGGCTAACGCGCTAGTCGTGTTGAGCTCGACCGCTGAGGACGAGGAGATCGAGGTTCGAATCTCGGTCGGGTGAACTGGGAGTGGTTTTCCTAAATGGTTTTCCACTCTTCCTCCACGCAAATTTGGGTTCACTTCCTATAAATTAAACCCTCCCAATTCCTAATCCATTAGCGTAATTAGTACTTAAGCGTATAACCCGTACGGGTAGTAAGATGCGGTGCTAAATATTATTATTATTATTATTATTATTATTGTTTTGTAGGTCTAGAAAATATAAACTAGGGATATGTATCCTAATTCATGCACACACAAAAATGGTGTCTTAAAATGTATAATATTGTGAAAGGTTAATTAAATGTCGAAATTATCTAACGAGGTCCTAAAATTAGCGACATTAGCTTAGTTTGCTTCGTTGGCTACATGAATAAAGTGGTTTTCATTGAAGCTACATGGTAAGATATCTTTGGTAGGGAGACGTCATAGCAATTAGTCTATTCTACTTGTGAGTAAGATAAGGATATTGGACAAAGAGTGCTTAATTTATTTTATAAAACCTTTGTTATTTTATTGCATAATGGGGGCGTTCAAGTATTACGTAAGGACTTTAGGGGGGAGGGGGTTCAAGATTTGCTTATTTTTGCTGACAAGGGGGGGAGGGGGTCCGAACAATGCATATGTAAGACAGAGAAAGACGAGCAGAATTATGAGAGGGCGCATTGCAGGCAGCATAGACTTTGGGCAACTTCAGGCAGCAATGAAGATGGTGAGTGGCTAAAGGAGGAAGAAGTGGAGAATCCTATAGAAGTAAGCTAAGCTTGAGTGACCAAGCATCCCTCAGCCCCCTTCCCCGCACCACCACCCCAACAAATAGAAACATAATAATTGATGAAAGTGTTGAGACGTAGTTTCACAAGGACCTTGGTTATCGAATTAAATGGAGTTTAGGCCTTAGGGTGTTTTTTTTATAAATATAATATTCATGTATTCACTAATAATACTTTTTTACATCTTCAATTAAAAGCAAATTACAATTTTAAACTCTTATAATGCTATAACTTGTTTTAATTTTACCTGCTCAATAAATTTAAATTCTTTGTTAGCCAGTGTTAATTGTCAATTATTTCGCAATATTAATTTACACCTTTATGTTAATAATTACCACCAATTTGCATGAATTTTAATTTTTTCTAGCATAGCGTCTTACTACTTTTTCAGACTATAGGCAACATTGCATGAAAAAAAGAATGGTTATTCCTGTGAACAAATTAAAATAAAGTTGACAAATCTCACGTAAGCAAAAAGAGGGGTCAAACATTTGCTTAATTTTTGCTTAAAAGGGAGGTGGTAGGGGTTAAAAAATGGCAAAAAATGTGCTTACATAATACTTGAACGCCCTCTAACTTATAATATTAATTAGTCCTTATTAAATATTTATTTAGACTCATACTTTAGAATAGACTACTTAAATTAATGAATATGTGTTGAAGAAATTTAATTAATTGACCTTTTTAATTCAGAAATTGAAATCCACATAAGTAAGAGGCCAATGTAGACTCAAGTCATTGGTTATTCGGTCGGTTTCATTCCTTTTCATATTATATTTATATTTATATTTTAATTTTAAAATAAAAGATAAAGGTGTTCATATAGAGGGGCTAGACTTCAAATTAACGCTAATTTTATTACATAAAATGTTAAGTAATTAATTAAGGGTTTCATATTAGTTATCATATTCCTATCCCTTCTCCCTATTTCCCTTTACCTCCCTTAAATACCAGATCATATATACTTATATACTTTAATAATGTAGTATTTTCATGTAAATAATGGGTAAAATAATGCATAGCTACCTACAATTCTTAGTCCATATAAAAAAAATTGTTTATAAACTTACACATAAAGCGTTTTATGTATTGGGCTTAAAATCTTGAAATTTCATACAAAATGTATGCGTTTGAAAATATAAAAAAATAAAATCATTAGCATCCAATTTAATTTACAGTATTACCTCCTTCAGTGGCTGCATGGTCTAACGCTCTATTCTCGTAGTAGACTAGATTACCGATGACGGGGATATCAAGGTTCGGAATCACGGTCAGTGTATTGAATGTGGTTTTTCCAAAATAGTTTCCAGCTCTCTCTCTCTCTCCAGGCAAATGCGGGAACACTTCCTGTTAATACTACCCCCTAATCCCTAAAACCATTAGCGTAATTAGTACGTAAGAGTAGTAGCGTAGTAAGATGCAGTGCTTTAAAATAATTACAGTAAAGTCTCGAGTGTTGAACGAGGCCAGGCTCAGCATAAACTGTCGAAAATTCGAACTATATTAAATAATCGGGAAAATTAAGAATAATTCCGTGTTTTTAAGTATTTCATTCCTAAATTTCCGATTTAAAGGATCTTCACATGCAGGGAGTAGTGTAATCTCCTATATTGACACGGTATTGTTCGTGTAGATTGGATGTTAAAATTGATATTCTACCAGATTTTGAATTTACATAGCCTATTATTAAAAAGTATATATATCATATCAATTTTACAATAATTCACTATGGCTTCTAGCTTACAGTAAGAAAATGGTGGTCGTACCCCATCATTGTGAAATTCACGAGATTTAAATTTACCTTTAAACTCCTTATTATGTATTTTGTTTGTTTTATACGTTTACCTTTTTTTATTATTGTTCTTACCTCGTTCAAATTAAGAAATGCTATACTACAGTAACTTTTATTTTGTTAAAAACAAAATTAATTCTGTCGTTGGTCTATGCCTACCATCATGGTTAATCAATAAGCTATTTGTGTGGTTTGCCTAAGACAACATTAATTTTTTGAGGGTAACCGATTGTGGTAAAAAACACACTGAATAGTACATAATGTGTTGTACACCAAACAAAAATTGATGATTCCAATAATTCTGAATAGACACTAAAATTAATTAGAAATACGTCACCCGAAATGATTGAAAATGAAATTGGATTGAATATATTAATGTGTGAACCACCTTCACTGAAGAAATGACATTTCCCACTTGAGTTACACAAAAATACCACTGTATTAGATTCCAATGTGAAAACCGATCTGTCATGTTTGATCAACTGTATGCAATTTCTTGGCAATGAAGATAAGTCTAAACAAAAAAAACTCCTGTAACGCGGGGTGCTTCTAACTCTGTTGACATCGTCATCACCTTTAACAAATGTGCTTATTAGTTCCTCCAATAATTAGCTTACGATCAACTAGCTACAATGTTTTATACACTGGAGTGATGAAAGATCTGTGACCTAGAGATCTATTTCAAGTTATTAATTTCTTCAAGTGTTAATAGTGATCAAATATAAGGGGAAGTGGTGAGGAAAGTAAGCTATAGATAATTAGGAAACTATAACTAAAATCCTGTCTGAAAAACCACTCCTTGTCTATACAACCCGGTGTTGAATCTCGTTAACGGTGATATTTGTGTAATTTCTTCACTATTATAAGGTGGCATTCCCCTAACGCCACTTCAGCTGTAAATACTTAAGTTCTAGAAAACAATAGTCAGTGACTTAAGTTCATTATTGTATCAAAATCATTCTAATATTTTGTATCATTTTAATTTTGATAGCTAGGTATCCGACCAAAGTAAGTTTATAATTGTATTTTTAATATTACAATTTACTGATTTATCATTTTTATAATAATTTAACCTACAAGCATATAATAATAATAATAATAATAATAATAATAATAATAATAATGTCCAAAATTTCAGCCAGATCTATTTTAAAATGTGACTGTATGGTTCAACGGTGTGTTTAGGATTCTGGATATGAGAGAGGATAGTAATCTATAAATAAATTAATTAAATTATTATTTTGTACCGCTTAAACTTCAAAAAAAAATATTTTTTATAATTATTATTATGTTATAAAAAAACCCACCAAAAGTGTCGAGCAAAACTTATTATAGCTGTTTCACTTCCTTTATTAATGGTCACGTATTGTGATATTAAATAAACCGAGATTTGAATTAAATAATATCGACTGTTGTTTAATATATTACATGTAAAAGAGTATATCATAAAGGCTTATTTATTCTTAAATATATATTCTATATAAAAGCTGGATCTTTATTCTTAATCATGAATATTACATTATAATAATTATTATTGCATTCAATGTTTTTACAGTACATTATTAGCGGGGATCGAATCATGGAACTTACCTTTTAGCCTTCAATGTTCTATGCTGAACTATCTGTTTGGCGCTTGTATAAATTCATTCTCTAGCTAAGCCATACAAAATATTATTTTTTTAAGAATATTATTTATACTATCTTTCAAATTAATACTAAATAAATCTATTTTTAATAGAATTTCAAAATCAGGTTTTAATCTGAGTTTCCATTAACATATCTTAAGATGAATTAATACAAGTTTTGACATTTTATAAAAGTAAAATTTAGTTATTTAGTTAAAATTAGTTTACTTCAAAATAAATAAACCAAATGGAACTTATTTTTTAAGTCCCACTTCATCAAATGATAAAACTTCGTGATTGATATAACTAACGTGGCAATAATTGTCCTATATACCCTTGTTTCATTACATATTAAGAGTGTCTTTCTTAACTTACTCCTCCTACCCCGTGGTAAAGACTCGAAACACGTAATCCGTAGTTTTGGCACCTGGCACTCTCTTTGATGTAGACCTACTGAGAAGAGGAACAACAAAATTATGGAAGAAACGTTGCACGACTGGACATTCCGCTATTTCTATTGAGCTTTATGTCTTACTACCCATATGTTTTCACACAATAATTTTTTCTAATCCTTTTAGTGAGAGTGGAACCTATATTTATTTAGCTGAGCCATTGGTACGAAACTTACATATGCTCGGCGTATTATTATTTAAGGAAATATTTAGTAAGAGATGTACTTCAAAGAAAAAAACATTATGTCGCTTAAAATCTAATGTGGTGACACTACTTGTATCGGTGGGTACGCTCCCTAAATGAAGCAAATGATGATTAATTTTATCTTACATAATTCTAGCTTCATCTCCACCCTATTGGCGTAGTATTACCGCAAAAGCCCGATCAGAGAGTAAGATGCGGTGTGAAAAAAAAAATTAGAAACAATAAATTATTATTAACTACAATCAAAATATATTTAGTTCATTACTGGTTTAATTAAACATAAAACTACCTATAAATTAGCATCCCAACGGTTTGCCTCAGCACCCCCTCTAAGAACAGCTGATTTATATGAATAGGTTAGGGATGACGGAGACAGAATTTAGAGGAGATTTACTCTCATTGTTTTGGAGGGAAAGAAGAAAACCATTTAGGAAACCTATTCTTAATATACCTTCCTTGGATTCGAACTTTATATGACTAAATCCTAGTCTTTATTTTAAAATGTAATATATGAAACAACACTCGATATTATTTCATTCAAATTTCAGCTTATTTAATATTACAGTGTGTGAGACCATTAATTAAGGGAGTGATACAGCTATAATAAGTTTTCTCAACGCTTTGATGGTTTTTTGAAAAAATAATAATAATAGTAAAAATGCAAATTATTAATTTATAGAATATTATCCTCTATCAGTCTATCTGATCCAGAACCCGTACAGTAACCATTTCATATTTTAAAATATATATGGCTCAACTTTTGGCAATTTTAGTAGACCCCTACTTACATACTTTTTTTAGCACTGCATCTTACTACCTGATTAGGTTATACACATATGTAGCCCTACTAGTTACACAAATGTGTTATTCAAATGATAACCCATAAGTGAAATTAGAACATAGGCGTATAATATATATTATATAATTTTAGTATGGATTCTATACTACAATTTTATAAGTTTTAACATAAAAATTTTATATAACGACTTAATGTAATGATTACTTGAATAACCTATTAGAGTAATTAGTAAATAGGCGTATAACCCGAACAGGCATTAAGACGTGGTTCTAAAAATAAAAGAATTTAAGTACTAAAATGTCCCAAATTTCAGCCAGATATATTTTAAAATGTGACTGTATGGGTCAACGGTGTGTTTAGGTTTCTGGATAAGAGAGGATAGTAATCTATAAATAAATAATTTAAATTATTATTCTATACCACTTAAAACTTCAAACAAATGGATTTTTATAATTAGTATTAGTTTATAAAAAACCACCAACAGTGTTAAGCAAAACTTATTATAGCTGTATCACTTTATTTATTAATAGTCACGTATTGTGATATTAAATAAACTGAAATTTGAATTAAATAATATCGACTGTTGTTTAATATATTACATGTAAAAAATTACGTCATAGAGGCTTATTTATTCTTAAGTATATATTCTATATAAAAGGCGGATCCTTACTCTTAATCACGAATATGACATTATTTAATACATCTATTTCACAAACAGTGTAGACTTGTTAAAATTGATACTGTAACGTATAAAAAAGCAGTGACGTGGTGTTGATACTTTTCAGAATAATCAGTCACTTTCAACTGTAGCTGTGACCCACTTCGGTGGCCGCATGGTGTAAGGCATTACTCTTGCAGTAGACTAAACTGCCGATAAAGGGGAGATCAAGGTTTGAATCTCGGTTGGGTGTAGGATTTAAAAAAATGGGTTTTTTCCTCTTCCCTTCCATTCAAATGCAGATACACTTCCTCTAAATATAATATTCATAATCCCTAAAACCATTAGCGTAATTAGTAATACGGACGCATAGTAAGACAGGATGCTAAAAAAAACTGTATTTGTGAATTTTTCTCATCATTCAGGTAAGCAATCACAGAGCAGTTATCAACGAAAATACATTTCCATGTAAGGTATCTACAACGAAAGCTATGTATGACTGGTCAAATGGAAAGTGATTGGGTAAGCACAAACTACAGATACTGTTTTAATAAGCTCTACTTACCCTGGCAACGCTTCACAACATGCCACAGTAATAAACTAACCTACCATACATTTATAAAAGAACGCTTTCAGCTCGTCTTAAACTACACAAAAGCCATGCAATATTTAAAAGAGTAAAATAGGATGGAACTATTTTTTCTAATTGTACATTAACCGACTTGATTTCACGGCTAGGTGTGAAAAATGCGGTGCTCTTTTTAGTGGCCATATAAGGCACATTTTTATTTTTTATCGATTTGTTTGTTGAATCATTTTAGTGCTTCTATTGATTTTGTTAGCTGAATAACAATAAACATAATAGCAACGCCTTAAATAATACAACTTGATCAGGAAGATGATAACTTTTTTTTCTTCACTAATAAAACTTAACGACCCTGTCAATATAGTAAATAATCACTGTCCACTTGATAAAAACTTGTTTCATATAATTTGAGAATTTAAAAAAAATCCGCTACAGATGGCTGCACAGACTAAGGCATCTATAATTGATATAAACATATATATATATATATATATATATATATTCAACGTCCATTATCATCTGGTTTGGTGTGCCAGTGACGGGAAGTTTAGAGTTTAAATCTCAATCTGGTGTAGGCCTACTAAAGGTATTTTTTTCCTAAACTGTTTCCTGCTCACCCAAAACACAAATACGATTCTAAATCATTTATTCTTCACCCTTCACTTCATTAGTGTAAATATTCTGCTACCTCAAACGGGTAGTAGGAAAAGCGCAAATATCGAGAAAAAAAACTTTTATACACGCCAATCAGCTCTCCTTCTCTCCATCTTCCCCAAGTAGGTAATACCATTAACCCAGTCATATGAAAATGAGGTCATAAAATAGTCTTATTTTCTGTGTAACAACTCAACGCACGAAATGATATAGATTCTAGACCATGGCTGGTGAGCCTATGGCACGCGCACCCAAAGTGCCACGCGAGATTATTTTCTTATCACGTGGCATTCACTGCTATTCCCAGTTATTGTTTTTCCAGACCTACCTAGCTATTTTATGCAATTTTAAAGATAGTCTATGACTGTTATTAGTACCATGCTATTTTATGAAGGAATAATTTTTATAACATTTTAGAATATTGGCTGAATACGTTTCTTAAGAAATCTTTCAGTTATTTTGCAGTGGATAGCCAAAACAGTTTGCATGCTATGTCCGTGAAATAATTGTTTTTTAATTATGTGATTATTATTTGGACATATTGTAACAAGTTTGATCAAATGGGAGAATAATAACCCTCTGCCCTGTTGGACTCTAAATCCGGCACAAATGTGCCATGACCTCCTCTCTCTATCTCACAACTCCACGGACTGAACGGAGGTGTGTTCCAACTCTCTATTCAAGAAGAAAGCTACGCCCAGAAAAAAAAAGCGAAGGTGACTCCGCGCATCTAGTCATCATTTCCACCACCTGGACTATTCCAGCGCTTTCTACTAGTTCCCGGAGTGTCCACGATCCTACCCAGCGCTGTCCAGTCTCGACCCATCCACTCCATTTTCCCCTCCTTTTCCCCTACTCTCATGTCAGGTTGTGTGCTCACTATATATTGTGATGTTTCGTCAGTACCAGCACTCATTGTATCTTAGGCTTACTAAAGGTGAGAGCGGCCAATTAAGCCAAGACTTAATTATATTCATCAAAATTCTATTTCGGCTTAAAATTTGGGAATATCTTCAATATAAATCAAGACCCTTTTCTTAGAGAGCTTAGCCACTTTTTTATTACATTGAGAAGACTGTCAAACATTCAATTGACCAACGTAAATTGTATATAGATTGTGAGATACATAAAAATTGACACTCCGACCGAAATTTTAACTTTGGTCGTCTCTCTTATGCACCGACCACTCTACGGGCCGAGCTATCCGGATACTTCTTGTGATGGTAAAAATGACCCGTATCAAATTCATTCCTGAGTAATAATTTTCTATATTTATACATCATTATTATCATCAACTGTTTTCAACTTGGGGCCGGGTCAGTTTAATAAAATGCCTCCATCTACCTCTATCCTTCCAACATTCTTCCTCCCTTAATTGCTTCTACTCTTCTCCTCTCACTTGCACACTTTCTGTTATCTGCTCCTCCCATCGCTTCCTTGACCTCCCTTGTGGTCTTTTCCTTACACACTTCATTCCCATCATTTTCTTTGGCGTCCTCTTCTTCTCCATCCTCATTACATGCTAATATCATCTCAGTCTTGCTTTCTCTACTATCTCATGTACTCCCTCTACTCCCACTCTTTCCGGATAGCTTCATTCTTTATAATGTTTATTCTTGTGACAGCTAACATTCTTCTCACAAACTTCATTCTCATGTCCTCCACTTTTATAGTCTCTCTTTCATACAATGTCGATGTTTTTCCTGCATGTATGATAATGTGTACAAAGTACGCCCTGTACAGCCCTCGCTTACACTTCAAGGGTATTTATTTATCTTCTCCATACCAAGTCTCTTACACACCTATAGCACAACTATACCTGTTGTCCTCTTATCATTAAATCCTCTCTACGTCCACCCTTAGCCTCAATCACGCTTCAATGATATTTTACGTTCTGTATTTTTCTAAGCTCTACTTCATCCAACTTTATAGCTTTAGTAGGCCTTATCTTCTTCCTTTCATCACCACCACTTCACACCTCGCCATGATAGATTTCAAGATTTCACCCTACACTCTTTCACTTCCTCATTGCATTCCTGTAAATTGTTGTCCTGTACTTCTTCCTTCTCCCACCATACCATCAAGTCATCAGCAAACATAAGGGCTTTCATTCTTTCCTCTCCGAATCTTCATGCTACTTTATTCATGACCATTTCCAACACCATTACAAAGAGTAGTGGTGAGAGGGCACTCCTTTGCTCGACTTTATTTTTTATTTGAAACTAATCCGTCCTCCCACTCTCCATCTTAAAACAGCTCATGATATCCTCATACATGCTTTTCATAACTACACTATTTATATTTAATGCAATCGGTGAAAGTGTGAACGCTATTACGATAGGGTTCCCAGTGTCATTAAAAAAATTTATTGAGATTTCTAAAAGTAGTCTTGAGCTCTAGATTTGAACAAAAATCACAAAATGTCTGAACTTATGTTGGACTTTACCACAAAGAATGATGACTCAGGTGATTTTTAACCTGGATACGACTACTAATATACAATACAATATATAATATTAATTTTAATTAATAATAATTCATTATGATGAGGAAAGAATTTAATATTTCATTTTGGTACTCAAACTCTCCGAAGGGTTGTGAAAAATGTATCCGAGAATTATCGACAAATTGGGTAAGCACTCTTAAAAATGTTCGCCAGCCACTGGCAATAAATAGTTGGCTACTTTCAGCTATCCCTTGCGTGACAGTGGATACAAACAGATCAACCTAATTTTCACTATCTTATTCAGATAATTTTATAGATGCTTTATTGGAACTAGATCCATAACCCACTCAGTATCATGCAGTCCTTTATGAGCAGGAAATATATTTTCAGTTTCTTTAGAATTAATACAAATTTATTCTTTTGATGATATTTGAGTGGAACGATTTGGTAGGGTGACTCGGTGAGCTAATATAATCGGCATTGAATCAGTTGGCCTGGTTTATTTATTTGTTAAATAAATGTGGGGCTATAACCTTACTAAGCATCTTATTAGTTCTAAATATAGCTCAATTTCCAAATTTGGAACTAAAACAAAAGAGCCTATCTAGAATCTGTTAGGTTTTTTAATCCTAAATTCTCAATATCCTTAGGAATTAGAGAAACTTGAAGAAGAAGTGCTCAAACCTAATTTTAAAGTTTTATTTAACAACTAGTGGAAGTAACTGGCTTTGCCCAGGGTAGCCATGCAATGCATTGCGTGGCTATCCTGGGTAAAGCTTTTATTTGCTTCAAGTAGAGAGAAATGTACTCTTGTCTTTTTTTTCTGCCAAAACAGAATTTAATAAATTTTTAAAATATCCAGCTAAAAGTTTTTAATTTTAGCTTAGAGGTTCACGT
This sequence comes from Timema podura, assembly GCA_033556935.1. Classification (NCBI taxonomy): domain Eukaryota; kingdom Metazoa; phylum Arthropoda; class Insecta; order Phasmatodea; family Timematidae; genus Timema; species Timema podura. The sequence continues at coordinate 41,972,973 of JAVRXN010000011.1, read as the reverse complement.
GTTTATGCACTAGGGCTACTAATTTCAAACTTTCGGACCTCTGTGTGCGAGAGATATTACGCAATGCTCATAACAAACAAACAAACTATTCATTTTATTAATATAAGTATATAATAAAAGAAATTTATGAATTAGAAATTATTACTGTATTGGCCTGAATTCTAACGTCACCAATAAGTGCGGATATGAAACAGAGTTTTGTTGTTCTCATCCAAGGCAGTAGATCCTTGGACGATTGTAGCAGTTCTTTATAGCCTCTTAATGAGTCTATTGACTAACGTTCAATACAAGTTTTGGCCTTGTGTCAAAACGGTGTCCACATCTCAATTGAAACCCTCGAGAACGATGCCAAACATGTAGTTACAGAACGAACCCTCTCAATGAATTAGCCCATATGAATAGCTCGGCTTAGAAGATAGATATAAGCCAAGAGATGCTAGGAGAAAAGGCGTATAAGTGACTGATATTTTTTCTAAAATTAATACAAATGCCACACTTTTTTTGTTTTTTCAGTACTACATCTGTCTAATCACCCGTTCGTACTTTCCTAAACATCCATACGAATTTAATGTTACAGGATGAGTTAGGTGAATATTTTAGAATTTTTACCACAATTCTAGAGCTAGGTAAGTTCTAGAAAAGCACTCCAGGAGGTCATATATAACAAACTGTATTATTACTATAATTAGTATGTATTATGTGTGTTCTGTCTTACGGCAGGTCCATTCCTTTTGTCAGAGAACTTAAACCACCAACGCACCCTGTCCTTTGCCTCCACCTTCAACTCCCAGAATGTACTTATTTCCTTCAAGTCATCCAATATTTGTACCCTCCTTCTTCCTAAGCTCTTCTTCCCTCAACCTCTCCTTCTATGACGTCGTGCAGAAGACAGTCCCTCCTAAGAATGTGTCGGATACAGTTTCATTGTACCGAAGAATCACACCCAAAATGGTTTTCTTCTCACCAACTCTTCTTAGGACTTCTTCATTTGTCAACCTGATATTCTCAAGTCTTCTCCAGCACCAAATTTCAAAGCTCGCCAAGTACATACTTTATTATATTATTCTATCTAATGCTTCACTCTTTCAAAAAATTAAGTGAGGAAAGAACACACATATCAACTATCATGTAAATATATTTGTTTGTTCATAAGCTTTAACTTTATATTATACTTCATACACTATTTATTTACAGCACTTACCACGTTTTTCACTCTATATCACGTTGTTAAAAGTTAAATTTAATGTTTATCTTTTTCATGTCGGAATGCCTTCCAAATCGTGTTCACCTGCCACCCAGTGGCACGCGCGACATAGATTTGTCATCCCTGGTGTAGGGATTCTGACAAGAAAAGCTGGGGCTCACTCCTAAATGATTTTTTTTTTTACATTTATTATTAGCTTCTTCTTTTCAATTGAATGCTAGTATATTTACTTAAATTTAACCCTCCTCTTCTTGTTTACTTAGATAGCGGAAGCTATGGAAAAATAATACAGTTTGAAAATGAGAAAAATTGTTAGTAACATTTTAGAGTTAAATTATGTTTCTAAAAAATTAAAATAAGAGCCTGCATCAAAGCAGGTCCAGCTCAGCTACAGGCTCACGTGAGTTATGGGAGTACAAGTGAAAATAAAAGACCTACGAAAAAGACGGCATTTTCAACACCGTTTTCATTCAAATATAATTTTATATTTCAACAATGTTCGGAATTAGGAAATCCTATTAACTCTTTATCTCCATTAAGGTTCAATTATAAATGATCCACGTGCAATAGTTTTGCTGTAAATTTATGATTTTGAGCCGACTGTATCAAAAAGTTAATGGGCATGTGATGCACGTTTAAGGCTGGGACTTATCGCATAGTTATTAGTAAATAGTGCGTAGCGTACACTGCAAAATTCATAATAAAAATACAATGCTTTATATAAAAACGTAACGTTTAAGGTCCTACTTAAATCGATTGTCTATTTTAATAAAGAAATTTACCTAACCTCTTTGATCTAATATAAGCATATCCATTGTCCAACCCTTTGCTCCCTGTAAACTTGAGGACCCAAGATTTCGTGTTGTGCGGCCGACCAGTTCCGGAAGGCTTCAAGCTACGTATATAAACAATAAATTGGAGTATCGAGTCTAACTAAAGTGAGCGCTAATTTCAATATTTGTTTTAAATATTTTCTTTCGGATTTATTCCTTACATACTGTTACTTGTTTAATGGGGCACACTTGAATTTCAGAATAAGTATACCTGTTAGCAGGTCTCTAAATAGGGTCACTAATATCTATCAATGAACTAAAGACATTCGTAAAGTAAATCCTAAATTGGTCCAAGACAAACTATGGGCATTTAACAGCAAATTTATTTCAGTTACACGTTTATCTTGGATACGATGACAGCTTTAATACATTCAGAACTGTTCGTGATAGTCTTCAATGTGTTCATTTTGTAGACCCTACAGCATTACAGTTCAAGTAACTTGGTAAGTTTTATTCACACATATCTTTATATTTTTATAGCGCAAATGAATAAGCATTTTGGAAAAATACAGCGTTTAAGATTTAACTGGCTAAGTAACTTTCCTTACCTAACCTAACTAACCTAAATTTTAAAATATCATGTTTTATAGAATAAATGGTTCGGAATTCCACACGGACTTTTTCGTTATATTCTTTAAAAATGGAGATATTTACTCAAAACTCGTAATATATGTGAAACGAAATAATATACACTACCAAACCCAAGCATAAATTGCATTATACTTACGTAAAACATTTTTTGAGTCCCGGTTTTAAATTTTATAATTTTATTATTAAAGCATGTCCTCATTTGTATGTTTTTACCAATAAAAATGATCGATTTTGGGTCCACAAGATGTCAACAATTCATATTAAAATTTCGAATTCCTGTTAACATTTAATTAGGTGTTTCATTTCTTCAGATCATTGCATTGCTATTCAATTTATCATTTATAAATTTAGACCAATAAAAAATGTAAATATTGACCATTGAGTCTAAAATGAAGGAGATAGATCATTGTTGTAAAAAAAATTCTCCTAAGAGGTTAAATAAAAAAAAGGAAAAATAACAAACTTTTTGAAACACTTACTTGTATTTAATTACTCTATGGCATAAAAGAATTATTGCGTTAAAACTTAAGTAATCTCTCTTTACAACTAAAGCTCACAAAATTGTATTAATATGTTTGCCAATATCTCATAAACTGTTGGTTTTAACATATATTTCAAATAAAAGTTTTGTATTTTTAATAGTCATACAGTTTTACAATGATAAGTTATCTAGTATCTTAACTAGTTATGGAGATACGGAAATTTCCGCTTCTCTAAAGTACCCTAAAATTCATTATCATAGGAAAATGGAAATAGCCATTTTATTTAAAATCTTAATCAACGCCTACATACGAATTTTAATCAAAATCGTTAGATTCGATTTTGATTAAATCTATTTTCTCTTTTTGCCCTTCAGTAAACTACCCTTAATTTTAGGGTTGGATATCCAATTCCAAAAACCCCTCTGGGAAACCCTATGAAAACACTAAATACCAAGTCTTAGCCTGATCGGTAAAATAGCTTAGGCTCTAGTCCAAGGTACAGACAGATAGACCGAAATTAAAAATCCACCTTTATGGATGCGGGGGTTGGGGGGTATGAAACTTCAACATTCATCAAAATCTCGAATTCGATTTTTTTTGACGATCACAATACTTTCTCTATCGGTAAGATAGCGAGAAAGTAAAAAATTGTAATACCTATTATAATTAAAGTGTACTATAAACACAATATAATTGCTAGATTTTTTTTTCATTCAGCAGTTATGTCTAACTTTAGGACCCAAGACTTGATCTGGAATTTTTGTTCCGCAGTTCGAATAGAGGATTAGTTTTTCTGCAATTTGGGTGTACCAGATAGTTGTATGGATGTATGAATTTGCTAGACAAATTATTCATGAATATTTTGATTATATTTGGGTATAGAGTCCTATAAACATCATGTACGGCCTATGCTAACTCCCCAAGAACTTATACAGCCCTCAGTTGGCGAAAGGTTGGACATTTATGAATCAATAGATAAAAAAGCCAACTTTAAATGTAATTCACTTAAAAGTCCATTCTTAAAACAGCGTTGAATAAACTGTGTATTTCGAAACATTAAATTAACCTGGTATTTAGCTCTAATTTTATTATTTCAATGCATATAACGGTAAGCTTACTTCTCCATAACATAGTCAAAAATTTAATATATCTTTTTCGTTTAAAATTATATATGCAGTCATAGTCATTGATGCTAAAATAAAGGAAATTCGTTAATAAAAAACAAGTATGGCTACCACAATGAATTACATACATAAACAGAATATATGTTCCATCTGTTGTGTATACTGGTGTTTAACAATGGCATTCAACCTTGTTTGTTCGCGTACCTCCAAGTAATATAATTTATCCTCAACTTTGTACCTCCAAAGTTGTTGGTACATAATGCAAGCAATAGCCCTACATATTTTATAATATACTGTACGTGTAAAATAAACAAAATAAGTTACATCCAAAATTATGAGAACTATATGTATTATAATTATATACTATACTATAAATTTTACGTTCTCCTTAAGAATTGTGTGGGTTTAAAGGGGTCTGTATATCGGGCACGGCAATAACCACAACATAAAATTATTTCAGTAACCACCATGTAATTACATCTAGAATAGTTTGATGTTTATAAGAGTTACAAATTTACCTACCTAGAACAACCTTCTCATTGACTTTTACTTTTTAAAATAATTAAAATTCACTTTTAAGCTGTAAAGTGTGGATTTACTTCGCTTTTCTTTGAAAGTAACCGTTAAGATTTACCTAAAAGGGGAAAATGAGAGATATAATTTGGTATAAGGATTCTTTTTATATTAGTTGCATATGAATGTAATCAATTTCCACTGCAAATCAGTAAATTGTCTGACATATTTGATGTAAGTGCATTTAAGTAGATTTTTATGGGTAAGGTTTCTATGGTTATTGTCAGATTATCAAAGGGTTCATGACCCAAAAAAGATTAAGAGCCACTGCCACTGCCACTACTAATACCACAGGTTGAATACCACTGGGCCACAACCCCTACTCTTAATTTTCATTGCTGGTACAAGGGCTGTCGAGGCTCAATCCTATTCAAAACACAGAATAAATTTAAGTTGAACCAATTAAATGCAGTGTGCCCTGTTCACTATCGACGATTAAGAATACAATCATCCAAATTAATGTGTCTCCATTTCTTACGCACTATGTTCTACACACTATTCGCTATTAGTTACGCACTATTCATGATTAAAACCTCAGAATAATAAAAAAGAAATAGCTTAATACAAACATTTTAAAAGATGGTTCATTTTTGCCAGTTTGCCTTTAAAATTAAATGTGATAATATGTACAAAATGCATAAAGTAAATAAGTTAAGGTTAGGTGGACTATAATATGAATTCAAGTCTGTATTTTTACAACAAAATTTTTTTCAAGTAATTATATTTAGTTTAATCTAATTCATGCAATAGTCCCAACAGTTTTTGAATATCTAACAGAATAGGCATCGCAGAATTTCTACAGAAGTTTTTATCTAAATTTAAATAGTTTTTGTTGAAATGCCACCATGCTCATGACAAATATTCAAGAGCTATTGGTATAACGATAAGGGTTCTGTAACTGTAAATTTAATTTTTAATAAGAAATTATAAAAAATGTCGCAACAAAAAAACCCATTGGGTCAGCCCATAAGCGAGTTATAACGACAGATCAGCCACCACATCTTGACAAAGATAGTGCCAACATTCGTGGTGGTCAGCACAATGAACTAGTCGTTAATCTCAGTTTTCTAGACCAAAGTCGATACTTATTTATTCAAGTAACTCCTCAATTGTTCTCACGAGGCTTAGTTGACCCCTTTCCAGACCTATATCTTTAAAGAAAAAACTGGATGCGCCGGGGATCGAAGCTTAATTCTGTAAATGATTGCTAGCAAGTTAAAAATCAATACCTCAAAAACAAATAAGATAGTACTTGCAACAGAAAGGAATCACTTGGCATTTGTATCTCATAATAGGCAATTGAGTATAGATGGTGAAGTGATTGAGTGTGTAACAGAGTTAAAATACCAAGGTATGGTTATTGATTGAAAGTTAAATTTCCATAGTCTAATAAACTACCTAGTGAAAAAATATTACAAAAAAGTTGGTTATTTGGCAATATTTGGTGTTGAACCATCAGGTTGGACAAAAGTAGTTATGAACAATACTATTGTGTTGCCTCATTTTAATTATTACGTTTCATTAATTTATATATGTTTAACTACATACCAATAAAGACTTCATAAACTGCAGAAAAAGGCAATGCAAATAATTTTAAAATGTAGTAAATATACAATCAATTATGTTATGCTGAATCAGCTAGGCTGGGTAAATATAATAACAATTATTAGTGAATTTAATGTGATATGTTTAGTCTTCAAAATCAATAAAAACCTGATGCCAACTTATCTGAGGGATATTCTTAAATATAATACTAGGCAAAAGAATAAATTCTACATTAACAATAAAAATAAGACGGCTACAAAAATGTATATATTGTATAAAGTATGAAGGGACTTTAATATTCCCTCTCAAGAGGTGAAGAGCTGTATTTCATTAGATATGTTCAAGGCGAGATTAGAAAATATTTACTTACAAATTGAGTGAAGCCAATATTTAAGTTCTTATTAACAGTATAAATTAATATATTTTAGTTGACTTATATGTTCTTTTTTTTTTGTTCTGTGTGTTCTTGTTTATGTAACAATAAGTTTAGTCGTGTATTTTATGTATTTCTCTGGATAATATATACTGTTAGCATAATAATACTATTGAAATAAACAAAATAAAAAATAAACCGTGACTTCTGGATCCGGACCACAGAGGTGGTCTTAAAAGTCCCAATACTCTATAACTTGTTTAAAAAAATGCAAAACATAGGCTTTCTAAAAAATATAAATAAATACTAAACGTCTGCTTTTCAAGAAAGGGGACTGGATACACATTTTCTCCGAATACCAATTATTTCAATTCTCATTCAAATAATGAGTCTCTCGCACTATCACGGACCATTGCAACACCCACGTATCATTTTCAATATTTCTTAAAATATATTTTCATTCATTTGAGGTCATAAAATTTATTAGACATACATTTTTTTAGAATATTAATTAAATTGAAAGAAAATACCGGGCATAAAGTTATCTAAGAAAATATTTGGTCCTGGTAATATGCTTTCAATTTAAGTTCTTGGTTGTTCTATTTCAATTCCACATAATAATAAATATTACATTCTAATAATGTGCGTTCTCAATTTTTAAAACAGTTTTATATTGTTTTTTTTAAATGACATTAAATGTAAGAAGGAAACTCATCTACCAAAGTGCGCCCTTGTATAGGAAAGAGTCTTACATCAAAATTACATTCTTTGATGCGAATTTAAGGAACGTAGATTTGGGAAAATCAGTTTACCAACCACTTTCTTTAATAATAAGGCCTAAAGTATAGCCTGTATCTAAAGGCTGCAGGACCTAACTAACCTTCTTGGAATCAATATTATTAGGACCAGCTTCGTTGGCCTTATGGTCTAAGGCGCTACTCTTGAAATAGACTAGACTGCTGATGACGGGGAGATCTAGCTTCTAAGAATACATCAAAAATACAAAATAACAAATTTGTATTATTTCGACATTTGAAACAGATAACAGTTTATTATTATATAGTTTGATATTAATATTTATTGACTTACTATTTACTAGCATTGAAGTAACTGCTTTTTTTGGAAAAAATATTTTTGTGTAAAAATAGTAGAAAAGGTTAAAAAGGCATAAAAAGTAATTATATCTAATCAAACATTTAAAACTCCAGCACGTATTCGGGCAAAGGGCCTACCATAGCCCGCATAGCACAATTGTATGAACTGTATTAAAAATCTACATAGCGACGTTAATATACATTCATTATTTCAGCTTTTTAAATTAAAATTTCTTCTTGGAAGTGCACATGTTCGTATACAGGGGATACTAAGTTTTAAGTTTCATCCCCCTCTGCTTAAGATAGATGTCGCGTAATGTTTAATGAAAGGTACACAAACTCTTCATTTTATTAATACTGATGTATTGTATTTACATATTATTATATTATTAAAGTTTGACTTATGTTTGTTCATTTAATGTTAAATTATTACTCGTTTGGTTACGAATCACCTGGTTAGGTGGACGCATGGTCTAGGCGTGGACCCCACATTAGACTGGACTGTAATGACAGAGATATTGGGGCTCGAATCCCGGTAGGGTGTACTAAGGATGGTTTTTCCAAACTGGTTTTTCACTCTCCCTCAACACAAGTGCTGTTACATTTCCTCTAAATTAAGCCTTCCTCATCCATAACTCATTAGCGTAGTTAATTAAATATATGCGTATAGCCTTAACAGAGACGCCCTTCTTAAAATAAGTTACAAATCGAAAGAAACATTTAAATTATATGGATGCTCATGAATAATAAAATAAATCATTATGACTATACTAATATATTTATTTCAGAAAAAAAAATCTTAGTTGATTAGGAAATCTCACAAACTTACACAAGACAAGCCAACTAACCTAATCAGGTGTGGGAATAAAATGTTTCAGGTGGATTTCCAGACACCACCTAAACACCCATAAGCCGCTTTTGATCTCGCCGCTTCACTAGCTCCTATTGTAATGTTTTTTGGTGTTTTTTTTTTAGTTATATGCATTCATTCGTGTTAGTTCATCTTCTCTGCCGCTGCACGTCGCTTGCCTTTGGAAACAGGTTTTCAACTTTTATAGTGAGACAAGGCACGTCCGTCGGCGTCTCTTTGTGTGCCCATATAAGGCAAGTAATTATGAAGTTCTTGGTCTGGAGAATGAAGACGGCAGGGAGGGGATATACAAGGTGTATACTTGATGGTAAGACAAGCGTCATTTTAGGCGGCATTTGTTTCAAGATTCCGGGCGGGCTGACTCTACACTCCGGGCGGCGGGAGGGGGGGGGGAGGCTATGTGCTAAATGCCTGGACGATGACATGTCAGTAAAAAAAAAACGTTGTAAAGTTTGTAAGGTAAGAACATATGACAAAATTAATTTAATTCGATTATTTTATACCTCTATAATCTAATTTAGATATGAAGGAATTTTTTTACAGTAATAAATGCTGATTTTCCCCCTATATAAATATATCATGTCATGTGCTCTAAAACTGTCACTTTTCAATTATCATATCGATACTTATGAACAATACTGATTGTAAAGTATTGACTAAAAAAAAACAAGTTTGTATTTTATAAAAGTTCTTATCCTTCAGAATCCTGCTATATTTATCGAGTCTTTATTTCATGCATTTCATTTTTTATCCAACCCACACCGGTAGATGCACGTACTAAACGTCAAGCCTGTCTTAGTTTGGTTCACAGGCGATAGAGAGCGGTAGAGGTCCAGGATATAAGCCCAGTCAGGTGTATTAAATGTTATTTTTAATGCTTATCTCCTCCCCCTACACTATTATATTTTCCTCCTCTCTTTCACCCACATCAGTAGCCCATTAGTGTGGTAGTTATGTCTGGATGTTTAGTAAGACAAGTAGTAAAATAAATTATTGTACAACTTTAATTAGCGTTTTATTTTAAATAAATCGTTTGAGGTTTTTCTATATTATGGGCAATTCTTTAATGTCTATGTTATTTTAAATAAAAATAATACAAGCGGGATAAAAAAATTATCAGGGCCTCATGTTTGAAATCATACGGTGGCACTAAGACCTCTTGATAAATAATAAAAAAAAAGCTATAAAATCAAATTTATACTTCAACAATAGTTAATATACACTGAAGCTATCTTAAGATGAAGCAATTTAAAAAAATAATGTAAATAGTTAAGAAATTTTAGACTTACAATAACGAAGAGATCGGGTTTGGAATCCCGGTCGGGCGTAATGAGTTTGGTGTTTCCTAAAAAAAATTCTCACTCTTTCTCAAGCAAATCTGAGTGAATTTACTCAAAATTCTACCTTCTTAATTCCTATTCATTAGTATAAAATATACGGATAGCCCGAACTGTTAATAAGACACGGTGCATAAATAAATCAATCAAAGAAGAATTCAATTTCGAGGAGAAAGAAGGAGTGAACATCTTACTTCAGCCATTGCTGTCTTAAATCTTTGGCTTGCGGTTCTTAAATATAACGTAACCGAACACCAAAATAGCCGGCTGCAGCCGACACAATACCTTTGACCACTCTATGGCTCACATGACCACGTCCGTTCACAAATATCCGTTGATGTTTCGTGTACATAAATTACAATAATTTGTACATAATATTATTCAAAAGTAACATAACCTGTTTCGGTGTTAGCATGTTCTAAGACATCAATTATTTAAATATACTATATTGCCGATGACAGAAAGCTCGGTGCTCGAATTCTGGTCGGGTGTACTGAGTGTGGTTTTTTCCTAAAACTATTTACAACTCTCCCTCCAAGCCAATGCAGGTATACTTCTTCTAAATTAGGCCTATTTCATCCCTAATTAACTAACGTAATTATTATATACGCGTGTAACCTGAACCAGTAGTAATACTTGGTGTTAAATTAAAAAAAATAGTAACATTTTTACTATTTTCCATTTTGGCTTTGCAGTAAAAATATGTTTCTATTTTAAAATAGGCCTTTTCTATTAAACTTGAGTTGTATCAGCGATCTCGGCAGTCTCTTGGAAGGTATTATTCACACTTCGTGCTAGCTAGGTAGTTAGGTAGATTCTCCCTCTTTCAGCACACGGCCTCTGGATTTTCGCGTCTTGCTACCCCCGAGGAATAGCCGAGAACTCACAGAGCTAGAAGCGGGTGGCAGCCATGTTTTTCTTCTTGTTATTATTGTTGTAGTTGGTGTTACAGGTAGGAGAAAGAGAGAGGGAGAGAGAGAGTATCTGGTCTATATACGTCGGCATTTAACACCTTTAATTGGATACTTTATGGCAGTCTGTTTCAGCTGGAATTGATGCTGCCCATTCGCCGCCTTAACCCCCCCCCTTACGCCCCCACCAACTTTTTATTATTTTTTTTAAACGGAAGAAGGGAATGAGTGAATCTATGTATTTTTATATAGAAATATAAGTGCACTTTTTTATCGAGGTTTCAATATATTAATGTTTTATCAATGTTTAAATGAAAATTAGCAAACTGTATAGCTACTGAAACGTCTCTTTTCTAAGATAATTAAACATTAAGATCTTTTTACAAATTATTGTTAGTGTATGCAGTTATTTACCGTGTCAGAACTAATGTCAGAATATTTTTAAGTTAAGATCATAAGACGAGAAAATTTGGACATAATTGGTGACCTGGTGGTCTAGGGGTAAGGTGTCAGACTTCTGTGTTGGGGGTCCTGGGTTCAATCCTCGGTCCCAGCACAGATTTATCTGATTTCAAAACCCTTCTTTCAACTCTGACAAGACGTGTATTAATTACAACTTGTGAATGTGTGGAGTGCCAGGCCTCCACCGTGGTTCGGATCCCACGTTAAACTGTAGGTCCTCCATTTCATCTCACAATCACCCTACCATTACACATTAGCGTAAGTGCGTATAACCCGAACGGGTAGTAACACGCGGTGCTAATAATAATAATAATAATAATAATAATAATAATAATAATAATAATAATAATAATAATAATAATAATAATAATAATAATAATAATAATAATAATAATAATAATAATAATATAATAATAATAATAATAATAATTGGGACATAAAAGGGTATTTATAAATTGTTCATTGGTAAATACGTCAAGAGCGAAAGAGAAACACAAATTTTAATTGTAGAAATCTACAATTCAATTATTTCTGTACAACTTTGTGCATTAACAATTAAATATTTTTGATTTGTTTTGTTTTACACCACGATTTCCAGTTTAGTATAATAGTAATAGATAATAGCTTTTAGAGCACGTGCACATAATTTTGAGATTTCCGTAGACCTGTTTGCGTGTTGTAATAATTTTAAGAATCAAAGTGAAAAATTGGAATAGTTTTCATCATCATTATTATGATTATGATTATTATTACTATTATTATTATAGCCTATAAGTGTTATAACTAATATAGGCCTGTATTGTAATAATAAAATTATTATATTCTAAATTTAATATTAAAAAAATTATATTATAGTTCAATGTTTTAATTACATAAATACTGATTTTTAATAGCAGATATTCACAGTTTCTGTTGTACTTAGAAGGGGGATTGAGGCTTTAAAGTTCTGTATAACTGCTCCTTGTTTGAACACTTTGGTCAGAACTTTATTGCATGGATTGTTAAACGTTTTGTCCAAAGTCACGGGCAATCCCAACCACCACCCGGCTGAGAAAACTCATGTCAACAATTTTACATAACCTTCTGATAGAATAAAATATTCAGTTGCAGTATAAGTTGTTGTATATGTAGGCCTATAGTATTAGCCAGAAGGTTGGTTTGACCCTCGACAGGTTCACTGTCAGCTGTAAAGCCTAGGCAGCACTGAAGAGGCGTAATAGGGAAATGAGGAATGAGGTAGTTCCCTGTTGCTTCATCACTGAGCTAGAAGGTACCATTGCACCAAGGTCGTAGTAAAAGGGGGGTTTTGGGCGTTCAAATCCCCCTCGAAATTTTATGAACAAAGTATATATATGGCTTTATTTGTGGTTCAAATAATATAAAAATTAAGGTACAAGTACAAATTAGGGGGCTGTGTTACCATAAAAAGCACTTCAGATAGCTTCTAGAACTGTTTATGATTTAGAAATTTTTTTTCTAGTCTCCGTAAATTGGGGGATGTGCCCACCAAACCCCCCCTTGAAATCATTGGCTGGTTACGGCCTTGCATTGCACATCAGTATGATAAGCCTACCGAAATGCATACACCAACTGATCCTGCAAGTGACACCTTCACTTCATTTATCATCATATATTGAGTGTAATAACTAGTCTCGTTCATTCTTCTGCCACTTTCTGTAGCCCCTTTTCGTCCTCCAGGGCAAAGACAGGCACACAAAGTTATAGAACAAGGGAAGAATAAATTCAGAGTGAGCAGATAAGACACTCAAAAATATATATTATTATATAATATATACGGCTCATGTTTCCACGGAACCCACTCAGCATTATTGCGCAACCAACAATAAAAAAAGGATTAAAGAATATTACGAGGAAGGTGGAAATATCTAGTTAAATAAGAGTAGAACTCAACATGTCAAGAGTTAAATAGATGAATGCAAGTTTTATTGATAAACAAGATATATATATATTTGATTCTCTAGAAAACATCTTAGGTATTTACCTTGCAATATTATTAATTTTATTTATAAGTCAGAAGGACTCCAAAAATATTAAACATATTTACGATTTCCACAATTCGGAAAGACTTTGAATATTAAACATATTTACAATTTCCACAAGTCGGGAGGATTCTGAATATTAAACATATTTACAATTTAAAGCCGAAAAAGAATTAAGACTTATAAAGGCCGAAACTTAATTTAGATCTTACATTTTGTTTTGGGAACACGTAGACTTGTCCAAGATAGATATCCTGCCAAGAGTGACTTGTCCTTCGACCTCTTGGCAGTATTTATTCGATATCATTTGCTCAGAGAGAGGGAAAGTAGGGGTTACACACAAAATAGACTCAAGAGAGAAAATAGAGGGGAAGGGATAACAGTGAACGGGGAACATGTGACAATTAAGGCCTGGAAGGCACCAGAACACTGTTCTTGGCCACGTGGAACCATCTAGTGCCAGAAATGTTATACTATACATTTCCGAGCGGCCTTAGCGAAAACTTGAAGTTGGCCCAGCCCGTCCCCTCGCCTCCCCACTGTTCCTTGACAAATAGTTCTGTTAGCCGGCTGTGTGGCGTGGGAGATAGTCAATTTGGGATGTACACAGTGGAATGGAGCTCAGTGAGTTAAGAACATTATATTGTTTAAGTTGTGGTGGGATATGATTGGAAATAATTTAGTATTCTGTTGTAGCTTAGGATAAGACGCTACATTTCATATTTGTCAGAGCCATAAGTGAGACTGAGATAGATCAATGAAAGTAACAATTTGCTATTTTCCAGTAACTAGTAATGAAAACAATAGTTTTTCTCAATGCATCAAGATATTCAGTCCAACTTAAGGTAGGAAAAAACTTTTTGAAATTAATGAAAGATTACATACTACAACAAGAAACATACTACAACATTTACTAAAACAATTCTCTTATAGTTCTATTAAAAGTCATGTCTTCTGAAACCGTAACCATACGTTATCAATATCTATAAAATAATAATACTAAGAAGGTAAAGAATTAAAAATATCGGTCACAAAAAAGTTTTTTTTTTTTTAATATAAGGTTTCCTTGGAATCCCAGAGAGAAGTGAGGCAAAATTACATTGGTTAGAAAGTTTTAGTGTAATGAGCTTAAACACACTTAACAATGCATAAAGGAAGGCAAGAAACAACAACAAAAAAGTTTTTAACTTGTGAAGTTAGTGAGTTAGAATAAAATAGCAAAAATAAGAATATAGGGGAATTTCATTTAGGTACTAATGGATGCAGAAAAATTTACCAGACTAGGGACAATTTAGTGAAAGGTGAGAATTTTAATCTGATAACAGACACGAGCGATGTCTGTGAGTAGATGAAATGCAATTTAAGGCACTGTTTGATTGTAAGAAAGGAACAGAATTGGCTGTGACTCTCGAAATACATACTGCTGAATCACTAGTCCCGGAGCAAATTATTATGAATAAGGGTAGCGTTAAGAAGTAAGACTATAAAGTTCCAGGTATAGATTCAAATCCAGCAAAGTTAATAAAGGGAGGTGATGAAATGTTAGTAAAAGAAACTCAAAAAAATGTTATTTTCCTATAGAATCATAAGGTATTACCACAAGAATTAAAGGAAGATCTAATAGCTTTAGATTATGCTATCGCCTGTTTTCAAGTAATGCAAACTCAGAATAAACAAAACCATAACGTTAGGCCTACCAGTTGTTCTATATGGATGTGAAACGTGGTCTCCTATCTTACATGACAAAAAATAAATTAAAATGTACGAAAACAAGGTATTTGAGAATATATATCTGGTCCAAAAAGGGATAGGATTTCTGGGGGATGGACGATGTTACGTAATGATGAGCTGCATACTATGATTATCCATGAGAGTTAGTATGGTCAAGTCTAGTAGATTCCCGTGAGTAGGACATGCAGTGGGAATGGGAGAATCTAGAACCGTGTTCAGGGTACTGACTGATAGACTCTACGGTATAGAGCCATTGGGAAGACTTAAACCAGAGTGGGCTGTGAAAGAGATGGTGGGTGGATGGTAAATAGCTCAGATAGGGAAAGGAGCGTGATTTAGTAAGTGTGGCAATGAACTTTTGAGTTCCTAATACCATAGAGCAAGTAAGTAGTTAAAATCCTGAAAAAGTTATTTTTCTTAACACTCGGGCCAGGTAAAAAAAAAAAGTTTGGGCTGGATTGAATACTGTGTGCCAAGAAAATCTAATACGTACAACTTTGAACATCCTTTTATGCGTTTTCCAGCCTGGTATACATAGTCAACAGTATAACTGCCCGTCCGGGATTTCCGAATGCTTACACTTGTTGGTTAGTGATGAGTCGGGTTAGGATTTTGATGACCTAAAAATTTGTATAAAATGCCCTATTAAAAATGCATTTATGACCCAAAAATGTAAAATAATGCTCTTTAAAAATAAAAAATGACAAAAAAAAATATATTTTTTTTCCCCTTACTAAAACAAGTAAACCAAAAAGAAATCTTAAAATGTAATTTAACGTTCCGTTTCTGTGCCAAACTTAAAAGTTTTATTTTGTCAACAAAAAATATTCCATATAAAATAAAACAAGAAAAAGACATACAAATTCAACTTACATTTTCTGACAATTTAATTTAACATGGCAAACTTAAGAGTTTTTATTTCAACAGTCTAGAATTGCAATGCACAAGCAAAAATCATGTGCAGATTTTCGAAAAGAATTTATTATCTGCTAGTAATTATTTAAACATAAAGAACTCCTTTCCTACTTCTACTGACACCACAGGAGCATAGGCCTTACTTGAAATAAACTATGTCGCTTTTTTTAAAATCTCCTGAAATTTCACAAGGGAAAAGATTTTCTTAATAGCACATCTGCAATTTAGCACAGCATTTCATATCCTTCATTAAAAAAAAAATTGCTCAATTTTCTTTTGCACAGCCTTTCTTTCCCACTTTTCCAGTCAAATATTTAGGTCATTCACAACTTTCTTTATCAAATCTATTTGATCCGTTAATAACACTGCTGACTTCTCCAAGGAAGTAATGGCACTAGGCAGAAATCCAAAGTTCGACTTTAGGTAGGAAAACTTAGCTGCAATTTCAGGATCAGAAAAAATTCCTCCGCAACTTTAATTGAGGTTGCTTCATTGCTGTCAAATGTGTCGATGATATTTTTTACTACTTGGAAGTTCTCACAGTAATAATTCCATGCTTCAATCCAAGCCCCCCCCCCTTCACCCTTGGTTAAAATGGGAGCCGGTGGCAAAGAACGTTTGGGGCCTCCAGACTTGAATGATGCCACTCGAGATGGTGACTTCAGAAAAACTTTCTTCACGCACCCAATCGGCTGGTCAACTTCGATTAATTGCCCTCGTATCTCTTCATAAACTCTGTGACAGGCATGTGCTAGACATGTTAGTATGCACCATTTTATAGTACAGTGCTTTCAGAGCAGGATATGGTCGTTTTGGATGCCATTGGGCCATATTAAAGTTCAAGGACCTATAAAAGAGTTTGCTTATTGAGAAAAATTTACTTTTTCTAAATGTTCACAATTGATGAGAAAATGTTCACCAGGGCCATCTTCTTCCATTGTACCTACACTACGTTAGCTACATATCGTCCTAAAGAGTCAGTTGTCTCTCCATAGACACCCATATTTTCTTTTCTACTCTTTTACTCGTATCTTCTTCATGGTGTTTTCATAGCAACGGCTGACATTTTTTTCTTAGTGTGGAGGTGTCCCAGCAAATACTTCCCAGTGTGCTTTTCTAAAAAAGCCGCGCAATCTCGGATTGTTAACTTTGCTCAAGGGAATGTTATACAAATGAAGGCTTCGCACAATTCTTCGTAAAATGCAGAATGTTTTGAAGACTCACTGGTTTGGCCAAGGTGAATTGGCTGTAGTTTTTTTCATCCTGGAATCGCTGAAGCCTCGTTTGTGTTTTTTCTCTCTTGACATTGCTGCTCACAGTAAATTTCTTTTCTGGGGCAACTCTCACATCACAGAGTTTGCAATATAGTAATCTGTCCATTGGTAAGAATACTTTTTTTGATATTCAGCAACGAAAATTTTAAATTATGTGAGGCACCTTCTTTCACTTTAGGCATGTTGAATTTGAAATTCACATAAACAACACGTGCAGCTTCCGAAAAATGTAGAGCGATCATGAGCCACCTTATCTGAAAAACTTGCTCAACTTAGTTTAGACGAGTTCATTTACAGCCTCACTATTCTATAGAGGAGGTGAGAAGAGCTATCCAGCTATCACCAGCTTGAAGAAGAGAAGGGGGAGGGTGGAAATAGTCTAACCACCGTATTGGCACCACCATTTGTTATGGCGTGTACAGAGATGTTCTAATCATGGGTAAATGACTCAAACATAATTTTAAAAAATGACTTAAAATGACCGAAAACCTTTAAAAATGCCATATTCATAAAAACACGGAAAAAAAATTCTTAACAAAGCTACTTAAATCAGCGAAGTTTCTTATGAAACACATTTGTATATACTTGGACAACGTTCCAGGCTTGCCAAAAAAAAAGATGAAAAATCAATAAAATCCTAGCCCTAGTGATGAGTAAGGATGAGGAAGGTAGAACCTAAAGGTAACGCATCAGAATTTACGTGGAAAAAGAATGGAAAACGATTTAACAAAAAAACACCCTCGATACACACGGCCATCAGCAATTTCTCTGAGACAAGTAAAATTAGAACATATGAGGTTGTAGTTTGCGTTACCACTGAGATGGACTACTATTATTATCATTATTATTGCCTATCTGTTACACTTTATTTCAGGAGGTTTCTCTAGGTGTCCTTTATTCTCACTCAATTCCTTCTTGCTGATATAGTGTATCTCAATAAAATAAGCTAAGTTACTCAAATTTCTCTTAAAGCCCACATAAAAATTGATATTTCCTGTACTTTTATTTTTACTTTAAGTTTTATTTGAAGCCTTTAGTAACTAAAACAGTAAAGCTATAATTATATTAAATGTTTCAACACTTTCTGCCCCACCCTTAAATAGTATATTCTAGTGACAACATTCGCTAATCGTGACTTAAGGTAATTCCCTAGTTTATAAAATATATTATAATTGACAATATAAAGTAGACTTCAATGACTCTAGGTCTGGTTTTATTTTCATGTTTAACCGCCTCTGTCACCCCAACTTGTCTTGGAAAAACGAGCTATGAGCCAAGATATAGAAGCAAACAGTTTAATCGTCCCAGAAATACTACGAAAAAGTCTCAACAACAAAAATAAAACAACTCCCCCTTATTTGGTGGCTGCATGAAAGTATTCACGCTCACAATAGACTATATTATTATTATTATTATTATTATTATTATTATTATTATTATTAGCACCGCGTCTTACTACCCGTTCGGGTTATACGCACTTACGCTAATGTGTAATGGTAGGGTGATCGCGAGATGAAATGAAGGACCTACAGTTTAACGTGGAATCCGAACCACGGTGGAGGCCTGGCATTCCTCACATTCACAAGTTGTGATTAATACACGTCTTGTCAGAGGTGAAGGAAGAGTTTGGCAATCAGATAAATCTGTGCCGGGACCGAGGTTTGAACCCCGGACCCTCAGCACAGAAGTCTGACACCTTACCCCTAGACCACCAGGTCACCTAATATAGACTATATTGACAATGACACGGAGATCGGGGTTCTAATCCCAGTACTTCGGGGTGTTTTCCTAAATGGTTTTCCACTCTCTTTCTCTACGCAAATTCTGTTTCAATTAATCTAAATTCAACCTTTCTAGTCTCTACCACATTAACGTCATTAGTAATTATGCGTATAACTTGAATATGTAATAAGGCGTGGTACTAAATTTAATAAAATAACCATTCGGAATTAAACCCTGACTTCTCGAGTCAGATTTAGGAGTGAAGCCACCTGCATTAGTCCTATCGGGTTACTAGTGACTGTCTCAATTAATTTAAATCTACTTGCATCAGAATATTTTATTAATAATTTATTCACAAATACACACCAAGGAATTATCCACCCTATAAGCTAACCTTTAATCTAACCTATAATCTAACCTCTTAAATATGTTCCCTCCGTTTATCCTGAAATGTAACTGTCTTTTATGAAACCGTCAATCCATGCTTGCTACATTTCAGAGTAAATGGAATGTACACTGTACTCGTTGGCAGCCACTTTTGATATTATTATATATCAGTACTAACTGTTTGACATTTTTTTTGAAAGATTAAACTGCATTAACACAATATCAAATTAGGACGTCCAACATCAGGTTACCAACATATTTAAAGTTCTTCCTTGTAAAGTCCTGAACTAACAATGACAATCCCTATCCAATCATAGCCATCAAATAAAAATAAATTAAATATTTGAAACACAATCTTAGCTTACTTATTCCACAAACTGAATGCACAAACGAACTAAATCCAGTGACAGCTCAATATTTGCCCAAACACGATCATAAGATAAGTGAAACGGAATAATAGACATGTTTATAGAAACATGTTGGGAAAAAGAGCAATACGGTTTACCAAAGAGTATAAATGAAATAATAGACTACAATAGAGACATATTATTGTATAAATGAGCATCATGGTTTCCCAAAGAGCATCACCATTCACCAAGCTATGTCACCAGAAATTGCTGCACTGCTCCCGTGTAGGCACTATCTTATTCGTCAATATTTTTAGCTATATAATTGCAACACTATGTATCCCATTTCAGTAAACCTTTATTTTTTGTATATTTTTTTTAGGTTTTTCATCTGCCTATAAAAAATTAAAACTATCGACCATATCTATACCAAAAAAAATTATATTAGTTTAGAAATTTTGAGGTCCCCCTCCACCGACTTCTAATACTTTTCTAAACTTTCCAAGCTTTATGCTATCTTTAGTAGTCCTTTTACCAATTTGCCATATTTACATTTTCTTCCACACTGAAAGGTAATTTTTCTAATAGTTTTAGAGATATTACAAGCTACTCCCCCTTCCCTCAATCCGTTTTGGATCCCACATTATAATTTTGAAACCTTAAGACTTAGTTGGTGATCTGATATGGTTTCCTTACGTTCCTGTAAAATTCCAATTTTCAACCACAAACCGAATATAGTGCTTTATTTTAGTTGTATTAATTTAGATCTTTTATATTCCCTGCATACAATTTTTAAACTTAAAATTTGAAGGTTTTTTATGTCTGACAATTTATGGAATCCATAATGGATACCTGAAAGTATTTAAATTTTCTACCACACTTAGAAATGTTTTTTCTATTAGTTTTTAAAATTCTTAGCTCTCCTCCAACCCAGCTATTTAATAAAATGTTTGACATTAATACGATTCAGAGGTTTTTTATTTTTTATTTTTGGAAATTTTGAAGGAAAAATCTTTCCACTGTATGGTCCATCATTTGGAATTTTAAGAATGTTCAGGCCTTCATTAAAGTTTGGAGTGGTCCTTACAGCTACCTGACAAATTTCAATCATCCACCACAGTAATATGTAGTTTATTAATTTAATTTCGGAAATTTCTATGCCCCTTCCTTTTACCAGTACCCACTTATAAATATTAAGAATAAATGTGTTATTTGGAGTTATCCCTCGTCATTCCTAGAAAATTAAATTTTATACCTCCCTTAAAAGTTTTCTTTACTTAAATATTTCATCCTTCTCCCTAGCTCTAGGAATGACATTTCCAATTTTAAAATGTTAATACTTTTATGCTTATTTGGAACAGTCCCTAAACCCACTTGCCAAATTTCCGTTCCCTATTACACAGAGAAGTAGTTGTTTCTTGTTTGTATTATTAGTGTTGTACCAATTTTTATTTCGCTAGTGGGTAAAAGGTGATAAATTTAAATTTTAGAATAAATGCAACTATATTTGAGGGAAAATAATATGGGAAACTATCTAGGATAAACCATATTCTTTACATCCAGCTGAAGTTCAAAGCTTGACTTCCCCTAAACAGGCAAAAAAAGACCAGGTGAGCCTGACGTTTAATCCACGCGCCCACCAATATAGGTAGATATATATTAAATTTAAAACCTTCCATTTTCCCATATGCTTACGTGAGCTAGCGAAATACTCCAAGCATTGTTTATTAAATTATGAGAATAAAAATTCCCACACTAAAATATTTAGAGCTATAATAAAATATGGCACAGTTTAAAATAGTTTTAGGTGTTTTTTTTATTTTTCAAAGTTGTGTACATACTACAAATAAACTCTTATGTGCCTCTATGACTGCAGACTGGATATTAATATAAAAGTAGTGCAGACAAGTGGGCCGGTTAAATATGTCCCGCGAGCCGGATGTGGCCCATGGGCCGTAAGTTTGAGACCCCTGATGATCATTCTTCAACGATTTAATGGCGCATCTACGTTAACTTGAATGTAAGCTTTAGTAATAATAATAATAATAATATTTAGCACCGCGTCTTACTACCCGTTCGGGTTATACGCTTAAGTACTAATTACGCTAATGGATTAGGAATTGGGAGGGTTGAATTTAGAGGAAGTGAACCCGCATTTGCGTGGAGGGAGAGTGGAAAACCATTTAGGAAAAACCACCCTCAGTTCACCCGACCGAGATTCGAACCTCGATCTTCCCGTCCTCGGCGGAGCTCAACACGACTAGCGCGTTAGCCAACTACGCCACCGAGGCGGGTTAAGCTTTAGTAAAAACTGTATAGTAATATAGTTTAAAACTTTTTACATAATATAATATTTAATATTTTAATTATGTAAGTTATACTTGAAAGTTATAGTGGAAGAAATTTAATTTACTGATTCTAAACAAGGAATTACGTATGTATTTCCAGACCTGACTGGGTGACCTGGTGGTCTAGAGGTAAGGTGTCAGACTTCTGTGCTGAGGGTCCGGGGTTCAATCCTCGGTCCCGGCACACATTTATCTGATTGCCAAACCCTTCCTTCACCTCTGACAAGATGTGTATTAATCACAACTTGTGAATGTGAGGAATGCCAGGCCTCCACCGTGGTTCGGATTCCACGTTAAACTGTAGGTCCTCCATTTCATCTCACAATCACCCTACCATTAGACATTAGCGTAAGTGCGTATAACCCGAACGGGTAGTAAGACGCGGTGCTAATAATAATAATAATCCAGTCCTGACTGAGAAACGGTGATCTTGAATACTTACTGGGTGTATTCCATGAGGAGGCCAGTTCCTTCGAGGCGACTGCGACTGGCGATCAGAGTGCGCGTCCAGCGTCTCTACATTGCGTCTGTATCAACACTGCTTCGAGAACAATGTGGACGCAGACGGATCACAGATCAAGCGTGAGTTTTAGTAGAGATGTATTTGGTTTCGTGTGTTTGATTGGGCTGGTTTTAAAAATGTTCCAATATTTCTCCATAGAAGAGGATGAAAATTTGATTGAAGAGGTGGAAAAACACCCTTCAATTTTTGACATATCTTTGAGACCAACATGTGAAGGACAACACGTGTAAGGAGATCTCAGGAATAGTGGGTCGATCAAGTTAGTAGTTTTTATCCACACTAGTCCAAAATAACAAAATAACACGGAACATTAAATAAAAAAACAATTTAAAAACTGATAACTGAGGAACTATCCGTACCACACATAAAAACTACCCACAACTGAAGACCAAGAGACGCATCTAGGGAAACATTGTATCGCACGTTTGTGACTAACCACCCAACATTTGCAGTCACAGACGACCACGAGTGAATCCTACCCTGTGCTTTTCCAGGACTAGAATGGAAGGATATTAGTCCGTCTCATTATTGACGTCATCAATTTTAACGGTAGTAATGGAGCCATCCCATGTGGCCACTTCGTTATAGACAGACTTTTTAATCGGAGTTTCACGTAGCCCCCCACATATTGTTTCGATATATATTACATTGAAAAACCATTCTCTAGGCTGGAATAGTGAAGTTTCGGGAAATGTAATCACACACAAACTAAAACTAAAATCACTGGCATTATACCTAGATTCAAAACAATATCCATAGTTCGTGTCTGTACTATTACAGTCCTTACCTCGATTTTTCTCAGTGTGTTTGTAGTTTTATATATGTACTCACTTTGCTCGTTGGGGGTTCCGCCAGCGTTGTTTTGAACTAAAAATTTAAAGTTACTGGTATTGTATTGTATATACCGCACCGACTTTAAAGTTGCTCCACTATTTTGAGTTTTTTTCGGGGGTTAAAAATTAATTTTTTTAACTTTTGGGAATTTTTCCGTCGGTTACAGGCTAGAAGCTATAAGTTTGCCAAATTTCAAGTTTCTAGCTCATCTGGAAGTGGGTAAACATTAATGTCAGTGAATGAGTGAGTGAGTCAGCCATGTGCCTTTATAGTAGTAGTATATATATATATATATATATATATATATATTGGCCTAGGTCTAAATGATGTATATAGCCCATAAGCCAGTATAATAAATTTAGAAATAAGAATGGAAAATTTTGCACATTCCTGTTGAAAAATATAAATAGCCTAATTGTTTGGTAATGTACAGTACAAGATATACATTCTATTTAGAAAAAAAGAATAAATAAATTACTCAAATACTGTTCTATGGGTCTCTAGTTTGAGTTAAGGTGAATATTTTTGTACCACTAGCATAAGCTATTTTATTTCTGGACTTTCTGTATGGTTATTTAGAGGAACATATTTTGATTTTTGGTTAGCAAAATTAATAATCGAACTGTTAATTTATAAATAGCACACTAAAAAAAACTAAAATAAAATTAACTGTAGCCAGGAGGTCCCGGAATCTAATAACCAAGGTGTGTTGAGTTGATTTGAAGGGAGATGGGTAAGGAACACGAATTGGCAGGTAATAGATGTTTTGTGGGTGTGTCAAGCTGTCAGTTAACAAAACTACGCAATTTTTTTTCCCCCTCCTCTAGGTTTTTTTTTCAAACTCTTCTTTGTGAAATACCGAATGTTCTCCATCTGCGCAACCCGAAGAAGTGATTCCCGTATGACAAACGATGTTTTAGTTTTGTGTCAGGTTTTTTTTTTCCTACTTCTTCGTTCTTGACAGGTTAGGGTGCTATATTACCCTCTGTTCCCACCAGAAATGCACTTCATATTCTTCTCAACAACCTAATGACTCTTCAAAGGTGTTAAAGGTGCTCCCTTCTTCTTCTTCTTTATTTTACCTGTTACACTTCCTCAGGAGTGTACAAAATATGGTAGTTTCCCTACATTCTTTGAAACGTAAGAAATATCAACGTTCTTGTAGGACATCTAGTGTTCTCTTCAGAAGAATAATCTTGACTGACAGATCCAACATTTCCTAAAACCACATCCATAAACTAGTTTCAATGGTTGAATAGTCTAAGACTTCTCTCACGTGTTGGATTGACCTGCTGATGACAGGGAGAGGCTTCGAATCCCCATCGGTTCTACTAAAGTAGTTTTTCCTGAATGTTTTTCCATTCGCCTTCCACTTAAATGCAGGTAGGCTAATTCAAAAATGTTTCCATCCTAACTACTTATGAGTAATCATACATGCGAACAAGCTGAACAGGTAGCAAGACGCGGCTTGGTTGCTGATGACAAGGAGATTGAGCTTTAAATCCAGGTATAGTGTACATAGGGTAGTTTCCCCTAAATTGTTGTCCACTCTACCTCCACGCGAATACGGGTACACCTCCCCTCCCCTAGCCTTACTCATCCTCAACACATTAGAGCAGTGTTTTTCAACCTGTGGGTCGCGACCCCCAGGGGGTCGCAAGGGCTTTATTGGGGGGTCGCGGTCTCAAGCCAGGTAAAATAAAAAGCAAGTGTAGGTCCTATACTACAATAAAAATAAACTATTTCAGAGAAAAGTTTATTTTTAATATAAGTTCTACAATCTACACTACATTAAAGATACAACAATAGTTTCAGTGAGAAGGCTGTGCCTGTTTATTTTTTACTCTGACAACTGACAAACGACTGTTGACCTTCAACCAACCTGCGTGCGCACTTCCCCCTTCCCGCCTAACAACGCCAAATACGTCTTATTTGAAATCACTGATATAATTTTATTATGTCTAGGGGTCGTCAGAATTTTTTTACTTGTAAAGGGGTCGCATATTCAAGAAGGTTGAAAAACACTGCATTAGAGTAATTAGGACTTACGCGTATAGCCCAAACGGCTAGAAAGGAGCGGTGCTAAAAGATAGTTTGATATCAATACCTATACAATACTAGTATTATAAGTAATATAATGAAATATTTTCATTTTATTTTAACACCACGGCTTACTAAACGTTTGGATTGTATGCATATGTAGTCTACTAATTACTCCAAAGTGTTAGGGATGAAGAAGGTTAAATTTAAGGGAATTGTAACCATATTTTAGTGGAGGGAAAGTAACAACCATTTAGATATCCATTATTGAATAATATATATTATAGTCAATCTGCCCATTTATAAGCATGGTAACCATAAGTGTACCCTCATTTACGTGAAACTAGAGAAAGATAAGAGTGTAAAACCGTTCATAAAAAAAAATTAGTACACACGACCCCAATTTGAGCCCCAATCTCCCCGTCATCGGCGGTCCAGTCTATTGAGAGAGTGACACCTTAGACCTTGGTGTGTTTTTTTTTATCGCCACGTCTTACTATCTGTTCAGGTTATCCACATATATGATAATTACTCTAAGGGGGCAGGGATGAGAAAGGAAGCATTTTAGAGGTAATATACCCACACTTGCGTGGAAGGATTGTGGGAAACCAATCAGGAAAAACCACCCTCAGCATACCCAATTGGTATTGGAACCCCAATCTACCCATCATCAGCAGGTCAGTATAACATGAAAGTGACACCTGACACCTTAGACCATTCGACCACCATTAAAACGGGTAACTTCAGTGGTCTTGAGGTAAAGTGCTTGCCTCACGAACCAAAGTTCATGGCTTCAAATCCAGCAGGGGTTGACGTATTTTTATCACGTGAAAAAAATAATCAGCACAACTTCCTTTGAATTCGAGGTAAAGCCGTCTGTCTCATGTCGATTGAGGCATGGAAAAGATCCTTGGAAAGCATGTAACTAAATGCTGTTTTGATTAAATTTGTAGGCACTTTTCTCTTTTCAAATACATTCAGTGTGGAACATAGAGGAAAAAAACCTCACACTTATTCATGACTAACCTAATAGATGCTCTTTCTCCCAGATGGAGCGGGCAGATGACACTAATCAGTAGATTAGATGAGTGCGCGTGTTGCTCTAGACGGATCAGGAAGCACATTAAAGCAACCTTCAGGTTGTAAACTCTCAAACGAGGTAGACAGTGGTTTAATAAATACATCCAAATCAGTCTGATATAGGATGAATATAAAACAACTTGTCAGTAAGATACATAACATTCTTGCAACCTAAAATAGTATAAATTACTCTAGTGGCTTGACAATGTCTTGAACGTGTAAATTCTTATAATAAGCAGAGGCTGCCACATGGCCACAGAGATACAAACCGGTGATATCACATATTTGAACGTAAAGATTATCGTGATTACAGCATAAAACTACTTCACTGGTCTTGCTGGTATTTCATGTACTAAAAAGTCATATAAACAAGACCTAACCATGCAACTTTCTGGAATATATTTCTCGTATTTTATGTCAAATCGGGACGGCTCTTAACCTCATTTCTTGTACCGACCACACGTATTGACAGTTCATCCTGTATAACTCACTTGCACTCTTACTATCTATATGCTAGGTAGCCTTCTTGGAAATACTTAAAGATGGTTTTTACATTTTGTATACAATATTTTACCCATATAATTATATTGCTTGAACATAAATTATGTTAAAAAGACTTCCAGTACATTTATATTACACAGTTTTATGATCTAGCACTATCTTCTTGTTGAAAGCTATTCATATAGTAGCATGGTAATGTTAATTCGTTGAGAATCTTCAGTTATTTCAGCCTTTAGTGTTCAAACCAGTAATTGTATTTGTACACAGCCTAATTAAAAATTCTTGTTTAAAAAATATGGTTTCCTATGATAACTAAATTCATAGCTATAGTGTTTTATTCAAGTATTAACCATGCACAGGAACAAATATTAAGTCATCAATCTTTTTATGTTGTGTTATTTTATTTTCATTTTTTACCATGGACAGAAACAGAAATTAAAAGTTCTCAATACGTTTATGTTGTGTTATTAGTTTATTAAAGTATGTACCATATACGGAACATAAATTAAGATGGGAGTGTAGGGAAGCAGTGTTTTTCAATTTTCACAGGGAATAGAACACATAGCACTCTAGCTAAATTCCCCACAGCACTATGTAATTTAGTTGGTAGCAAGCTATATTTATAATTCACAGAACTGCTTGATTCTTAGTACTGTTTATAATCATTCAAAATTTACTTTACATTAAAAATAGTTCTAAAAAACGTATCTTTCCTTTGAAATAAATTATCACTAAATTATAACAATTGAATTAATTTTGGCTTATAGCTGAACAGGTAGTAAGATGCGGTGCTTACCAATTAAAAAAAACTATAATCTTAAAATAATCACACTCTGTTAAAAGAATTTTCAATGTGTGTTCAACATCAAAAATTACTACACCAACAAAGGTTGTTTTATTATAAGTCCCTATCTTTTATTTAAAACATATTTTTATAAAACCTATAGCTTCTGAGATAATGCCAAATATATTAATACAACTTTGTGAGCTTTAGTTGTACAGAGATACTGCTTAAATCTTAGCGCAATGATTCTGCCATAGAGTGTGATAGTAAATCTCTCAAAAAATTATGTTCTTTTTCCTATAACCTCTTGGGGAAACGTTTGTACAGCAATGATCTAGCTCAATCATTTTAGACTCAATAGTCAATATTTACCTTTTATATTAGTATGAATTTATAAATGAGGAATTTAATAGCAATTCGATGACCTGAAGATGTGCAACCCCTAATAAATTTCGAAAATTTTTACTGGAAGTTGAAATTCTAATAAGAAGTGTTGACCCTTGAAGACCCAATATCGATTTTTTATTGGTCCAAATATACAAATGAGGACTTTAATTCTTTAAAAATAAAACCATACAATTTAAAACCGGGAGTCAAAAAATGTTTTACGTAAGTACAGCGCAATTTGTGCTCGGGTTTGCTAGTGTATATTATTTTGTTTCACATATATTACGAGCTTTGAGTAAATATCTCCCTTTTTAAACAATGGAGTGAGAAAGTCCATGCGAAGTTCCGTAACATTTATTTTATTTCAAATAACTACTATGCTTTCTACAAAAATCCATACTAAAGGCTTTAACGTTTTTTCAACTTCAATAGCCCTAACTGAGAACTTTTCACCGATTTAATTTAAAACATCCCGTTTTTTGACCCTATTTTTGTAGTCTTCAGATGTCACATCCCACAACAATGTATTGTTATGAAATATTTCTATTGTGACACTAGCATTGCTAGCTAATGTTAAATCAATACTACCCACCCCAAATAAGCAATACATATAAACATCCTGCATTATCAAGGATTTACAAAACCTTACTATGTCTAAAATATGTGTTTTATTCACTCATTGTATCCTCTGGCTTAGCACGAGTTCCACGAGCGACTAGTTCGCACCGAATTCAATGATGAAGTGAAGACTGACAAAGCTATGAAAGGTGTATCGACGCATCACTTCAATGAGGTGATCTAGACCTATGCTGATTGGCCTAGCCAGCTGACTGATGAACCACCCGTGATCTTAACTGCCAACTCACCAGATTTCCGGTCTACGTGTCTAGGTGACGTGTCAAGACAGTTGTTAACAAGAGAGCCATGCTGCTAGCACGTGTTTGCAACATGGCATTATACTTTTAATATGAATATTCCCCCCTCCCCCCTTATATCCTTAAACTAGACCTATATAAAGCTGGTGCTCAGCTAACATGGTGGACTATTAATTCCGACACAACCACGAGAGATCCTGGTCTGGACTTGAACATAATCGCTCCAGGATGACAAAATATACACTCTTTATATTATATTAAATATTTAAATATAATATACCTATAACGGGTTTGGGTGTTTGAACACTTAGTTAATTATTTGATTAAAATCGTTCTGTGTAGGCGTCAATAATTTCTCACTAGAAGATTTATCGTGTAAAGTAGAATTTTTTATGGAACACTTAATGTTTCCTTTTGCCGCTTGGGTGCTAGTATGTTTGTAATATTTAGACTTATTAGTAGATAGCCACTTTTTTCTTTTTTTTTTTTGCTTGGAATATTTAGTTTAAATATAAATTTTATTGCACTTGTGGTTACCAATAATTGTTTAAACTTTAAAATTTGAAAATGTTTAATCTATAGATAAAACTTTGCAGACGTATTTTATTTGAAGCAATTATAAAAGTAATTTATTTTTGTTGGTTTATGAGTTATATACTTTAACAATTCCGATTCATTTTGTGAGAAATTACCAGTATTCTAATGTAATGTTGCTTTGTTTTCTATTATAAAGCTAAATATTAACAAGTCGAAATCTTCTCGATTACTTCCAAGTTGGTGGAAGTAATAGTTCCACAGAAGTTTGAGGTATGTCGGCAAGTCAAACCTTTGTGTAATTTATTTTGATCAGAATTGATATTTAAATTAAATTAATCTTAAAATTTAATTATATAGTCGGAATTCACAAGGGTGATTCAGGCACTTTGTTAACCGTTTAGAGGAGCTTTTTAAGATATTTATTGTTACAGTAAGGTTTCAAAGGGTTAATGGCTTAACCTATTTGTTTAGTCGGAATTTACAATGGTGATTCAGGCGCTTTGTTAACCGTATATAAGAGCTCTTTAAGCTCTTTGATATTCCAATAGTGGACATATCTTATACCTCTATAATTTTCAAGATCTTTAAGCTCTTTATTGTTATAGTAAGGTTTCAAAGGTTTAATGATTTAACCTGTTTGCTTAGTCTGAAGTCACAAGGGTGATTCAGTCGCTTTGTTAACCAAGTAGAGGCCCTCTTTATTATTATATTAACGATTTTTGATTATTATTGAGTCTCTTCCAGACTAACTCATATAAATAAATAATTATTATTCGTCTATTTTAAACGTAGTCTTCATCAAGGACTACTATTAGTTTGGGATTGTGATATATATATATATATATATATATATATATATAAATATATTTATATATAATATATATATATATATATATTATATTATATATTTTATATATATATATATATATATATATATAAATATATATATTTATATATATATAAATATATATATAAATATATATATTTATATATATATATAAAACTGTAACGTTAACTTACAGTTAGTTACAATTGGATCCATCCCGTTATAATGTTGATACGTAACTATCAAGAATTCATACCACCCGCTCAATAATTCCGACCCAAATAGAATCCCTACAATGGTACATTTCTCTGTTGTAGTCCCTGTAGGCTAATACGGAAAGATAATACGACACAGTATATTTCATGCTGTACAATCTTCTGTAACATTACTCATATTTGTTCAGGAACTTACCTTTGAAATCTTCTATCACTAGCCGCCACCAAAGCTGAACTACACCGTGCAGCTAATGTGAAGAATGGGGCCGAGCTAACGAGAGTCTACAATCAACGCGTGGTCATTCTCCGTCTAGTCAGATTGATTCTGAAGAATGACAACATGGAGAACTCTAGAAGACAACAATCCACCCGCCCTCTGACGGATGTCAGATGAACTTCCCCAAACAACACAAACATCCAATGATCGCCGACTTGTTCTAATTTTCCGATGGAACAACCCTACAAAGTGACTACGTGACCGATGACAGCTAGCAACTACGTGCTAGAAATTACCTCCCCTCTTTCCGTGCAACGAAAATCACTATAAAACAGGCTGACATTGTCTAAAAACTTTGACTATCTAAAATCTACGAACGAGGACGGATCATTGTCGTCTACCTGGACAATGATCGGATAAACATTCATACATCATAAATTGGAACGTAACTATGGCAGTTACTTATAAAGAACTCTATTCATTTTCAACTTATAATATTTTCGTGTTAAAATCTTTATTTTGTGTTTTGCTTAATATTTAACTTTTTGCTTTATTATCTCAGTCGCTTAAATGTAACTTGTATGCCGCCACTTAGGCGCGGTTGGTTAGTTGGTTAGTTTATTAGTTTGGTTTGAAATCCACCATTGGTAATTTTGTATTGCGTGAAATTAAATGTAAATTGTTAAAATGTGTGGACTTTTGTATTTGGCTATTTCACGCGACTGTAGAATTAAAATTAAGCTTGTTATTTTTTTTATATAATTTAATTTTGTTCTAAATTTCATTCTTTAGTTTTTCTAAGATATAGTTAGTCCCGGGAGATTTTGACTAGCGTCTGGAAGTCAAACTCTCGCGTTATGTTTTATGTAATTGTAAATTTTCGTATTGTAACTTGTAATTGTTTGAGGAGCCCATCAGGCAAGTATATTTAATGTTTGTTTCATTTTGTGGATATCTTACTCCACTTCACTTTTGGTAGTTTAACTTCGCTTTTGATGTTATAATCTACGTAATTTTGTGTCTCTTAAAGACGACCTGTATTAAATGTAAACATGGAAGGTTTACATTCTGCGCTTCACGTTATTATTTTCAGCATTATTCAGAATGATATAATGAGACCACTGTACTTTGCTTTATCTACGTTTATACTGAATAAACCATATTATTGTTATATTTTTAATTCTGCTTATATTTTCCTTTATGTCGATTATACCTTCTCCCTTTTATTTAATTGTGGTCGTTAAGTAGAAGGCACGGAGACGGTGTAACACTGCGCAACTCTGCTGTCCTTTTAATTAACTGATCTTCCTGTTTAATTAGTTAATTAATAACCTATATCATTGCTGAAAAATGTTGAAAAATTATACTGTATATTTTTGTTGTTGTTGTGAAATCATAGCCTGAGTTTAACCTTGTATCTCTTTCTGTTTCATAATGGAACACAATTTGACTACGGACGCTTCGACTGAGGAAGTAGTGACTGGCGAGCCGAGCGTGTTGTCTAAATCTGATGTGTACCGACTCAATAAAGAAAGCCTTATCTCCGAGCTTGCTAAGCGTGGACTGCAAGGTTCAACAGAAACCACCGTAGCAAGACTTCGTGCAGTTCTCGTGGGAATCCTTTCGGAGAGCGATACGTCTCGAGACCAGGCAACAGTGGGAGTGGAGAATCATCATTCAGTACCGGTGAGGGTTGGAGATCCAATTGAAATGTCACGCGCTTGGGTGAGTGATAAAATCCAAAGTAAAATTCTCGTTGATTTTGTAAATCGAATACCACTGTGTGATGGTCAGGACAGCTCATCTCTTTTTTTATTTTTAATTGAGGTTCAAAGGATTTGTCATTTAAATATCGGTTCTGAGTCCGAGTTTATTGCATTGTGTTTAGGTAAAACTTCTGGATATTTAACTCGTTTTGTTTTCTGAAGGGCTAGTTAATAGGTTAAGTTGGAAACTTATTAGTCGTAAGATATTAGACTGTCTTGTCCCTACTAGAGCTAAAGATAGTTTGTGTAAGCAGTATGTACATCGCTTTCAACGTCCTGATGAGTCGTTAAGGAGTTTCATCATGGCCATTTCTGAGGCCGTTGAAGTTTTAGGGTTAGATCTTTCTGAATGTCAGATAGTAAATATTATTTTGGAGAATGTGTCGCCCTTGTCTCGACGTCATTTTGTATTTACTTCTAAACCTAGTACGATAGTTGAGTTACATGAGCTAGCTTCCCTAATAGAAGGTACTTTGTTGTCTGAAAGTGAGTTTCTGGAAAATCATGCGCCTTTTATTGTTAACAATCCAGGCGTGGGTTCGAATCCTAGTTATTGTGGTAGGTCTAGGAATAATACTGCGATTTCTCAGTTGGGTGTGCAACCTGTGATGAAGAACCATATTGGCCCGCGAGCGTTGGATAGTAAGTTTTTGTCAGGAATTCGCTGCTTTAAATGTAAACAGTTAGGACATGTACAGATCAAGTGTAGTTCAGGAAACTAGTTGTGCGCCGTAAGAATCATGGGTCTTACGAGTCAAGCGCATTTCCATGCCCCCCTTCCCCTGTTGTAGTTCTTGTGCTTTTTTCTTTATGTTGTCTAGCGTTAAATAAATATCTGCCAAGCTCTCTCCCAGATGGGATAGACCCTGGTCAGTTGAATCTTTCTTATCACCCGTGTCGGTCAGGTTGATGTGCCAGACAGACCCGACCGATACGCGAAGAGCTCATGTGAGCCATCTTAAAACTAATACCGACGCTTTAGAATGTCGTAGTTTAATGGATAATGTTCGTAAGTTATTGTACTTACAGATTTAATTACTCCATTTTGGATTTACTTAGGTAAATGTAGGATGCCAAGAAATTTTTTATAAGTTTATGGGGACTTGTATTTGATATTTTTGGTATTCCTGTTTTGTGTAAGACTTGGTGTCTTGATATTATTTGACGATTGTTGAGTCATTTAATGAACGGTCAATTAACGTAATCTCATTTTGTTAATTATAGTATTGACCGGGTTTATTCATACTCTTAATACTAAAGTGGAATCATGCCTACTTTTTATAGGTATATGGGGACCTATAATTAATCTTTTGGCATCCCTTATTAATTTGAGTTTTGTTTGATGGCATTGTGCCATGGCTGTGAGCCAAATCGTGTTTAAAATTTAAATTTTGTTTACCATTAATGATATGTATATATCAGTGGTTTGTAGATATAGTGTTTTGTTATATATATATTGTTGGCCATGTGTATAGTAATTTACAGGTATTGAACCGTAATTGAACTTGTAGATATTATGTGTTTATAAAATAAGTGAATAGTTTATAGATTATGATGATGTTCCACTTCATGGAATTTGGATCACGAAATCAAATGTTGTTTTGATTTAATTATGACGTAACTTTCTCTATTCTATGTTTTGAGACACTCTATTCTAGATTGAGTGCTGAGAATGGTCTTATATAGAATATAGTGAGATTATAGTGATCTAACATTTGAAACTCTCAAACCTTTGAATAGGAACCTTCAAAAGTGTTGAGGGGGGGGACGCTCCTCCGATACATCTATGTAGGATTTCTATAGGATTTTAGGATTTCATGAGGATAAACTTTTGTGACTTTGTAGTCTAGTGAACTTTATTGTGAGTACTTGAGTTTGAACTTAGAAGAAAGAAGAGATTCTTCATGTGTTCATACAGACAATTAGACATGTGGTTGTGTGTGACTTAACGCCACTTGCATCTCGACAACAGACTTGTTGTATATGAGTTTTTCGTTGCGCATCCTGTTTTCCTTTCTCTCCTGGTTTCTGGTAAAGTCTACGTAGTGGTACCGACTGCTTCTCTAGATGATGGAATCTAGAGCTGAAAAAGATGGATGATCTCATGCTGTTTGGGAAGATGATGTACAAGAAGGCAACCTTGAGCCCTTTGATGTTCCGCCTTGCTGAGGACGGATGCTGCATCTTCTTATTCTCCTGGTCAAGGGGGGGAGATTTGTAACGTTAACTTACAGTTAGTTACAATTGGATCCATCCCGTTATAATGTTGATACGTAACTATCAAGAATTCATACCACCCGCTCAATAATTCCGA
The DNA here is from genome assembly GCA_033556935.1 of Timema podura. NCBI lineage: Eukaryota > Metazoa > Arthropoda > Insecta > Phasmatodea > Timematidae > Timema > Timema podura. Next base: position 41,937,950 of record JAVRXN010000011.1, on the reverse strand, counting down.
CCCAAATAGAATCCCTACAATGGTACATTTCTCTGTTGTAGTCCCTGTAGGCTAATACGGAAAGATAATACGACACAGTATATTTCATGCTGTACAATCTTCTGTAACATTACTCATATTTGTTCAGGAACTTACCTTTGAAATCTTCTATCACTAGCCGCCACCAAAGCTGAACTACACCGTGCAGCTAATGTGAAGAATGGGGCCGAGCTAACGAGAGTCTACAATCAACGCGTGGTCATTCTCCGTCTAGTCAGATTGATTCTGAAGAATGACAACATGGAGAACTCTAGAAGACAACAATCCACCCGCCCTCTGACGGATGTCAGATGAACTTCCCCAAACAACACAAACATCCAATGATCGCCGACTTGTTCTAATTTTCCGATGGAACAACCCTACAAAGTGACTACGTGACCGATGACAGCTAGCAACTACGTGCTAGAAATTACCTCCCCTCTTTCCGTGCAACGAAAATCACTATAAAACAGGCTGACATTGTCTAAAAACTTTGACTATCTAAAATCTACGAACGAGGACGGATCATTGTCGTCTACCTGGACAATGATCGGATAAACATTCATACATCATAAATTGGAACGTAACTATGGCAGTTACTTATAAAGAACTCTATTCATTTTCAACTTATAATATTTTCGTGTTAAAATCTTTATTTTGTGTTTTGCTTAATATTTAACTTTTTGCTTTATTATCTCAGTCGCTTAAATGTAACTTGTATGCCGCCACTTAGGCGCGGTTGGTTAGTTGGTTAGTTTATTAGTTTGGTTTGAAATCCACCATTGGTAATTTTGTATTGCGTGAAATTAAATGTAAATTGTTAAAATGTGTGGACTTTTGTATTTGGCTATTTCACGCGACTGTAGAATTAAAATTAAGCTTGTTATTTTTTTTATATAATTTAATTTTGTTCTAAATTTCATTCTTTAGTTTTTCTAAGATATAGTTAGTCCCGGGAGATTTTGACTAGCGTCTGGAAGTCAAACTCTCGCGTTATGTTTTATGTAATTGTAAATTTTCGTATTGTAACTTGTAATTGTTTGAGGAGCCCATCAGGCAAGTATATTTAATGTTTGTTTCATTTTGTGGATATCTTACTCCACTTCACTTTTGGTAGTTTAACTTCGCTTTTGATGTTATAATCTACGTAATTTTGTGTCTCTTAAAGACGACCTGTATTAAATGTAAACATGGAAGGTTTACATTCTGCGCTTCACGTTATTATTTTCAGCATTATTCAGAATGATATAATGAGACCACTGTACTTTGCTTTATCTACGTTTATACTGAATAAACCATATTATTGTTATATTTTTAATTCTGCTTATATTTTCCTTTATGTCGATTATACCTTCTCCCTTTTATTTAATTGTGGTCGTTAAGTAGAAGGCACGGAGACGGTGTAACAAAACCAAGTAGAGGCCCTCTTTATTATTATATTAACGATTTTTGATTATTATTGAGTCTCTTCCAGACTAACTCATATAAATAAATATATATATATATATATATCACAATCCCAAACTAATAGTAGTCCTTGATGAAGACTACGTTTAAAATAGACGAATAATAATTATTTATTTATATGAGTTAGTCTGGAAGAGACTCAATAATAATCAAAAATCGTTAATATAATAATAAAGAGGGCCTCTACTTGGTTAACAAAGCGACTGAATCACCCTTGTGAACGGTACACTATTAGCTCAAAAGTTTTTCAGTTTCCCACGACATGACAATCTAGAACGAAACGGAAAAATTAGGAATTGGTGTGCTCTGTCTAAACAGCAGAATGAGACTGATCCATGTTGCTTGTTGTCGACAATATTAATTGCAAACACATCCAAACATGCAAACCTTTTTTTATTGTAACGTATTTGAAATGGATGATTAAAAAGCATTGTTTATTCTTTGGGAAATGAACTAAAGATGCTTGTTTCAAAACAAATTTGAAACATATCACAAACTGTTTCCGAAAAAGACTAAAAAAATAATTTTGAAAACGAGAGCAACATTATTTGCCTAGTGTTTTCAAACAAATTCTCCTAAAAATGTTTTCAAGGGCGTTCTAGGGTTAAGGTAATTAATCTCCATCATCTTTTGAAAAATAACTAAATCGTTGGGCAAAAATGAAATGATAAAATGTCTTTCAAAGAGTCAACACTGTGCTATATAAAAATGACTATATAATTGAGAAGCTCAATATTTTGGACATCACTAATCGAATGTTTAAGATAGTTAAATTGCTGGACAGAAATACAACTATTAAAAACTTAGTAGATTTTAATATGCTTCCAAGCTATGTAAAATGGACTTTTTGGCATTGCGTAGCAATATGGCCAGAGGATTGTGTTTTGTAATAGAACCAAATAGTACAAGTAGAAACTCTTGTCGTAGGTTTCAAAAGTGTCCCATGCCATGTTAAAAATGAGCCTTTATCATTGCAAAGCCAAACATTTTGGACATCATTGACTGCGTTTGTAAGGAAAGCATATCGTTGGGTAGGAATAAAGTTTCTATGAGATTGTAAAAGTGATCAGTGCTATTTAAAAATGATTCTTTGATATTGCAAAGCAATTTGGACATAGCTGACCTTGTTTGTTAAAGAAACAAATCGTAGGGAATTAAGGTAATAATAAGATTTGGTTTTTGAAGGTTTCCAAAATTCTCAGTGCTATTTAAAAAGACTCTTCATCATTGAAAATTCCGATACTTTGGACATCACTGATCATGTCTGTAAGTGAAGTAAGGGTCGGCCATCAAGACATAAGAGGGTCTTGAAAGGTTGCGGTTTATGCCTCAGGCAACGTGGCAACATACCAACAAGGTATCACTCACAATCGTCGATTGCTACTTTCCACCTTCAAACTTGATAAATAGAGGGCAGAAATACGACTGGCAGAGAGAAAGAGAAAGGAAAATAGGTTACGGTAGGTAAGTTAAATCATATTGAATTCAGCAGTCGATTAACCGATTTGTCTCACCACTAGAATTAATTGTATTTAAATAATGCCGTATATTATCATGCTGCAGTATTTAATTTTACTCATCCTATTCCTAAACGTATATGATTTTAAACCTTTAATTAATATCATTTAGCATATATCTTACCTCAGATTTATAGCAGGATTTTTCAACCATACATATAGAGAGTTGAAACTTTGCACACTAAATCAACCCCAGATATAACACAATCTATTAAAATTTGAGGCTTGAAACCTTAATATTAACTTAATTTTATAAATACATGACCCCAAATCTGTGAACGGCTTTTTTGAGCACTTCCATTGCATATTTGTTTACAGTGAATATAACTAAGAAGCAGAAAATAGATTTTCTATTCTGATTGCAGCAATTTTGGTTTTAGTTGGAGGGTTTTTGCCATTGTCTAACTCACGAATCCATCATTAGTACAGGTATGAATTAGATATTGGTTTGTTTATGTATGTATGTATGTATGTATGTATGTATGTATGTATGTATGTATGTATGTATGTATGTATGTATGTATGTATGTATGTATGTATGTATGTATGTATGTATGTATGTATGTATGTATGTATGTATGTATGTTTGTATGTATGTATGTATGTATGTATGTATGTATGTATGTATGTATGTATGTATGTATGTATGTATGTATGTATGTATGTATGTATGTATGTATGTATGTATGTATGTATGTATGTATGTATGTATGTATTTTATGTATGTATATATGTATGTATGTATATATGTATGTATGTATTTATGTATGTATATATGTATTTATGTATTTATGTATGTATGTATGTATATTTATGTGTGTGTGTAAGGTATTGTATGTATTGATTTATGTTTGTATGTTTGAATTGCATGTATTGTAGGTATTTAGTAACAATTAGAATAGTTACTGTTTATACATTCCAATCTCTATTTTTACATTACTTCCTTTGTGATATACACAAATACACAATAAGAGGTTAGTACATGGTAGTAAATTATAATGTATATGAAGTGTAGCAGCATTCGGGGGAAGAAAACTATCGAAACGATTTAAGAAAACTTCCTTAGTACACCTGGCCGAGATTCAAACCTGACATCCCCATTACCTGAAAACAAAACATGATTAGATCTTATGGGTGTTAGATGTCAATAAATGTATTTTGTTTAGTAGAATAGTTTGTTTTTATTGTCACGATGACAAAAATTACGTGATTAGGTTCACAAGCACATTAACTCAAGTAGAGTATAATCACGTGGCGGCATCACAATTAAAGCTGACTCTAAATTTCCACTGCCCTCACCTGATTTCACAGTGGGAAGACAAAATTCTGCCCTAACTGAGAATTGAATCAGTCCCTCAAAGGGATTTGACCAACATCTAATACTCAATGCATCAATGATCCTTCACATTGACTAGGTCAAGGTTTTTTTTCCCCCATTTAGGCTACAAGCAAACGTATTAACTACAGAGATGAGATAGATAAAAAAAAGTATTATTTAGAGGATATGTATCTGAATTTACTTGGTGGCAGAGTAGAAAATCATCTAGAAAAAACCGCCCTAAATAAACCCGTCTGGCATTCAAGCTCTATCCTTTTTGACATAGTCAAACTAGAATACAGTCCAATTTTATTGAAATAACCTTTCGTGGCAGCTATAAAATATACTAGATCTACTTTCACTTTTTTACCTCAGGTAATATGTTCTGAAGTTTTAATAGATTATATTATCAGTACCTTTAAAATAACAATATTATAATACAGTAAAATGGTATCAATGTTGACCACACAATAATATGTGTGTAATTTCTAAAATATACTCCTACTAAAATCATACTACAAATGAGATTGGCATTTATACTTAAAACTCATCAGCACAGATAATACGATATAAAATGTGCTGTTAGAATAATTGTATCAAGATTCTTTGTAAAGTTTGTCCATACTAAAGGTATGATTTTTAAATTTTAAATGTAGTCTAGAGGGAGAATAACGAACCTGGTTTCTATCCACTGTCCAAGTTGTAAATCTCTCCATAAATTTAGGTTGTGTATTACAGGTGGTAGATTTACTAATATTATCTGAGTTCACCAGGAATGAATTTCCAACATTTTCTTTATCATTGCGGTTTTTCAAGCCGCTCTCCATGCTAATTAGAGTGCATTTATTATTCGCCACCTTCCTTCTCCTTATATCTTCTATTAAGTCGTTTCTAATCGTGGTGTTAAACGTACTAATGGAAATAAAATACATTACTCCAAGCTATATTTTTTGAATATATTATTTTATTTCACAAGAATGATAAACTACAGTAAAACCCAATAAGAACGAACATTGCTAGTCTGAAATCCTGGATAGTTCGAAAACATTTTCCGGAAAACGAAGGGGAAAATAAAAAACTAAGTCAAATTGAGTATAACAAACACAAAGTTAAAAGATAATTACTAAAAGAAGCATTAATAATAAATAGTTTAATTTTTACATGTTGTAGACAGCACAATTGGGGAGTCCTGTAGTTAAAATAATAACACTAGAGTGAAAAATATATACTTCAACAGTGAAACTACAGTACATTTTACATGCTACACATGTTAGACGATGCCACCTTCAGTTGCCGAATGGTCTAAAATGTCAATCACGTGTTGGAATGGCCTGTTGATAAAAGGGATATCGGGGTTTGAAACCAGTCAGGTCTACCAAGGTGATTTTACCTAAGAGGTTTCCTACTCTCCTTCCACGCAGATTCAGGTACATTTCCTCTAAATATAGACTTCATAATCTCTAAAACCGTTAGCGTAATTAGTACATAGGCCTGAGCGTACAATTCAAATGGGTAGTAAGAAGCGGAGCTGAAAAAAAATATTTGGTAATATATATATACATCTAACCAAACCGTTAAATCTAAAGAAAATCACAAAAACTACTATATCTTTATCTATTAATATAACCGAGATATAATCAGAAAAACTATTATATCTCTATTATTATATTACCGAGATATAATCAGAAAAACTACTATATCTCTATTTATATTACCGAGATATAATCAGAAAAATACTATATCTCTATTATATATTACCGAGATACAAACACAAAACTACTATATCTCTATATATTATATTTATCGAGATATAATCACAAAACTATTATATCTCTATCATATATTACCGAGATATAATCACAAAATCTACTATATATTATATATTACCGAGATATAATCAGAAAACTACTATATCTCTATATATTATATATTACCGAGATATAATCACAAAACTACTATATCTCTATGATATATTACCGAGATATAATGAAACACCCAAATCTACGATATCTCAATATATTATATATTACCGAGATATAATCAGAAAACTACTATATCACTATGATATATTACCGAGATATAATCACAAAAACTACTATATCTCTATCTATTATATATTGCCGGATATAATCACCAAACTACTATATCTCTATCATATATTACCGAGATATAATCACAAAACTACTATATCTCTATATATTATATATTACCGAGATATAGTGGTTTTTGTGATTTCGTATACATTACCTGGATATAGTAGTTTTTGTGATTCATATATATTACGAGATATAGTAGTTTTAGTGATTTTCTTTAGATTTAACAGTTGGGTTGGATGTTTATTTATTTTACTAGAGGGTAACATGATTTTAAGCAGTTATGGTTATAAATTTCTCCTCATATTCTAAATAATAATCTACGGTATGTCAAGAAATATGGAAAATGGCACATTGGCGCTGAAATGACCCAGTCAATTTCCTTTAATAAGTAACTTATCTGACATCTAGAAGACTCACTAGAACTACTCTTACGTATTCATACGTCAAATCATGTGATCTGTAGCTATCACTTTTGATAGAAAATATCAATACCTATAAAATAACACTAATAATATGATAACATTGTATCATTGTTGAAAGTAAATAAAGTTTGTATTTTCGAAAAGATCCTTTTTACCAGAATTCTACTATACGTTGCATAGGGGATAAAGTAAAGAGTATCAAAGTATCTGGCATAGATATTACAAAATAAAAGTGTTAAGGCTCTTCTGTCTTCCTTAAGGATGTAGGCAGAAGGGTAGGGAATGGGTGCAGTAGGGGGTGCTATTAAAGGAGCCTCTCTCACCCCCTACCCCCCTTTCCGTGGCCATCCAGGGCGCGGTGTGGCCGGTGGTCCGCCCGAAGGCCCAGGGCGGCCTAGGCCATGATTACAAGGCTTCCCTCGACAGGGGCGTTCACCCGCCCGTAATGAAATACAGATTATTACAACATCTTCCCGCCTTGTTATCAGAACGAGTACCGTCATGTGAGGAGGAACAGTCGTTGCAGGTTAGCCTGCGCGAGAATGACTTACTTGTGTTGTCAACTGCGCAGGTCTGGGCGAGTTAGTCCGCACGCGCACCTATACCTTGATATTATTTCGAATGGACAATTGGAGCTCCTTTTAGAGAATGCAAACTTTTTTATTGTCAACATGATAACATTCCTCTTTATTATTAGTGTTATTTTATTACATAGTCTATATAAACTGCAGATCACATGACTTAATTGATATATGAATACGTTCTGGTAGGTCTAGTCGTCATATGTGTCAAGTAGTAAGAAAATTGTAGTATAGCCATGTTAATCTGAAGTCCTCTACATTCGATCCAAGGCCTTGTAAACACGAGCTAAGACTTTGTACACACTATTTAAGACAGTATACACACTATCTAAGACCCTGTACACACTATTTAAGACCATGTGCACACGAGCTAGGACCCTGTACACACGAGCTAAGACCCTGTACACACTACCTAAGATCATGTACACATGAGCTAAGCCCTGTACACACTACCTTAGACCCTGCTCACACTACCTAAGACCCTGTACACATGAGCTAAGATCCTGTACACACAAGCTAAGACCCTGTACACACAAGCTAGGGCCATGTACACACTATCTAAGACCTTGTACATATGAGCTAAGACCCTGTACACATTATCTAAGACCATGTACACACGAGCTAAGACCCTCTACACATAAGCTAGGGCCCTGTACACACTACCTAAGACCCTGTACACACTATCTAAGACCCTGTGCACATGAGCTAAGGCCCTGTACACACTACCTAAGACCTTGTACACACGAGCTAAGACCCTGTAAACACTGCCTAAGACTATGTACGCACGAGCTAAGCCGTGTACACACTACCTTATACTCTGTACACACTAACTAAGACCCTGTACACACGAGCTAAGACCCTGTACACACAAGCTAAGGCCATGTACACACTACATAAGACCCCGTACACACAAGCTAGGACCCTGTACACACTACCTAAAAACCTGTACACGTGAGCTAAGACCCTGTACACACGAGCTAAGACCCTGTACACACTACCTAAGACCATGTACACAAGAGCTAAGCCCTGTACACACTACCTTAGACCCTGTACACACGAGCTAGGACCCTGTACACACTACCTAAGACCCTGTACACACGAGCTAAGACCCTGTACACACTACCTAATACCATGTACACACTACCTAAGACCCTGTACACACTACCTAAGGCCCTGTACACATGAGCTAAGACCCTGTACACACGAGCTAAAACTCTGTACAAACGAGCCTTGACGGCCAACTACTGGTAGGGCTCAGCGCTGACGTGCTGGACCCTGACATAGGAGATCAGAGTTTGAATATTGGTCTGAGGAAGTAAAAGTTTTTTCTTTTTCGCTTAATGATTTTGCTTGTTTTTTCTGGGCAAGTAATGGCTGATTTCCTTTAAATCCTCCTATACATGGTAAATTGCTAGATAAACAAATTAATTTGAGTTGCTGAAAGACCTAATATGTAGATACAAAATGGAGTTAATTATATTTGAAAATATGTGGTATTTTGGATTATCATTGATTATGGCCTTTTCTATTCTTATCTAATGGGAAAAACTCTGAAATAACCGAAAATCAAACGTACCAGTATTCGTTTGGTATAAACCCGTTTGGGCTACTAATTATATACTAATTACTTTAATGTTTTAGAGATGAGTATAGTTTAATTTAGAAGAAGTGGAGTGGAAAACCACCCTCAACACACCTTACCAGGATTCAAACCCCGATATCCCCGTTATTGGCAGTCCAGTCTATTGACAGAGTGACGCCTTAGTCCATTAGACATCCGAAGTGGATTTAGAAAAAAGTAATTTGTCGCAGTACATTTCAAATTTTATACCTGGCCTGGAAAGTATGTGTTATTTTCAAATTGGTTTGTAAAATTATCTAAAAAGATATTACTAGGCCCTAGAACTTTATAATTTGTCGAAAATTTCATAAATATTTCCATTCTCTGTTTAAGATTAATTTTCCGTAAATTAGGAAGCTATTTATTCCAGTAACTCCCAATTTTTCTTACTTCAGACAAATTTTAGGAAACAGAAATTTGTTTAGGTATTATGAAAAAATATTCTTGAATATATTATACAAATTTTTCATATTTGAATTGCATTTTACAAAGTGTTTTTTGTTTGATAAGTTTTTTAAAATGTTAAAATAACGTCATAAATAATATATGATAGTAATAAAATTACTTTCAAGAAAAAATCGTGCTATTAAAAAAAACTTGTCCGCCTCTAATGCGCGCTGCCACACACTTTGTGTCTTTGGGTTAAAGTACACCTGAGCTATCATAATAAAGAAAAAAGAAAGATATTTTCTCTATAAAGAAACTATACGTGTACACGTATTTTTGAATACTTTATGTTTCACTATCTTAATTATAAAATGTAATAATAACGTTGCTGCTGAAATAATATAGTCCTAGCTAGCCTATGTTAACAAGCACAGACAAAACTATTCCTCAATAATAATTCTTCAATTTATACATTAGGTTGACCATCAAATGTTTCAAAAGTTGTGGTCTAATTATGAAGTGAAGTCATTAAAAGAAGAGCTATGTTAAATGAACCATTGACATGCATTAGTACCTCAGCACGCTGACAGATGGCACTGATTCCCTATAGTGCCGCGAGCGACGCCTAGGGGGCTCTGCCATCAACAAACACGCAAGATCATGGCTAACAATATCATGGCGGCATCCTCAAAGGGTTTGGTATCATTACATGGTAGAGCCACCTATATCCACTTTTGTCAATCCAGTCTAGGTTTGTTCAAACGTTGTTCCGAGGGCCACGTGAAGCGCGCAATCAAATATTAATACCTAGCGGATTTTTCTAGCTAGACAATCTTAGCTCAGTTATTAGCGTGTTTATCTATTTAGCTATGAATCTTGACATATCAGCATGATATGGTTCTATTAATTCATCGTTTAAACAGATGAGATTAATTTATTATAGGGTGTTGCGTTCATTACAGTTACATCATAGACTACTAGACGTGCAATTCTGGATGCAAAATCTCCCACCCTTCCTAATTCCTAACATTAGATACCTACTTTCTCAATGTCATTAGGAACTCAAAAGTTAATCGATGCACCCACAAAAAGTACGCCACCTATTCCTATCTTAAGCTAGTTCTATCCAGTCCACCTCATTACACCCCAACTCTTTCAGGTACATTCTAATGTTATCCTCCCATCTCCCTCTAGGTCTTCCCGATGGTCTCTTCCCATTGGGTTTGCAGTCAGTATCCTGAACAAGGTTTTAGATTCTCCCATTAACGCTAACATTAGGTAAGCACCCAAAAATGTAAGAGATTCATAAAAAATCAACTACAAGAAATTTAGACTAGATCAATGTCGGTATTCTCAAGGTGTTCCTTAAACTATTTACAAGATTCACTTAATCCACCCTTTATTTGTTTTTTACTTCAAATGCCTTACACTCTCAATTCATGCTTTTCCACATATACACAAATACCTATTTACTTTTCCTCGCATGCGCCTACTTTACCTGAAAAGCGCTTGGATCCAACTTTTTTACTTTTTATTGAGCTAAATGCCTTTAAACCAATATTTTGCTTTGTCTACACTAACACCGCACGTTTAAATTTTTCTTAAATACCTTAACACCAACTTTTTTCTTACTTTCTCTTAAATTCCCTCCCAACACTCTTTTTTACTTTTCCTTGAATGACCTTACACCTCACTTTTATTAGTTTCGTACTTATTTATTCATATTCACTTACAATTCTCTTTTATGTTTTACTTAAAATATATTATATTTCCTTTTAAACACTTAAAAATCCTTTTTTACAGTTTCTCAAATGCGGTAACTACACCTTTCTGATTTACCCTTAAATGGATTTAAACCTCATTTTCTTCTTTCGTTTACATATACTCATACCTATGTTTCCTTAAAATCTTTCTTACCACGTTTGGAATATTTCATTATGGCTCTCTTTAACAAAGTGGTTTTACAAACCCCTGATTCTTCTACTAAGGTAATTTTGTACTCTCGTTACAAAAAAAAATATACTCACTCAGCAAAGGAAATGACTCTTATTGGCCTGCAGTAAATGAAACTATTACGTACATAATTATTTTTTAATTCACTTGCCTAAACATTCTAAATATAACGTTGAATGTTTTAAACATTTAATAAAGGCCTACATGGGATTTACATTAACATTTAATGGAATTCTGTGTTTTAAGGTTAAGATATCATAGCTTTTAAGACGAAACGATAGTTATTATGCCCTAAAGGTAATGAAAATTTGGCTTGTTTTGAAATGTAATAAAATTAATCGCGATTGTGACTAGATTTACTATAAAATTCGGTAATATAATTAATTTTTTGCCAATATCTTTTTATATCTTTCTTGAGTTTATGCTATATACATTTTACTCTTCACAAAATATTTATAAGTTTATGGCTGGGTTTGATGTTATTAGACCCTATTTAAAGATTTCTTCCAATAAATCACGAATTTTTATTATTTAATGTTTTATAGCGTGAAAACTTTAAACTCGGTACATAATTATATGATTTCGAAATAATGAGACTCTCAGTGTTTCACGTGTAGTATAGGGTGTTGGATTCACATTACAACCGCTCAATCTTGAGTGAGAGATTGGGTTTCTCGAAATCCGGCTGCATTTAATGCTAACTGTGGGAGTTTCCGGTATGTTCAACATGTAGTTTATCACCGTACATTTTTTTAAATCCACTCTCCTTAGTTATATGAAATAAAAACGAAACAAATATTTACCATCAAACTATCCAAATTTATAGGGCTTATGTGCCCCTTGTATAATATTTGATCCTTTGCTTTTAAACCAAACTGAGAATTTCTTGAAAGGTGGACAGTAGTTTTTATAGTACTGTTAAAAACACAAGCCATTAAAAAAAACTGTTTTCAAGGATTCTTCCCCCAGTCTGTTGTGTATATTGAGGACTATTAATTTTATTTTGTGAAATTAAGAAAAAACAGTAGGTGGCGTACTTTGTAATTGCGGCAGTGAACGTTTGAGTTTCTAATAAAATTAAGTAACTGATCAGCAAATAAATGGTACGATACAATCGAACAAACTTTCCCATATTGCGTATTATAGCTTCAAAGATAATTTTCAAAAATATATTTTGATCAGGCCCTAAATTACACTTAAATAGGTATTCTTCATAAGAAAAACATCATCTTATTGGTCCCAATATTAACTATTTATATATAAATATTAAACCAAATTGTTCAGATTTTTTTTAAATTCAGATTTTCAAAAATAAAATATCTGTAAACAACCCTAAATTATTTTTAACTTGTGAAAATAAAGATTTATTCTTATTTGTCATGAAAACTATTGCCAATTCCAATTTAAATTCAATCTTAGGAGTTAATTTCTAAAAAATTCAAATTTTTTATAATTTTTCTTAAGTCAACTACACTAAAATTAATTTATTTTAGATAAAAAATATTATTATTGATAGTGTAAAATAGTCCAACGGCACAAATTTTGAACATAATCGCTAAAGCTGTTTTTTTAATAAAATTTTACAAAAATCAATTATTAACTAACTACTATTAAATGATTTATTTTAGGAAAGCAAATCTAAATAACTATTTTTAATACAAGCAATTTCACAGATACCCATTTTGAATCAAATTGCTAGAACCATATTTAAAATATTCAAATTAAAAAAAAAGTCATTCGTAAGCTAGGGCCTACTCATAATAGAATTTTCCTCCCAAAACAAGTATACAGCTTTATTTATAAAGTTTATGTCAAACACTCCCCAAATGTATATTTTAAACAAATTCGTTATAGCCATATTAAAAATAGTTCATACTTTCAAAAATTACTCATCTGTAAATGACCCTTTATCGAATTTTTTACCAAAAACCAAGTACACAAGGTTATTTGTCATGTCAAACACTCTCAAGATACCTTTTGGGATACCAATCAAGGCCATTCTTAATATATTTTCAGTTTTGGAAAAACCGTCTTCAGTAAACTAGCCATAAACAATTTTTTTACCTCAAAAACAAATTTACAGTGTAAATTATCATGTCAAACTTTCCCAAGACACCCGTTTGGAACCAAATAGCTAGTCGTTTGTAAAATATTTCAAGTTTTTTAAAACTAAGTCAAAAGTGAAATACCCATAGTGATTTTTTACTCCAAAAATTAGTAAAAAGCGTTATTTGTAGCGTTAAATATACCTAACATAGCCATTTGTAACCGAATCGCTATTGTCATTTTTTAAATATTTCATATTCTTGAAAAATCACTTATCAGTAAAATACCCATAAATAAGTGTTTACCACAAAAGCAAGTATCAATGTTATTTGTCATGTCAATCACTCCCAAGATACATATTTGGAACCAAATTTTAGAGATATTTTTAAAATATTTGAAGTTTTTGAAAAATAAATCTTCAATAAACTAGCCATAAATGAGTTTTCACCCCAAAAAACCATTATAAGTGGTTATTTGTCAACCATAAATCCCTAAGTATATATTTTAAATAAAATCGTTAGTCACTTTCGGAATAGTTTTAAATTTCAAATATTTCCCCTCAGTAAACTACCCTTAAAACGAATTTTTGCAGTGTTATTAGTAATATCAAACAAGTTTTATACATGCATTTTAATCAAAACCATTAGAGTAATTTTCAAAAAAGTTGAATATAAAAAAAATCACCCATTAGTAAACTACCCTTATTTTGAGGTCTAGCGTCAAAATAAAGAAATATCCCGTGCCCTATAAAATCTAAATATCAAGTTTGAACAAAATTAATCCAACCGTTTCGGATCCGCAGCCAGGAACAGAGAGTCAGACAGACAGAATTGTAAATTCACTTTTTGGGGTTCGTGTTTACATAAAATATAAAGAATAGTCATAAACTCGAGATAGATTTTTTCACGTTCACAATACTTTCTCTTTATTTGAGAAAGTAAAATCAGAGAAAACTTAGCACAATTTCATTAATTTAAAAAAATAATCCTTTGTTGACAGGATGCCAATGGTTAATTCTTTCCTGAGTGTCACATAGTTGTAGGGATCCCCCTCACGACCTGAATAGGAAATGACACTACGTCTTTAATATTCAATAGATACAGAGGTGTGATTGCCACTCTGCCTGTAAGAAACGGGGTTATCTGCATGTACAATGCAGTTTTAAGAGTGCAAGTGTCCAGAGGTGTTACTGGAATCCTGCCTGTAAGAAGCGGGTTTATCTGCATGCACATTGCGGTTTTAAAATTTCAAGGGTCCAGACGTGGGATTGGCACTCTGCCTAGTTGTAAGAATCCTCCTTCTTCTTAAGCTTCTCTTTCCCTCACCTTTTCCTTCTACTACATCATACATAAATTAGTTCCTCCTAAGGATGTGTTCAATCCAGTTTTCTTTGTACTGAAAAATCACATCCAAATGGTTATCTTACTATCCACTCTTCTTAGAAATTTTTCCTTTGTCACGCTGTCTGTCCACCTGATCTTATCAAGTATTCTACAGCACCACATTTCAAAGCCCTCCAAGTATTTCTTTTCTATCTTCCTAAGAGTCCAAGCTTCTGCTCCATACAGCGCGTTGCTCCAAATGTAGCATTTCATCAGATTATTCCTCAGTTCCAAACTCAACTTTCTGATCAGCTGTAATCCCTTCTTGTTGTAAACTTCATTGGTTATGACGATCCTTGCTCTAACTTTCCTGGTTCAGTAGGCATCCTTTGTCAGCAGACTTCATAGCTACTTTAACTGATGTATGCTTTCCAAGTCCTGGTTTACAGTTCTGATTTACAACGGCTCTTCATTTATTAAAATTCTCACTACTTTTGGTTTGTCAGTGTTGATCTACACACCATAATCTTCTCCCTGTCTCCACCAGCTGGTCCGTCAATTCCTTCAACTCTTCTTTTTTTTTTCCCAGTAATGCTAGATCATTTGCTTATTTTATTGTGCTTATTACGCGTCCTATTATCCTGAAATCGCCACGCACTTACAGAGATTCCATGAACAACCACTTTCCATACAAGTTGGACAGACTGGGTGACAAACAGCACCCCTTTATTACTCTTCTGCCTATCTCTTACGCTGTTAATTTATATCCATTATTCAGCCTCGCCTTCATTCGTCGTCCCAGGTTAAGATTGGCAATCAGCCTTTTGTCCCTTCAGACAAATGTAGACTTCTTCCTTAACTTCCAGCACTCTCTCTGAATTTATTCTCAGCGTCCCAGTGGCATCACTGGTTCCTTTTTAATCCGAATTCAATTTGTTCTTCTTCCATAACACTTTATAGTTTGTGTTCCAGTCGCCTGTTTAGGATGATCACCACGACCTTTACCATATGAGAGATAAGGCTGATAACCCTATGGTCACTGCATTTCTTAGTTTGTTTATTTTTATTTGGGGCCACCATTATTACGATTAGAATTATTTCTTGGGTCATTCTCTTGTTTCGTAATATCTTATTTATAACTTTTGTTAGAGCCATTAATCCATTGTTTCACAGTTACTTCAGGAGGTCAGCTGCTATGTCGCTATCTACAGCAGATTTCCTTCATCGCATGCCTTTTATGGCTCTCTCCACTTCACTCTTTAAAATGCTATGTTATATTTCGTCTCCCTCTACATCGTCTTCTGTTTCAATCTCCATGTTCCCTGGTCAATCTGTTTTGTCTTAGAGTTTTTCTATATATCTTTCTAGAATCCTAAGAACCTCTCTATGATCCATCTCAATCTGATCTTTGGAATATTCTATTCCTATTGTTTGCATACCTTTGTTTAAATTCCCTCCCTGTTCTTTGGCTTTCTTGTACATGAGGTCATTCCTTCCTTTTATTTTCAGTAGATTACATGACAGAAACCTTAAATAAAATTCTATAGCGGCGACCATTAAGGGATGGAAAATGTCAATAATAAATAAAAATGTATTGTACATACGTAGATGGTGGTGTCACAGAGATACAATCCGATGGTGTCATAAGTTAACTTCCTAAAATAATACTCGTCTGAGATTAAGTAAATAATTAACGGTTTTCTAATCATAGCTTACAAAATGAGTAGTACTGTGTTGGTTACTTAGGGGCTTTGAATCTAGTCGTTGCCCAGAAGTTGCAAAGAACTCAAGTAAAGTAAGCCTAGACTAAACAAAACTGTAGCCCATATTTTTATCTTCCTCTAAACAACTAAAACAATTACCGTACTTAATTTAATACGTGATTATCTGTGTTGTCGTGACAGGAAAATTGTCATCACGCGAAAAAATATATAGTAAAAAAAAAGAAACTCATTTAATTGGTATTTAGTTTGCACGCAACTTGTTTCGTCACTTCTTAATTAGGAGCGTTTTACAGTGGCTCAATAAAATATCAAGATTTATCTTGGCGTACCTAGCCATTGGCTTGTTAAATAGACTACGCTTTTAAATTAAATTCCATCCCTTATTTGTTATATATCTAATAAATTTGATAAAAATAAAATTATTTAGGAAACGAGTCGTACCATGGATAAACGTTTTTGTGATTTTTGTGGAAATTTACAGCTTGACACCTTTTTTATAGAGGCCCAACTGTTTTTCGTAACATCGGGAGCCCTGTCTGAATAGCCTCAATACCTTCATGGACTAACGTAAATTACTTATATACAGATTTCGGCTTCGTTATTTCGTATATGACCGAGCAATAGTACCTGTTCAGGTTATAAGTATATGTTCTAACTATGCTAATGATTTAGGGATGAGCGAGCTTGAATTCAGAGGAAGTATATCCAGATTTATATGGCGGTAGATGGAAAAAGCATTTTAGAAACACTACCTTCAGTACCTTCAAAGCCCAAACTCGCTGTCACCGGCAGTCTAGTCTAACACGAGAATGACGCCTTAGACCATGCGGCCACTGAGGTGGGTGGCTTCGCTATTTAACATTGTAAGCCTTCAAATGATAATCCTAGAAGAAAGTCGATTCATCTAAGAACAAAAGAGAATTAAGGTTAATTAGTAGAACTTGGTAAATTGATGTCGAGAGCCTTTTAATTTTAATAAATGTCACATTCCTCTTGAATTATTTTGAGCACATCATCGGCTATGATGAGTCATAAAAATAATTTATGAAAATTAAAATCTATTTAGATCTACGATGATCATTAGAATTGAATTGTTTCAAAATGTAAATATTGTGTATGGATTTAACTTTCAAAAATCAAAGGAAAAACACATAGACATTGTTGAAAAAATAGTTTATTAGCACCGAGTCCTGCTACCCATTCGGGTTGGACGCTTATATGCTGACTACGTTAATTATAAAAGGGATTAAAAAGGTTATATTTAGAGGAAATATATCAGCATTTGCATGGAGAGAGAGTGAGTTGAAACCAATTTTGTAAAAACCAACCTCACTACACATGACCAAAATTAGAACCCCAATCTTCACGTCAGCGGTGGTCTAATCTACTGCGTGAGTAGTGCCTTAGACCATGAGGCCACTGAAGCAGGTTTTAAATAGTTGATCATCCCTCATTAAATGTCTAGATTACTTATTAATTTAGTTTATGTACAAGCTGTTAGCGACTTAATCCAGTTGAAACACAAAAATAACCTTCTTACATTAATTTGTCACGTGTATCGAGAGAATAAACGCGATTTTCTTTTTGAACACTGCATTGTCCTTTGAAAGGAATCGAGCTCGGGACCATTAGGACATACTGTTCATTGATAAAAGGTGTAACCAATTTTGCACTAAATTCAGAATCAAAGAACAGAAACCGCTCGGTGGTTGACTAGTTTATGGCGTCACTCTCACGATAGATTGTGCTAACGATGATGGGAGGTCGGTGTTTGAACCCGTTTGGATGTATGGAAAACAATATTTTTCTAAATGATTTCCTTACTACTTCAAGCAAACTCTGATAGCATTGGTAACCTATTAATCAGTATGAATTTCAATATTTTGATTTGTCAAACGGCTGTGATTTTAATTGTATACGGTAGATTCAAAATTCAAAGGAATGCAAGAGACATTTTATGTAGGCCCTATATTATCTTAATAGTTGAAGTAGTCTACCCGGCTTGTCTGGGAAAAATACATTTTACTAGCCACTCAAAGGGACATACCATATAATGTTCAAAGTGAAATCACAACAGAAAAGCGAATTTTTTTTCAACACACTTAAGATCCTATGGAAGTATCAGTTTTAATTGACTAAAAAGGGTCAGGGTGTAAATCTGTAAAAATAATTAAAGTAAGGTTTTATAAACCACATTTTTAGTCGAATTGTGGGTCTAAAATGTATACATTATTTTTTTTCGCTGAATCTTGAGCAGGTTAAATACAAATTGACCATTCAAACAAAAAAATTGCGCAAACCTGTGTGTTTGAAGTCTCGATGATATTGGGTTGGAATGCAGTCACTTTCCAGCAAGTATTGCTGTACGGTTACATTTTATTTGAATTTCGCAACAACATTATTGGTGTGCCTTATTTTTAAGAACAATTTATGAAGAGGTAGATTAAGGGAATTAAACAAATTCAATAGGATAGTTAACTGCTTCTTATTTATCTAAAACAGACTTATTTAGAATGAATTGTGAAAAGTTTTTTATTTAATAATTCTAAAAACTAAAAAAAAAAAATTACTCCTTTATATCCTGTTCTCTAGGTTACTATTAAGTAAACAATAAAACCTCTTTAGTGCGAAACCCGGTAGTCTAATTTTTTTATAATATAAACAATATTTCTGGAAAATGAATATAATATATGAGTTAAATGTATTATATATATTGATAACAAATTCAAAGTTAATAGTTAAATTGTGATATATAATGATTGCATAATTTAATGTTTACAAATCTTGGACAAAGAACGTGTTTTGTTTAAACTACAAATAATCACATAACTATGAAAAATATGTTTTATATATGTAAGAATACAGTATAATTATATTAGACCTACATGTTATAGATCTCTTAAATGAATATACATTTTTAAAACACGTGGATACGAACAAACACTGTCTTTATGCAGACCCGTCCATATTCTTAGGTTAGTCCAATTTTAGATAATCCGAGCAAGCTTAAGTCCCAGTGCGAATTAACGAGGCTGTACTGTATAATATATACACATATATATAGTGCTAGTTAATTTATCTAAAGAGAGCAAGGTTTTGTTTTAATTTGACCATCTAGAATTTCATCTGTCTGACCAGATATTTGTTCACTATAACTCACTAACACCCTGACCACCTTTAACAAAATTTGAACCAAGGCCAAGCAATTTATGTACTGCACACTCCGTTTATTGTGAAAAGTAGAAGTCTTACCTTGACGGATTACATAATGACTCTATCTTATAAGTTATACCATAGGTAAACCTGCTACCTTAGAGGGTGATGAATGGTACATTATTATTATTAGCACCGCGTCTTACTACCGTTCGGGTTATACGCACTTACGCTAATGTGTAATGGTAGGGTGATTGTGAGATAAATGAGACACATTTAAGTGGAATCCGAACCACGGTGGATCCTGGCATTCTTCACATTCACAAGTTTTGTATAATACACATCTTTTCAGAGGTGAAGGAAGGTTTTGCATTCAGATTAATCTGTGCAGGGACCGAGGTCGAAACTGACTCCATACAGAAGTCTACACTATACCTAGACCACAGGTGATGAATGGTACAGTATATAGGTTTTGCAATATGGCGATAGAACAATTGGTTTTTAGTTTAATAGCTCATCTCAAGTGAAATTGATAAATCTAAGCAATCGATCGAGTACCTAGGGCTTATTTTTTTGGTTTATTTTTACAATTTTGTGAGCAGGCGTATTAAATTACGTGAACCACGATTATTCTCAATGAATATTTTACATGAATATTATATAATAAATATAATATAGTAATAAATAGTGGTTTTGATGTGTTGTGTGTCAGTAATTAATATGTATCACTTTTTTTATTTACAAATGGTGAAACATTTTTATGATAGTTAAGTATTAAAATTATATTATTAAATTTGTGTGACCCCTTTTCCCAGAGTTTTTGGAGACACTTCAGAAGGTGGTGAGGGGGATGGGTCTACATGTATCTCTCTTTTAGTCGGATATCCAAAATTATGGTAAATAAGCATTTACCAGGTATTTTCATTGTTATAGAATAGGAAAGGGTAACCTTTATCTGCAACTATTGTCTCGGCGAAAAGTGATGGTTCATTGTAATAATCACCTTTAAAATGATTAAGAAACTCGTTGTAGGCTCATAATTTCATTGTTAATATAATTATATTATTAATAATAATAAAATTATTTATCTTGGTTGAAGTACAGTCAACTCTGGTTTTAGTGAACTCTGTTGTAGTGAACATTCGGCTACAGTGAACCTAATTCATAGGTCCGAACCCACATACATTTCAATGTGTGTTAAGAAATTCGATTATAATGAACCCTCAGCTTCGGTTTTAGTGAACAGAAAAATTGAATCTTTCAATTAAAAATGTGATTCTAACATCATAATTCCTTAAAACATAACTTTTTGGTTTTTTAAACCTGGAAGACACTGATTCTCTACCTGAGTTCTTGTTTAGGCAGCACAAAGCTTGACTGAAAGCACTGAATGTGGAGGGGGAAGGTGAGCTTAAACAGTCTCTGCACTCATTGACCTGGCTTAAGTTTTAATACCTTTATCTGCATCAAGTAAAGGAAGACAATCTTCTGAGCTGTATCAATACGATAGGATTTACAGGACAGTGAATGGCAGTCTGGGACCATTTAGTAATGGTTTTCGCTAATTCCTTTATTCCAGAAGGTACGTATATGACACTCTAAAAATTAGACTTTCTACTCAGTTTAGTTTTTTGAATGCATGGGTAGTGTGGAATCAAGTGTAGGAAAAGCACAGACTCTAGAGAAGGATCCGGAAAAAAATATTAATCAAAACAATATACAATAAACAGCAGCATATAACCAATTTTTTAAAGATTAATTAATAGAATTCAATAAAGAGCGATTGTATTTGAACTCTTATTTTGCTTGTCAATAACCCACTACTTTCAGATTTTAAAAAATCTGTTTTAGTGAACTTAGGATATTGTGAACAAAATATCTAAGTCCGTAGAATTTCATTATAACTAGAGTTGACTGCATTAATAGAATTTTCATTACAATATATTATATGTATCACCTTATGTGGAATTATTTGGTTAATATTATATTATATGCGAGTATGTATTGCATACTCAATTTACCCTTAAATGTATTTAGCTTAGCTTGACGTATTACACTATGGAGCAGATTATCAGATATGGTCGTAGTGTAATCAGTCAAAGTGAAAGCTTATTCAGTCTGATTTGCCGATGATAGAGAAGTCTGAGTTATATTCCCATTCCTATTGTACTGATGATGTTTTCTTCTAAATAGTTTCCTACTCTCCTCCCATATTTTTCTTGGTAGAGAAAGAGCAGAAAACAGAAAGTGTTCAAGTGAAAGGAGAAGAATGGAAGAAATTAAAGGAGGAAGATTGGTGGAAGAATAGAGCAAGATGGAAGCATTTTACTAAACCGACCCGGCCACCGGCTGGAAACAGTTGTTGATGATAGTGATGATGGTGATTTTCCTACTCTCCTTACACGCGAATGCGGTAACAGCACATATAAGTTCTACCTCCATCATCCTTACCCCACTAGGGTAAATAAATGCAGATAACCTGGAGGGTTAGTAAAAAGTAGTGCTAAATAAATAAAAAAAAAAAGTATTTAACACACGTAGTTCCAGTAAATAGGAATCCATGTTTCACCTGTTTAAAATATTAAATTAAAGGGTTCTATTTGTTCTTCATTCTTTGGAAGTAGCCGCTCCACTCTTTCTATTATCGATGGTGACCTGGTGGTCTAGGGGTAAGGTGTCGGACTTCTGAGCTGGCGTCCGGGTTCAATCCTCGGTCCCGGCACAGATTTATCTGATTACCAAACCCTTCCTTCACCTCTGACAAGATGTGTATTAATCACAACTTGTGAATGTGAGGAATGCCAGGCCTCCACCGTGGTTCGGATTCCACGTTAAACTGTAGGTCCTCCATTTCACCTCACAATCACTCTACCATTACACATTAGCGTAAGTGCGTATAACCCGAACGGGTAGTAAGACGCGGTGCTAATAATAATCTATTATCGATAATTACAGCCCCCTTCGATATTTTCCCTGCGGTATCCTGTACAAACCTAGCTTACATGTCGTGTCAAACAAATGAAGACTAATAGAGTTGATAATAACTAAACTTACACAATTTTATGGCAGGTGCCAACAGAGATATCATCGTACCCTTATGTAAGACTTCCCTTACTAATATAAGACTGTCCAATTACCTTTTTTTTCTGCTAAAATTTTACTTCCGTGGCTAAATTTTGAGACGGACAACTTATATTTTATTTTCTTAAGATTATTTCGAAATGGTCCTTAGTTTTGGTATGTAAACCAGTCAGATATAGAAAAGAGAGTTAGCCTTAATTTTAAATTTCTAAATGTATATAATATAGCCCAAAAATTTATTAATCAGTCTAATAAGAGCGATATTTACAAAACAATAAATGAACAAAAGCTCAAGGAAAGATTGACAACAAAATAGATGTGCTTATTAAACATTCATTCTTTAAATTTTTTTAGATTTTAAACAGTACCTTATTAGTTTTGTGTTTTTAATTATGTTTGCTGAGATAGAGATCAACAACCAGTCTTTCGCACCTGCGATCACGTGGGATAAGGTGTCAATCTGGTTTGATATGGTTTACGGTGACGTAGAAATCGGGGTTCGATCATCGACTGGGTGTACTAAAGATATTTTTGCTAAATGTTTTACATTCTCTCTGCGCAAAACGAGACCACATTTTCACTTAATTATACCGTAATTATAGTTAGGTCATCAGTGTAAACAAGCAGATAGCTTATATAGGCCGCAAGACACGATTCAATTTATAAATAAAAAGTTCATTTATGATTGGGTTGAAAAACATACTTAATTAAAATGATCAAATTAATTTAAATACATTCAAAAGACTATTAAAGATACTAACACTCTAAAGTAACCTTAAAGCATCCCAGCTCAACAAAATTTTTACACCGGTAATTATGTTAATTACTTCAACCTAAACAAATAAAGACTAGCTTAATATGTATGTTACAGATAAAGCCTATGATGTAATCATTGTATACTAGAACTACTAGAATGGTTTTATACAATACTGGGTTTAGTTCTAATTAGTGTAGATAGTAGCTGTTAAGTTGATTGCACATCTTTACTTTAATTAGTGGCTGGGAATATGGTAGAATTTGATATTAACATCTCTAGATCAAATAAGAGATGAGGGCTAATAAGTATTAAAATAAAAATCACTAATGTAACTAGTAGCTGATAATTTAATATACATTGATAAACACAAATGTAGTGTAGCGTGTAGCTGTTATATTTATATACAAGATAAACACAACCTTTGTAATTTTTTATTGTTTTATATTTTAATTTGTTAAGCTTTAACATACATACCTCTAGTGTTATTATAACTAAGTTAGATGGTATCAAAATACATTACTATAATGTGATATTAGTAATCCGACACCTTAGCTCAGTCGGTAGCGTGACTGCCTAATGAGCTAAGGCTCCCTGTTTTGGGTGAAATATTTATCATTGTTGAAATGGGGGTTTACTCTTTCACAGTGATGAATTAACGTCAGGGGAATGGATATTGTGCCCTTCCTAGTCTTAAGTTAGATTATAAGGCATATGAAACTACGACAAAACTATCCAGCTAGCAGTGAAGAAATATATGACTTGAATAAAAAACTGACCCAGGCCACAAACGGGAAACAGTAATGGATGTAAGAAATGTATCTAGTAGCTTTTAAATTATATCTTAAAATAAATCACTTTCCTTTAATAGTAAGCTAAGATAACATAAATAAATCTAATGTGGTTGGGAGATTGTGATTCAATGAATAATAAAATACACAATGTTAATGTAATTAGTAATTCATTCTCTAAATTTAAAAATGGCACCTAGTCACGGTAATCGAACAAGGGACTTTTGCTTAGTACGTCAATGATATAACCACTGAGATATCCAGGAGTCATCCCGTATCCAGGGTTATCCTCCATTCATATTTTAGGCAAAGTCTGTGATGGACGTGCGGAGATTATCAACTACATATGAGTGATCAATTAAAATCACGAACTATAAGATAAAAGAGCCACCTTCGGCACGGAAGGCCTTTACGCTGCTAATAATAATACGGTACAGTTACAATTATTACTGTACGAATGCGAATTTAACGATGGATTAAATAACCAAGCTACTATATTTGTTAATTACGGTTGTTTGTTTAACTTATAATAAACTAGCACGAAGTTCCTGGCTTTTTCCGGGAAAAATAGTTTTGATTAAAAATAGTAATAGGTGCAAAAATGGTAGAAAGTAAATCTAATTAAATTTTTAAAAAGTTCTAGTAAAAAGAATGAAAATTGTAAAAAGGATCAAAAAGATAAAAATTGTAAAAAAGGGAATAAGATAAATAAGTGTAAAAAGGGGTAAAAACTCAAAAAGATCAAAAAGGGTAAAAAGTAAATATAATAGTTTTTTTTAGCATTTTTAACACTTTTATGTTACCCGCTTTAGCCCATTTACTCATTTTACCTTTTATGGACCATTGGTTCTTTTTAGATTTGAACCTTTTTGCCCTTTTTGAATATTTTATCCTTTCCACCGCGTTTAACCTTATAGCCCTTTTAATAATTTTTGCACTATTTTTCACTTTTGATCATTTTTCACTTTTATCGGTTTTCCCTTTTTAACCTTTTTGCCCTTCATGTCCGTTTTACCTTTTTAATCCTTTTTAAACTTTTTATAATTTTGACCTATTTTACTAGCCTTTTATCCTTTGAAACAAAATTTATTGGATTTACTTTTTACACATTTTACCCTTTTTGCACTTTTTACACCTTTTATACATGAAGTAGCTGCCTTTCCCTGGAGAAATTTTAGGTTTAAAAGGTTAAAATGGCTAAAATGGAAAAAAGGGTAGAGATTAGATCTAATCTAATTTTATTAAAACAAAGAATAGCGTAAGTGTGCGAAGAAACGACAGACGCACAATGTCGGTCAGCTACTTGTAATGTCTACAAACTGGAGGCCATCAGTTTGACAAAAAAAAAAGAGTCATGAACTAAATATTTTATTTAATACCTTTTAGTTTTATATAGTATTTTGCTGTTCACTCTAAAAGGATGGGATATTTTGAGTTAGTTTTTTGATTACCAAACACTTGCCAAAGTTTGGCTGCTTAGCCTGTGAACATCCTGTATATTCTCAAACCCACAGCAGGGAGCATTTGAGCAAAGGTATCACATATGGTCTAGATTTTCGGTGACGGAGATCTCAGGTATTGAATCCAGACCAGGTATTATAAGGTTTCTTTTTTTTAAGAATGGCTAGTCTGACACCTTACCTCAGTAGTTAGCGTGTCTCTCCACTGATCTAAGGGTCCCGGGTTCGATACACGGTATAGTCGAAAAATGTAATATGGGTGAAATATGCATTTCTCCTTTCACAAGCAGGGAGACTTGGAGTTGGTTCTTTTCTGGATTTAAGCTAGTTTATGAGTCATGTGCTGATATAATCAGCCTGCTCAGAAAGTGCACGTTAAATACCTCATGACCCGCTTCGGTGGCCTCTTGGTCAAACGCACTACTATCGTGTTGGACTATACTGATGAATATGGAGAGATCGGGGTTCGATACAGTCTAGTGCACTGAGGGTGGTTTTCCTAAATGGTATTCCACTCTCCTTCCACTCAAATGCGGTTTGCACTTCCTATGAATTAAACATTCCTAATCCCTAAACCCTTAGTGCAATTAGTACCTAGGCGTATACACCAAATGGGTAGTAAGACGTGGTGAAAAAAATATCACAAATAAATTTTTTAAAATAATAAAAAGAACAAATTGTTTGACTCTCTTCCTCTGGGTACATTTTCACTTTATTCTATGTTCCACATCCATACTTCAATAGTTCAAGCAAGTGGGTAGCCCGGACAGGAACTAAGACGCATTAAAAAAAATCTCTCAATTTGTCTGGAATAATATTATATGAGCCTGCGCATCTCGCTAAGATAGAAACGCTCACGTTATGTGGTAGCTTTTTGTGATTAGAAGACGGTTGTGGCTTTCAGATCGTGGAAAAAAGGACGTTTCTATTTAAAATAATCTTTCGGTTTTCATTTTTTTTCTCTCGTGTTCCTGTTGCCTCATTTCACGTGCGCTAATGTTAATTACTTTTAATGGCTTGAACCGCAATGGTATAATTGATATTGCTCCACACGGGCACGGCTACATTCTTTCTAATTCAAAGAATAAGATTTATTGTAAACAAAATGTTTTTACTGTTAAAATAATATCATCTGATCCTTATCCTATCCTATCCTTGCCATCTCATTTGCGATGTTTTCTCGGTGCTACCATTCGAATACCTATATACTCGTATTTTCATGTTTTGTTTAAACTGTAAATAAGACAAAATACATTTTTTACTGTCAGCCTTTGGGTGAGTGAGACGGGGGTTGTACCCCTAAAACCTCCCCTGACTACGGCCTTATGTTATGCTTTTAGTGAGGATTACTCCATCTAGATATCATTTTCTGAAAATTGAGAAATGATATACCTGGAAACGGGAATTGAACCCGGGACCTTAAAATATGAGTGAAGAATGACCCTGGGCATGACACTGGGCATGACACTATGCATGACACTGGACATGACACTGGGCATGACACTGGACATGAAGTAGCCTATGACATTGAATTATGTTTGAACATGGCAATTTTATATTTATTCAAAAGTTCTGTCGAATTGTTAAGGTTTGTTCTTGTTCATTAACTTAATAAAATTTAATGTTATTTATATCTTCTATAAAAACGAAATGGTTTTTCCTAAAGTGCAAACTTCCAAGCATTAGTAGCCATTTCCATGTTTAAGATTATTTTCATTTCACTTTATCTTATTTCGTTTATATTTCCCCCCCAATTCCTTTACTGTAGTGTCTTTGGGAGAGGGAGAGAAATAGTCGAATATCGTTCATGTTCTTGATTTGGAAAGTATAACTTGTTCTGAAGACTTGGACCCTCATCTTCATTAGCGTCATCTTCTGGTTCTGCGAGGACAAATATATTGACTTTAGATCAAAATTAGCTTTTATTCTTTTTAATATCCTTTGAAGGTGTAACTATCAGACCAGCCCATATTCAAATTTATTATAAGAAAAAAAGGAGTTTGGGGTAGAATATAATGGACATCAGACTTCAACCAGAATCCTCCGCGACTAAATTTGTTCCGTCATTTCTTGAAATAGAGTTCCTCCATCACCCTAGCAACCAAATCCACACGTCTTCTATCTTACTTGTACTTCAGCCGTGATTAGCATCGTTCTTGTATACGGTGCTTACTGTTAGACTCTAGACGACATAGGTCAAGAAAATAGCCGGCTTTAGTCAACAAACCGTATATTGAATAGCTAAATAACCTAGACCAGTGGTTTCCAACTCATGGTAGTGCGTGGTGCCTTTTTTTTTTTTTTTTTTTTTGTGGCCCATAAAGCTTCTTGGAAAATTAATATTTAAAATTGATGTTTTTAGCCGATAAACGAGAAGTTTTGACCTGCGTGAGAAAAATTCATGAAATCTCCCACATATGTCCATGTTTAATTACTTCCTTACATCTGCTGTATTGACGTATTAAAGATAGTATATTTTAGCCGGAAAACTCGTTTATCTGGGTAATTAAACATGTATAAATTACCACCTCTTATTTCATTCACAATTCCTGTTCTTGTTTTTGCATAACTCGACAGAGGTTAGCCAATTATGATACGGCTGCCACTAGACAAGTGGATTCAATGGGCCTCGGGCAATTTTAAGTTGGAAGCCCCTGACTTAGACGAACGCTTACTTTTAATTTAGTAGGTACAGATTACAATAAAGAAATATTTAAGTAATTTATTACTCAATGATAGCATATCTTAATTTTCTTTAATCTATTGAACTGGTACATTTTAAGTTAATTAATTGTGGTATAAGTTAGAATATCGGGGTGGAAGAAAGGGATTCCTAGAATACCCCTTCGCTCTTATTAAAACACCTCCTTTTCTTGGTCATGAAGTCTGATATTTAGGTCTAGTCCAGGAATGGGGAATCTGTGGCCTTTTGAGGTGTTTGGTCTGGCCTTTTACCATATTCGGGCAATTATGTCACTTCTTTGATTATAAAAGATACATTCTCTAACTCAAATTTGCATTTCTAATCTATGGTAAAATTATGGGGTTTTTTTTCCTTAGTACCGCATTTTACTATCCGTTTTGGCTATACGCTTATGTAGTAATAACGCTAATGATTTTAGGGATTAGGTAGGCTCTTCTGGGAAGTGTACCCGCATTTGCATGGAGGGAAAGTGAAAAAAATTTTTTGGAAAAAACATCATGAGTACACCCGACAGAGACCCGAACCTCGTTCTCCCCTTCATTGTCAGTCTATTCTACTGTGAGAGTCGCACGTTAGACCACGTGACAACAGAAGTGGTTCATATTAACTGTTGATATGTTAGTTTATAGAACTCCATTCTAATAGATTTTCTATTAGATTTTATAATCCTTATTAAATGCTTATATATATATATATATATATATATATATATATATATATATATATATATATATTTAAGTATTCTTGTACAATTCATATCTACAGTGGAATTGAACTAAATTTCACCAACAACAAAATCAATAATAGACAAAAGTGCTCCTGCCAAATAGTTTGTAATTTACATATTATTAAAAAAACATGTACTTCTATGAGTATATAATAAATACACAAAAATCTTAAATATGTTGTCACTGAATAAAAAGGAGACAAAATTAAACTAATATCCGTTAGCTCCTTTATGGGTTCCTTAAAATACATTACCTTATGTTTAGGTCAAAATGTATTTATAAGTTTGTCAAAATTTACTTTACATGAAATGTGAGGCCTAATGAGAAATCTGTGAAGTGAAATTCAGCCTTCTAGTGTCAAAATGTTCTCCACACTTGGTCTACTCTCTTAAGCGATATAATGATGGAGCCTCAAGTGAATTTAAAAAGAATGGTTTTCGTACCAATAGTAGGATTTTGGTAGAAAGAATCGTATACAACAGTTACAAAAGTTATTAAAATTCATTTAAAACAGGTATACGTAAAGTAATGAGATCTGTAGATGTAACTGTTGATATATATTACAAATACTTGTAAAATAACACTAAGAATATAGTACAATTTTGCCAATGTTGACCAGAAATAATATATTTGTATTTTCTTAAAAGTTCTTCTTATCATAATCTTACTATAGAAGATAAGCGTATTTACCACCATTGTCAATGCATGTGACTGTAATTACTAGCGTCTACCTGAAGAGGTCATATTATTCGTACTTGAACACATTACAAAAGATATAATGTTAATTGTCATGATAGCTAGTGTATACTTACTAGCTTATCTTCTTACGATTAAACATTGTATATTCACATACTTACATTTTTTAATTAACGCTTTCTCTTGTTCAGACACTCTTTTAAATAGAATAATTCAAAATAGATATATGTTTACAGCTCAATTATTTTATCTTCATAAATGAATAATTAGCTGACTATTTGAATTATAAGATTTCATAACAAAACGGTAAAAAAAAAAAATTCAATATTTCATTTAAATTGTCTGTCCAATTATTTATGCTGGGATTCTTCGTTGTTTTATAATTTGCTTGGCAAATTAAATATTCTTTTTGGATTCCTTTTGTTCCACGTCTTCCCCTGATGTCATCTTAATAGGCAAATATATGACAACATTCAAAGAAAGTTTCATTTCACGACTCAGCTCCAAACCATGATTAAAACTCCAAAGGTGCTTACTGCAACATATTTCCTGCTTAATTCAATTAAGTACGTAATCTTGATGTGTGTTTTTCTTTCCTCTTCTGAATATAGTAAGTAGCAAAGTAGTAATTGCGTTATGTAATGATCAAAGTTAGATTGTTATGAGTCAAGAAAGTTGTAGATAGGGAAATCATTAAAATAGTCGTTTCTATTTTATGGTATTTGACGATTTTTACGAAACGTTAAAATTATAAATCTTAACAAGAAAAAAGAGTGTCAAATTTGTTTAGTATGTTATTATTTTTTTATTGTGCGCCGTGTAATACTGTTGGGTTTGGAATTAAGAAGATTAAATTTAGAAGAAATTGTGCTTGCATTTGCGTGGTGGAATGGAGGAAAATAATTTATAAAATATCCCCCTCTATACTCTTAACCAAGATTCGAACCCCCATCTAACAATACAGTAGGCTTATATGTGAGTCAGGTGCCACAGACCATGCGACCACGAATTTTTGATTAAAAATAAAGTGGCAAAATAATCATTTCCATTATGGTAATCATTTCTTATATCAAAGTCCTTGGCTCGATCCATCGAGGTAACAGACACCGATGGTCACATGTTCTAAGGCAGGCATGTCAACCCAGCAGCCCGCGAGCCACATGCAGCCCAATTACTGATTTTTGAGGGCCGCACACCTTATGATAAACCATAATCCAATGTGACCACATTATTCTTTTTAAAAATGTCAAAGAAGTACAATATTTTGGAACGTGATATTTGAGAATTAGGCATAATTCGGAGAATTCTGTCATGTGAGGTAGGTTTACTAAATCTGTACTCTTTCTTCGACATGAATTATTATAATTCCCCAATATTGTTGAATTTGCACACCAAATATGTGCAATGTTTTAAAGCGCATTGGCCTATGTATGTATTGTTTTCTTACATGAAATAGAGATCTTGGTTGATGGCCACACATTTTAAATAATTAATAAAAGTTATTTTGGCATAAGGTTTAA
Organism: Timema podura; assembly: GCA_033556935.1. Lineage (NCBI taxonomy): Eukaryota > Metazoa > Arthropoda > Insecta > Phasmatodea > Timematidae > Timema > Timema podura. The sequence continues at coordinate 41,906,591 of JAVRXN010000011.1, read as the reverse complement.
AGCCTGACATTAATGTTGCAATTAAAACGTTTCATATTCTTGGTAAAAAAAATATAGTTTTAGTCTTATTGTTTTATATAGGATCGTACTTTTTCTTTTTAATAATATGATATTAAGTTAAAATTCAATTTACTCTTTTACACAAGGTAATGACCAGATTGATTTTTTTTTTCAAATGTAACTCCTTCAGTATTTTTAATGTTCTATGTGGTCCTTATGATCAAATGAGCCATTTAAGAGCATACATTACATACCTATCAACTTTGTAAATCTACACGATCACTGTTGCACGTAGATAATTTCTGAGTGAACATTATTTCCGATAAAGAAGAGTTAATAGACGTTACTAATACTGAATATTGTTGAAATATTAAATTATATTTGGATAAAAACAGCATTGAAAAGGCAATTTTTGACCATTTTAGGATGGCTACTCAGATAAGCACTGTGCACAAATCTTCATTCTGTTATAATAGGAACATAATGTAGTTATTAACAAGAAACTTTGTCGCTTTGTCCCTCATCGTCATCGCGGAAAATTTTGAGTAATCATTCAAATACAGATGCACTGCACACATTTATGGCTTATCGTAGGTCTTTTCTTTTCCCTTTCACTCCCATACCTCGCGCGCGCACACACACAAAAGCAGATGCGAATAGGAAGCGGAATTGGACCTGCTATGATGAACGCTCTTAATAATTATCATTTTACACCAAACGATTTTTTATTACTTATTTGGGCCACAACTGGCTCGATTATAAGTGTATGAGGAAAGTAAGATAACCAGATGACAGGTAATTTAGAATTGCTTTAACATTTGTAAAAGCTTTTTTTTACGTAAAACCCCTCGTTTTTTATAGAAATTTTAAAAAAATCTCGAAAAATTTGCCCTTGTAAAGAGACGTAAAAAAATACAGTTCTCAAAAAATATCTATCTTGTTTAAAATTTACTGTAGAGCAAAAATTAGAAAAAAAGGCAAATCAAAGGTAGTTTTATATTCTTTTAAAACAATAAGCTACATCTTTTGATAAAAGCAATATTTTAAGAGATATTTGCAAACTTGATCATTTTGTTACATTCTCTCCCAATTTGACTCGTTTTAAAAATCTAAGTGTTTTGTAAACTAATTAGTTTCTGGAAAAAGTAGGCTATTTTTAGTATGTCTGTGAAGGAATTATGTTGAAATGAGTTTTTTTTAAGTGTTTTGGTTTGACCCCTGACTATGGCTTGTCATCCGAACAAAGTTCCTAAACCTGCCATTAGTTCTGAGTTCCCCCAGACAACGGTCATCGCGTTTAAAATGATTCAAATGGTCACACACTAGCCACTAGTACAGTATTTAACTCTCGCGAGTACAGACGGTCGAACAAAAAAACAGTCTTTTGGCCCTTTTTTTTTTTTTTTTTTTTGCACAACACCACACAAACCGCGGCCACAAGGAGAACATCCTCCTCAGACTAGATAAAACATGTTATAATTTGTTAGATAGTTTTGAGTAATATTTGTCAATGTGATAAAACCCTCAAATGCAACAAGCTACAAACCAATATTGTTTGCTAACTTACATAGTGTAAACGGACCTTCAGTTGGTTCAGACAGTGAACGTAAAATACCTCAAATAGATGGGAGTAAAAATGAATATCCCACAGTACGGATAGCAAGCAGTTCAGGTCAAATGGGGTATTGGTCGTATTTCTAGTCTATCCTCAGGATTCAACCAATATCCAAAAAAGATATAACTAGCACTTTAGGTCAATAAAGGATTAGACGTATCTCTAGTCTAGTCTCAGGAGTCAACCAATAATCCAAGGCGAGGGTAACATATAGTTCAGGTCGAATGGGAAATTGGCTGCCCTCCAAATTTCTATTATATAATATATGGTCCTAAGACTTTCAGTGAAAACCCAAGTATTAAGAAAAGCTTCCTTTCAGAACAGTGTGTGGCGTCACGATTACAGGAGCCCGAATTACGCAAGCAGCCAGCCGAGAAACGAGAATGTCCCAGTCGACAAAGAGAGAGAGAGAGAGAGGATGGATAGAGAGAGGTGGATAGAAAGACCAACCAGCAATTTCCTGTAATGAGAAACTGCGCCGCAGAGGGGAGTGGGAGAGAACGAAAGGGTTGGAAGTTATGTCTTGTCGCTATTTAAAAGCTTTGCATGGTGCGGCTGTGAAGGGAGGGTGTACAACGGAGTTTTGTGCAGTTTTTACACTTTACTTGAGAGCTACATAAAACGTAACACTGGTAAAGGCTGTGTTGGTTGAAAAGTGTGTGGGGGTTTATTTCAAGTCTGTCAAGGGGGAAAAAATAACAAAAAAACACCGAATAAAATGTTGTTCTTTTTGCCTTCGTTTTATTTAGTTTGTAAATCTAGTCAGTTGGATTCATTGAATTATACAAGTACGACTTAAATATAAAACAGATGGGAATTCCAAACTAATACAAGCTTAATGTGAAATTTAAAAAGTTTCCACCAAGACATTTAATGCTTTCAGATTTCCGAATTAGTTTGAAAATTTAGAAATTTTAACAATGAGCCACCTGCTTCAGTGACCACATGGCTTAAGGCGCTACTCTTGTAGTAGACTATACAGACGATGACGGGAATACCGAGGTATGAATCTCGGTCGGTTGTGTTGAGGGTGGTTTTTACGAAATGGTTTTCCACTCTCCTACACACAAAAGCTCTAAATATAGCCTTCCTAATACCTAAAACCATTAGCGTAATTATTACATAAGCGTATAATAATAATAATAATAATAATAATAATACTTAGCACCGCGTCTTACTACCCGTTCGGGTTTATACGCTTAAGTACTAATTACACTAATTGGTTAGGAACTGGTAAGGTGGAATTTAGAGGAAGTGAACCCGCATTTGCGTGGAGGGAGAGTGGAAAACCATTTAGGAAAAACCACCCTCAGTTCACCCGACCGTGATTCGAACCTCGATCTCCCCGTCCTCGGCGGTCGAGCTCAACACGACTGGCGCGTTAGCCAACTACGCCACCGAGGCGGGTATAAGCGTATAACCCAAGCAGATTGTAAGATGCAGTGTTAAAAAAAATATTTAGAAAGTTTAGTAGAACAAATTGTTCATGAAATAAAAACATAATAGTATCTTTTAAAGGGACATTTTAAGGACAATTCATAGCACAGTACAGTGGAATTGCCATAAATGTGGTTTGGGTTAATCAGAGAGCTACATAAGTTACTAAAACTACTTTAATATATCATACGTTTAAAAAATATGTTTTACTGGTGTCCCTTTTTACAGGTAGTATAAATTCTGATAAAATTATACAAATCTAATAATATGTTCCCAGTAACATATTAAAGATAGCAAGATAAGTTTGTGTTTTCTAAATTACGAAATTTACCTTTTGTCATTAAAATAACTATGAAGTATATTCCAATTTCCATAAAAAGAACCTTATTTGACATTTGACATACTATAACATCTACTAGATCTACTTTCAAGTATTCATACATCAGGTCATATGATTTGCAGCTGTCACTTTTTATGGATAAAATAACACTAACATTTATTAAAATGTTATCAATGTTGACCAAAAAATTATTATTTATTTGTATTTTTAAAAGGCCCTTCCTATGAAAATTGAGCTGTAACTAACTGCACACAAAACTACGACGATGGGCAGAAAACGTAATTGAAAACCATTAGTTTGTATTGATTTGCATTTTCATTTTTATATGTATAAAATACGTATCATATGATTGCTAGTTATGTTAAAACTTGTTTATCACCTTAAATTCCAATCTTATAGAAGTTACGGTCTAATTTAAAATTACAACCCAAATATTGAGTTACCATTACATCTCGATTGTGCGTGTCAACGCTTAAAGGTAATAACGTGCATTTAAATTACCACACTTGCAAACACAAACATATTAAAACCATTCTTATAAAATACAAATATTACATATTAAGGACGTTGCCTATTTGGAGATTTTGAAGCCATTTAGCAAAGGGGTTCCATCTTAGCGTGACGTACCTAAGCTGTTTAAGCACTATCACACTTAGACACCAATGTACTAAATAGAAAGAGAGGGATAAAAATGAGCAGTTCATCCTGTGAGGACTCTTACTTATCTACTGATAACACTTCCCCTCTTCCTATGACGAGTTTACACAGTCACTATACTATTTGTGCCTTGAAAAACTTAGTTTACTTTTTAAATTTACCTTTTTCTTGTTTCCTATTATAGATAGGCATATTCTATCATGGACTTCTTTAATCTACATCCTGGCAGGAAGACTCCTACAGGCCATTTTCTTGACCAAGCCAAATAACCCAAGATGTAGATGATTTATAAAAAAAATGCGTTTACATAATAACTACTTAAAGATGGGAATAATAGTTTTGTGACACCGTACGACTAATTTTAGAATTATTTAAGAGTTTGTGGTTTTGTTTCAACGATTTATCTTTAAAACTCGTTAAATTCACTAACACGGGATATCATATCTTGGTCTGCCGCGTCGTCGAAGGTAGGCAAAGTCCTTGGGTGATTCTTGTTCGGTTTCATATCGTAATTCTGAGATCAAATGGCAAAACCTGATATGTGCACTTTTGCTAATTTTTTTCAGGGGAGCTATTTGAAACTATATATCTCAATGAGAGGAATATGAATATAGGCCCCCTACTAAAAACTCAATTTTACACACAAAAAAAATATTGAAATATCAGGTTTTGCCACCTGACCACAGAATTAATAAACAATTTATTACAATTCATAATGAATTATTCCTGCGAAAATGATTTGGATAACCAATGAAATAACCTTTTGAAGAGTTTGACAAATAAATGGATTGTAGCCAACTTCGACAAAAGGCACAGTTATTTCCTTACGACTGGACATAATTATTTAACAGTTATAAAAAGTTATTAAATTTTCTTTCAGCTATTCATACGTCAAGTCACGTGATCTAGAGCTGTCACTTTTATAGATATTACTAATATCTATAAAATAACACTACTAATACAGAAAACATTTATTTTTACTTTTTTTATTTAGCGCCGTTTCTTACTACCCGTTTGGGTTATAGCCTATGTACTAATTACTCTAATAGGTTAGAAATGAGGAAGGTTGAGTGTAAGGGAAGTGTACCTACATGATCATGGAAATAGAGTGGGAAACCATTTAGGGAAAACTACCCTCAGTACACCGGAATCGAAACACGATCTTCCCTTCATTGGCAGTCTAGTTTATTGCGAGAGTGGCGCCATAGACCATGCGGCTACTGAAGCGGGTACCAGAAATATTATTTTTTATTTTTTTAAAGATGCTCCAATTACAGATTCATAAGAAAATCAAGGATTAGGACCTTAATATGGGCCTATATTTCTTACGGAAAAATTGCCACAAACACAGAAGTGAGAGCAATATAATTTTCTGTACAAATACCGGTACATAAAAGTTGATTTACAGTTTAAAAAAAAAATAACATGGTAGCAAAAACAGTTTATAAAATACAAAAACCTTTTTTTGGTCAACATTGAATAATAGATGCACCAGTGGATACGCAAACTAAACTTCAAGTTCATCTGTCTGTTTTGCTTGTGACGACGGGGTTTGGGTTGAAATCGTGACCAGGTGTATTGAGAGTTTTTTCTCCTGATTGGTTTAACCTGTAATGCACGCTATCTCCAGGGGTACGTGACATCTCAATTAGTATTATTAATAATAGCAGTTTTTTATGATAATAGTAAGTCTGATAAAAAAAAATGTATTTAATATCATGGACTTTTTAAGCTTTTCTTTCCACTTAATCTTTATCTAATAAATTCAAAAATTACACCTAGACACGGGAATCGAACCCGGGACCTATGACCTCATCTTTCATATATTCTTAATTGTATAACATTTCTTCCAATTTAATCCATAGCGTGATCGTTGATACCTCAAAAGATACCATTTTTTCATGTTATTTATTTACAAAGAGAAGGAAGGAGTAAGTTGGTTAGGGTTTGGTTTCAAAAAATAATACATGATTGGTAAAATTTTGGGAAACACTACTGTAACATATTTGATAAGATAATTCAATTGACATATTTTAAAAGAAAAGTTCATTCAAAACATAAATGTTAACTGATTATTTTAAGCACCGCATCCAACTATCTGTTCGGGCTGTACGCAATGAGTTAAGGGATGAGTAAGGTTTCAATTTGTGTGAAGTATGCCAGCATTTGCATTGAGAGAGAGAGAGAGGGGGAGTTGAACATCATTTTGGAAATACCAGCTTCAATAAGTAGGCTACTGTACCCCGACTGGAATTAAAGCCATGGTCCCCTGCTCATTGGCAGCCCAGTCTATTGCGAGAGTGACAACTTAAGCTTTATTCACACGTTCGCCGAAAATAGAAGGCAGAATCTGCTTGAGTAACGAAGCAATTCACTCGCTGTATGTTGACCCATGATGCACTGCAACGCAAACTTAAAACAGCTGATTAACAACATATTTTTTTAGATAATTCTCCCGATGGATGTTTTCAAATTATAACACTGTGTCGTGGTACAATCCAATACATTGATACACACGCTTTACATTAACGGCTATCACAAATCTCCTCACAACGGCCAACAAAGCTGTCTGCTTGCCGTTAGCTGTATAGCGCATGCACTCTCGTATGAACATGAGCACTGATTTGAGATGGTTGGTATTGAGATTTGATTGGTTCTCCTGTGTCGAAGATCTTAGGCAGAGCGGACAAAGCAGAGATAAGTTGAACTTCAGCGGAACAGCTCACGCTGATGAGGTGGAAATCTTGTGATTGGATTACAGCTCATCACATGACCACGTTTATGTTCTGCGCTTGTTTTCAGTGAATCCACAGTTAGACCATAAGGTCCCTAAAGCGGGATTTAACTTAATTAATTAATACTATTACAGAGGAGTGTGTTTGCAAATCTGACTTTGACCCAGGGAACAGGGTTCATTCCCGACTATAATCATTGGGAGTAGGAGGGGATTATTTTCAATTAGACTTAACGATTTTATTTTCTCTCTTAGGGTCAATGCTGATGCATTTCCTTTTACACCCATCCTAAATAGTATTATCGCATTAGGATGATTTACGGTAATGAGGTCAAGGCTTGAATTCCGGCTGTATCCACCGACGATGATTTCCACAATGTGATATATCAGTGAGATTTTATCATTTTACTTTAGGGGAAAACCAATCATTATTTCTGTTATAAATCTTCTTTTTTTAATTTTTCATCCGAACTGGTAAACAAGAGGACAACGGCATCAGCCTAATCTTGTCCTGTTTGCTGTTGACTGGGAGGTCAGGGTTCGAATCTTGACTGGGTGTACTAAAGGTAGGTTTTCCTAAGTGGTTTTATACTTCTACCTCCACACAAATGATGGTACACAGGGCCGTAGGCCTACTCAAAGATGTGTTTTAGGAAGATGTTATATCTGTGCTGTCTCGATATGAAGTCTTTATAAGGAGATAACAGGGAGTTTGTATAACATTGGATTCAAAATTAAATAATTTAAGGATTAAAAAAAATTAATATAGTAACATAAATATGAAGAATGAATACTTTTATTTTGACTAAGCATTTTCAGAGAGAAAAGGTTTTTGACCCCAAAAATACCCACCTTTGGGAAGGTTACTCGAACTTTAATCAAAACGTTTTCATCGAACATTTAAGGACCGTTTATATGGTTTCTTTAAATTTTACCTTCTTCATCCTTAACCCGATAGTGTCCAATTAGGTCAATATTGTATTGTACTTTGGTATTTGAAACATCTGTATATTAGACCTACGTGGTTGTTCCTCATTTGTCTGAGGCTACAACTATGTACCACCGCTCCTCCCCCTCGTTAACTCTTCACGAGGAAATATCCTTCCAAAAAGTGTCGAAGGTTGGACCACGAGTCCATCCCGAACAAGACAGTTCTTTGCACCTAATGAGAGGGGGGAGGGGGTGGGAGAGGAGGGATAGGAGGAACCCTGCCCAATCTTCTCTCATTCTGCAAGGTTCGGACCACCGACAGAAAGCGCTGCCAAGTCGCCGACCGGTCCAGCCATCTTGCGGCGTGACGGGCTAACTAATCCAGTCTGCCACGCCCCCCCTCCTTCTTTGTGAAGTGCCGCTGCTTGCCTTTGATGTGCGCCGACATTTTGGAGTCTCGACTCCTTACCTTCTTTTCCATTGTGAAACTAGTTTGAAAATTATTGTAAGAGCTTCTTTTTTTCTAAGAAAAAAAAAAGACATGTGATTTTCATTTTCAAGGTCAAATTAAAGACCTAACAAATGAGTGGAATAAATGAACTTAAAACCTGGTATGCCTTACCATTCATTTTACAGTCAACCTCAGCGATGTCTTTTTTTATTCTTCTAACCACAGGCTATTGTTGCAAACTGTAATGACTTCACACGTGGAGACCTCTTTTAGATAAATGCGTTCACAAGGTGTGTCCCTCCAAACATTAACTGCGATGCTTTTTTTTTTCAACGATACCCACAAGTTTTGTTGTTTGTTTTGTTGTTTTGTTGTGTAAAACTACTCATCTTGGCTATACCTATTCTAATTGCGTTCATGGGGTAAGGATGATCTTAGAGGAATATATGTGGAAGAAGAGTGGCAAGAATATTCCACAGGTGACTTGAACAGAAAATACAAAGTGTGATGGAAGAAGACCATTTAGATTCATAAAAGGAACCAGAGATGCCATCCGGATGCTGGGAATAATTTCAGAGAGAGTGCAGTATGTCAAGGAAGAAGCTTACATTGGTGTTATCGGCTGGCAAAAGGCGTTCGATAGAGTGAAATGGAAGAAATTGATGGAAATATTCAAGAAGATCGGCATCAACTGGAGGGACAGAAGGGTTATTGGAAACCTGTACCTGGGACAGCGAGTGAAGGTGAAGGTAAGGCTGAATGATGAAAAGACCAACAGCGTATAGATAGTAATAGGTGTGATACAGGGGGGATGCTGTTTGCCATTCAGTGTGTTCAACTTGTACGTAGAGTGTCTGGTCAGGGAAGCCCTGGAGGTACGTGGTTATTTCAGGATAGGAGGACAAGTCGTCAACACAATAAAAGAGTTGCAAGAAATGAGGGTCCAGCTGGTGGAGATAGAGAAAAGATAGGCCTATGAAATGGAGATCAACGTTGAAAATTCAAAAGTGATGGTGATTTCAAAAAAATTAAGCACTGCTGAAAATCAAAATTGTAAACCAGAAGTTGGAAAACATTGAAAAGTTCAAGTAGCTGGGAAGTCTGATGACAATGGATGTCTTGTGCACCAAGAGAATTAGGTCGAGGATCACCATGGCCAAGGAAGCTTTTAACAAGAAGCGGTTACTGCTGACCAGTAGGTTGAATTTAGAACTGAGTAAGAAATTGGTTAAATACTACTTTTGGAGCATCGCGTTGTATGGAGCAGAAACTTGGATTCTTACGATGATAGAAAAAAACTTCTTGGACAGCTTTGAAATTAATGAGGTGCTGGAGAAAACTTAAGAATTTCAGGTGGACAGACATGTGATAAATGAAGAAATCCTAGGAAGAGTGGGTGAGAAGAGAACCATTCTTTAGGTTAAGTTACTTTAAACCACGTTCCATATGAAGTTAAAGGTACCGAGGTCAATACACGGCATGGCCTAAAAATGTATCACTGGGTGAATTGGGGTTTCCTCTTTCACATTTTAATTAATGGACAAGGCCTGGGTGCTGTCTCTTTATTAAATTATTGTATTAAATTAACGTTCAAGGGACTGGTGTTGTCTGTTATTTAAACTATAATACAGTTAAACTATATGTTATACGATAATATCAGTTGGCTCAGAAGGTGGCATACTAAGTGTCTCTAATAGTAAGTTAATACTAATAACTGTAATAATAATTAATATCTTAAAATATATGGCTCTGATTCTACGGTCTAAGGCGTCTTACTCGACTAATAGTGGAATATCTGTGATGGGAGGTAAAGGTTCGAATGCTTCCCGATTCCACTGGGCTATGGTTTTAAAACACGTGATTTATCAATGTGGTGGATTTTTTTTCCATTTCCATATCATATCCAGGCTGATGCGGACACATTTTTCTAATTACCCTCTGGAAATATGTGAACGGATGAATACATTTAATAGCCTGTAGAGAAACAAATGCAATTCAATTTAATTATTAATATGAACATAATAACACTATTTATCTAAGTGTAAGGTATTATCCAAGGCATTTTGTATATATGGTGTGAATTTTTCTTTATATTTCATTTTATTAATGATGTAGTTAATAATAAACTTATTTATAATAAAATATATAGGTATTAGATTTACCTTCAAATTAATTAGTTTATTGATATTAAATAATTAAATCGATTTTAATGATGGATTGAACCAGACGTATAATAGCCCTTATATTAAAATATTTCAATTTGAAATTAATAAAAAAGAGGAATGCAGGATGTAATATTTACTCACAGTAATAGCCCTGCACTTTATCAGAGGCTGAATAATGACTCATTTTAATTGCAGAGTTAAAGAGTCCAAGGTCATGCCGCGACTAAGCAGCCGTCTCTGTTCTTCAGCGAGGACAGCTTGATTAGCACGTTTCTTTATTTCTGGAATTAGCTCTTGAAGGCTGGAAATAAAATAAGTACAAGGTCATTGAGGTGAGGAGCACTTTATAGAGTTCTTTTTAGACAGGCAGGAGAGAGGATGAACTAATTACTTCAATAAGAAGAATTTGTTTCACATTAGATATTTCTCGTGTAGTAAGTAGGTATTTATCAGGAATATTTGTAAAATTGTAGTGCAGAAATATCTATTACACTAAGTAAAAAATGTTTTTAGCACCCGTACAGGCTATACGCATTTAACTACACTAAATGGGTAAGGAAAGGATAGTAGAATGTATAGACGTATCCGTATTTGCCTGAAGCTGTATGTGTGTGATGGAGCCTATTTTGAAAAAGAAAAAAAACACCATCAATATATCTAACAGGTATTCGAATTCAGACCTCCACGTCACTTTGAATACCAAGCTAGATGAACCTAACAAAAATCCGTTTGCTCATAATGGCGGACTTAATTGTTTATTATTGTTATTAATTTAGTTAAGTGCCTGGATTTCTTTATAGTAAATTGATTAATGAATTTATTTAATTATCTGGCTATTTAACGCAAAAAAAAGCCCTATATAAATATTTCGTATCCGTAAATATTTTCGTAGCCCGTAAGAAGAGATCGACTTTACGGTAAACAAATAGCTTGTCCACAAGAGCTCCGATCCATAAGTCCGTAATTCTTAGCACTCCTTAAGAGTTGGATCAACTTTAAATTTCTTTAAGTTAAGTTTACAGTTAAATAATTATTCAATAAACATTGTTGTTAAATTGAAATAAACAGTCGCTATTTTCTAAACGTATATCTTGTTTTGTTTTTATCTAGCAATTATAGAAATTTTTAATAAATTACGGTAATATTTCACAATAATATAGATAATTATTTATAGAATTCGGTAATAGTTTGACAATAAAAAAATGGAAATCCGCGATCTCTCCCGTATTCACGCATTTTATAAACCCGACTATACTTGCTTGAAGTCTAGTCCATGTGCCCACCAATTAGGGTTGATAAGAATAGGTTGGTTGTATATTTGTCAGGCCTTAGTTTATTTCTTGTTTTCGATTCATTTCCGTTACCAGGTTTTACAGAACCAGTCTCAAAAAGTGTGATTTTGACTTTACACCAATTGTTGTTAGTTTACCTTTAGGTAAAATATGTTAAAGGGATTTTTTTTTTCAACTAAAACAGTTACATATTTAATCTTCGAATGATAAAATTGTTTGAATATATTTGATGTCAAGTGGAGAAGGCTTTAAAGGCGTTTCCTACTTGGAGGCTACTATCCTCACAAATCAAGATTTCTTATGGTATTAACAGTTCTGAAGCGCCAAAACCATAGAATGAATTTGGTAGGAAAAACAATAGAAGCTAGTTACTAAAGTTACTAAAAACATTTTAATATATTCAAACATCAAGTCATGTTATCTACAACTGTCATTTTTGATGATATTATTAATACCTATAAAATAACACAAATGATATACTAAAATGTTATCAATATTGGCCGCAAAGATATGTTTTTTGACGTGAATACGTCTTTAAATTTGCTACCATACGGGGGCAATCCAAAAAACCTAATGATAACAAAATCGGGGGATACAGTTTGGTGTTGTAGTTTCGAATCTTTCCTCTACATCCAAAATTAAATTATACCACTGGATAGCTAAAGGATTATTAAAGAATTCATTACGATAAGCAAGAACAGTGACGCATCGCGCGCGGTGGAGGGGGAAGCGCCGCCATTTTGAGGTTATTTTGCTGTGTATCGAGATTTGAAATTAGTATAACTTTTGACTCGGAGAAGCTAGGATGTTCGTTTGAGTTTTAATCGTCAACTGTCGTCAAAATCTATCGATTGTATATAAAACATTAGTTTAAAGTAGTGACAGTGAATATAATTAGGTGTTAGAATAAAAAAAATATTATCAAAAATACAGTTTGGCGTTGTAGTTTCGAATCTATCCTCTACATCCAAAATTATATCACTGGATAGCTAGAGGATCAAAGAATTCATTACGATAAGTGAGAACAGTGACGCATCGCGCGTGGTATATAACCCGTTACATAAACGTATTCACGTGCAACACACGGCCGTGTCCATGACACAGCCACACCCCATTTTTTTTATTTTCTCTACTGTTCTTCCAACCAAAATAGTGGTAGGACCTATATTAAAACCAGCTGTTTACAACCTGGGCCTCACATAATATTTTAGTGTGTGTGTGGGGGGGGGGGGGGGGGGGATGGGGGAGGGTTGCAATTCTGGTTGAGATTATAGCTTTATGTTTATTTAGAGTGTTTATAATAATTATAGGAAGGCAACAAATTATATAGAAATGTAAGGGGTTAAAATTATAAAACCTGTTAAGTTACTTTTTAGTTTCCTTTTATTTACTTAACTCTGACAGTTGCTCGCTGATTTTGTTTACTTTAATAGTCTCCTGTTTCGGCGAGTGTTGCTGCTTGCATGAATTACCCACTGGGATTGTTGATTCTCTTTTGATACATTTTAGTCGCATTCGTTTAATCATTATAGAACCAATATTTATAATGATTAAATCAATCATATGAGCTTAGTTTCACGCTCGTTTGGTTTGTCGGTGATACGGTAATGATTTGAATTCTGACCTGGGACACTAGGGGGAGATTTTTCCTAATGTTTTACCCCTCTCCCTTCACGCAAATAAATGTATATTTCCTCCAAATTCTTTCCACACCACAAGAGTAATTAAATGTGGATATAAGTGAAGATAATAATTTAGAAACTAGGATATGACTATTGTAGATTATCAAAGAGTTAGTTGATCTCAAAGACAAAAACTGTGTCAAACCCTGCAACAGCTTGGAAACCACTGCACTAAAACCATCCTAAGCCATCCTCAACTATCTTAAATAACCCAACGGCTAGTAAGACGCGGTGCTAATAATAATAATAATAATAATAATAACTATCTTAAAATATCCTGTGACCCTCTCACAGTTTCAATTTGGTAAGATATTCATTTGACCATGTTCAAATCCGCAGGGACTCAAAACCCTATCTTAAAGGTTCGTGTGAAGCCCTGTGGTGTTTTTGTCCTTCATCTCAGTCAGAGATAATCAATTTTGACAATAAACGATAAAAAAAGAGATAATTATTTTAAGTATTTACGCTTAAACGTTTATTTGAAGCATGTTGTAGACGTATACTCAATATTTATCTATGACGTGTAAGGTACAATCATATGCACACGTTACACATTATTTGTGTATCAAGATTTACTGTTTTTTTGTTTTTTTTTCGAATTTACTTTTTATTTATCCAAACACGTTATTTGCTTTTCTTTACATGAATGGCAAATTTCACTGAAAAATTAAAAAACTTGAGAACTGCCAAGAAATTAGACCGGAAACGGAAGCGCGTATCTTAACCAATGTCTCTCTATCTGTACTCGTCATTCGTCACTATACAAAACTAAATGTCAACTAGGTCGAGGTGGACCTGTCGGAGGAAGAGTGGAATAACACAACTAGGGGAAATATTAGAAATATTGTATCTACAGTTTACATTTTCCAATCCCATTCGATTACAATATAGTTTGTGTTTTTGATATCTTATATTATATGAGCATATATAAGCACATGACTTACAAACTAACCTAACCTAAGACTTCAACATTTAACATTAAACATCCAGCCTAAACTTAAAATTAGCAGGGTGATCACACTCGCCAATATAAAATAGTTTGAGGTTTTTTTTTTTTTGCTCTTCATCTTACTACCCATCCTGGCATTACGCCTTTTACTCCATTGAATAAGGCATGGCTGAGTAAGTTCGAATTTAGAGGAAATGTACCTACATTTACGTGGAGGTAGAGTGTGAAATCTATTAATGAAAAAACCACTCTCAATACACACAGTAGGGATTCAAACTCCTACCAACACGTAACTGGAAAACCAGACTGAATAAGCCTAACATTTAGTCCGCTTGTCCAAAGAGGCAAGTTTTTTTTTATTTACTATTACTATCGTTATAGTAAAAATCTAGGATTGTATTAATGTTTTTTTTATTTCATTGACGAGCTATTTAATGAACACTTTTAAAACACACAGATTACATCAGAACTTGACTTACAAACAAACTTAGCCAAAGAGGACGCTTAATATAAGCCGTAGAACATATATATTCATTATTTGGGTAGAGGACAAGCCCGTTTACATTTCAATTTTTATAGGAAGAACCATCTAGCAGCTAGAAATGTTACTAGATCTACTTTCACGTATTCATACGTCAGGCCATATGACTGCAAAAGTTACTTTTTTATAGATTCTATCGATACTTATAAGATTAATAATGTAGTGAATTACTAATATTTTTTACTGAACAAAACATATGTTTGTATTTTATAAAAGATTCTTCCTAACAAAATCCTACTATACAAAAAGTAGATACTTCATCAGTACCACTCGTAATCGAACCATAGTCCTCTTGATCCTTTGTCAAACACTCTTGTGCAAGGGCGTATATTTCAATATCTATGTAAATAAATTAGTTGAGAACTTATAACACTTTTACTTAAATAAGTTGTTCAACCTTAGTAAAACAGCTCATGAAAGACATGCTTTTAGTAAGAAAGTACGGTTAGCGTTTTATTTTTTAAGTTTAAAAAAAAAGCAAATGGGAGGTATAAAAAAAACACATCGTCATTTCGTTCTCGTTTGTATGCCCAAATTGGAGTGATGTTTTGGTAGTGGTCCTAGGAAGAGGAACCGACTTCTCGGAAGGTGAGTAGTAAACGGTCGGCTTCTTCACTCGCTTCTGAAATCAGAATAACAAACTGACGACGAGTCTTTAGAGGTTATGAAGTCACGCGTCTTCTCGTATATCTTCACACTTTCAAGATATATACTTCTGGGGGGAGGGGGGGATTTACTAGTCTTAGCTAGCCTAGTTTCCAACTGAACCAGCGCCTGCAGCAGTGGACGAGCTGTCTAAGGCGGGGGGTTCTCAACCTCTTTCAGTGACGTAAAGTACCACAACACCTAAGTTGTCAAATTATTAAATGTATGCTAGTTTTATTACAAATGGACACAATTGACAATTAGATTTTTTAATTTTATAACTGCATCTTACTAACTGTTCAGGCTATGCGCACTATAAAAATTACTGTATCTATTATCCCACACCCTAACTCAGTCGGAATCGTGTCTCTATACTGAGCTAAAGGTCCCTGTTTTGATTCTCAGCATGGTCGAAATATTGTCATTGGTGAAATGTGGGTTTATATTTTCACAGTGATTAATTAACGCCAGGGGGGTGGGGCTGGATGTTGTTTATATATATATATATATATATATTTGAGTCAATCTATAAGTCGTGTGCTGATATAATCAGTCGGTTGAGAAAGTGCACGTTAAATACCTCAAATAAGTGAAAATTAAATGAATACTAGATTTATTTTCACTTATTTAAATGTCAAATAATTTGATCTGCAGCTGCCACTTTTGATAGATATTATTAATACCTATAAAATAACACTAATAAAATTGTAGAATGTTAACAACGTTCATCGCCATAGATATGTTTGTTTATTCAAAAAGGTGCTCCAAATGTCCCCTATCTAAGAATATCAAAGTACTGTTCCACCATTAACTAATCTGTCTTGGGGGTTATTCAAGTATTACGAAAGTACCTTAGTGGGAGAGTTAAATCTTTTCTTATTTTTGCTGACAAGGGGTATGGGTGAGGGTAGAACAATGCTTACGTAAGACAGAGAGACAGGAAAGAATGGTGCAGTGATCCAGCCACCCCAAATGGACACATAATCATTAAAAGTGTCGAGATGTGGATTCAAAGACCTTAGTTATCAGATTAAAAATGGCTTGGAGATTTTTTTATAGCTTTAATGATTCATCTATTATATGTAAATTAAAATGTATTTTTTAAATATTATTATTTTATAACTTTTTTATTTTATCTGTTTAGTACAATTAATCTAAATTAATATTATAATAATGTTTATTATTAATATTTCTCAATATTTTGCACTGTTAATTTACACCTTTACGTTAATAATTACCAGAATTTAACAAATCGCATAGAAATTAATGATTATTCCAATGAAAATATTACAAAAATGTAGACCAATTTAACGCAAGCGGGTCTGTGTGGCGTAACGGGTAGAAAGTGGTGGAAAGTCGGTGATTTCATATTTTTGCTTACAACGAGGGGAGGGGGTCCAAAATAGACAAAAATTTGCTTAAGTAATATTTCAACGCCCTCATTAATATAAATTTTAAAGTGAATGTATTTATTTAACAAATCGGGTACAGATTCAGTCTGGGACATAACGGGGACGATTGGTCAACCTAGACACAAATGATAGTGCATTCACTTTTATATACCCTTCTCAAACCTGTACCTTATAATATGGCTTTAGTAACGTTGTGGTAAACGTAAAACTAAAAGCACCTTAAAAAGACATGAAAATTATTGAGTAATACTCTCTAAATTGAGAAATGACAACTGGACACCGGTAATTGAACCCGAGACCTGTGATTTATATTTATTAATGATAAGGAACCATCCTCTAGACTAGAGGACCGTAGATTTAAATACTTACATAATTAGCGTTTTGTATTGGTTACTCATTCACAATTAAACAAATGCTGGTGAAATTCCTTACAATAAAGCCTCGATATTCTCAGTTAGGTATTTGATAGTTTTGAAAGTATACTGTACATCACGTGAGATAGATGCCCTAGCAATAGTCTACTTTATTTCTATTAAATAAGAATTTGGGGATATAAATGGCCTGAAAAAGAATTCAAAAATATGATATAGTTTCATTTTTGTCATAAAATAAAATTATGTTTCTTGTGGATTAGCAAAATGTGTTCTTTAGTTGCCCTAAATTATTATTTTTTATTTAGTTTAAGGAATATAAATTTATTTTTACCAGTAAATATCGATTTATTTAATCAAGGTAAGAGGGTGTACTGGGGTGACTAGATATAACTTACTTAATATAGAGATAAATTACGTAATTTTCTTTATGTGCGGCAATGAAATTTTAAGTATGCGTACTTATATATTAATTTATACCAGAATATACCAACCGTAGGTTGAACCAAGGCATAAACAATGTTTCACTAGTAGAAAAGTATCACTTTTACAGACGCTTAAATAAGATCAGTATACAGAATGCATTTGATAATAATAATTTCTTATATTTATATTGAAAACCTAACTTAGGAGAACACTGATTGTTATAAGTTTTGAACACTTTTAGCTAGTACAACTCCATTCCATCCATCGATTTTTTTAATTAAATCAATTTAATTTGTATCAACAATTCCCACCACGTATTTCTACCCGCCTTGGCTATCCACATTTAAATACCCTGATGAACAGGAATTATGTAGGTAAAGTTAAAGAAAATGTACCGAGAATTTACGTGAAAGAAGTACAACATTATTTAGGATAAATCATCCTCAGTACACCCAACCAGGATTTGATCTCCAGCCCTCCACTTCCTCCCCCCATTATCAGTAAGTCAAGACTAGATTGGTATTGACAACTTAGTTCGTGTGCCCAGCGATGCGGGTATATTTGAAAAAAAATAAAAGCAAATTAAATGATTAATATGAATAATAAATGTATACCTTAAACATAAATTTTAATATTGGGACAAGTAGACATTTGGCTCTCGCAACACTTTATTATTCAGTTTATCTCTACCATGTTTGTGCGACTGACCCGCTGCCTACATTTCATTACGATTGTTACTGAACTATTCATTATGTTACCTACGTGTTGTTGATCCGACAGCTCATTGTGACAGTCGGTAAGCTAATGAGCATTCTAGGCCCATAATTATAACACCGGACTGTCAAATTTAAACATAAGAAAGTGGTGGTTTCTTTCATATTTTTGAAGGCTTGCATCGTGTTATTAAGTGCTGAGCAACTTTAATATTCAAACACAAGCTTTGAATAGTAAGCGTTCTCCATTGTTTGCAATCGACGAGCTCTTGTTTTAAATATCTACTTTAAAAAGGTTTTTGAAGTTGTGGTTTTTTAGTAACGTGCTTTACTACCCGTTCTGATTATATGATTATATACTAACTGCGCTAATGTTTTTTAAGTATGATAAAGTTATATTTATAGGACGTGTACTTGCATTTGCTTAGTAGGAGAGTGAAAAACCCTTATGGAAAAACAACCCTCAGTACACCCGACAGAGATTTGAACCCTGATCTCCCCATTATTGACAATCCAGTTTGTAGTGAGAGTGACGGATTAGACCCGTGTTAATCAATCTAGGGTGAGTGAATACATCTTAGGGGGACGTAGAATGTAATATGTTATATATATACAAAATATAAATACATATGTATATGTATTCATTAATTAATACATATTAATACAAGTTATACTAATAAAAGTTTTATGTTAAAAGTAAAAAATAATTCAAAGGATTAATTTTACAAATCTAGCTCTATAGATTAATATTTTACTAGAGACAGAACAAAAACGCTGGTGCAGTGTGATATGCAACCGTCTTCTGAGTTTGGGCCACCTTGAAGGTGCGGTTACTTTGTGCCAATGAAATGTTGGATGATGATCATGATGATGACCATGTCAATCATAGATACAATACTCCTTTGGAAGAAACGCTTATGGTATCCCGGGAATCGAGCCCGGACCTTTGGACTATTAGCCAAGGATGTTTATCCTATCACTAGACCAAGAAGCCGGCTGTCAAACAGTTTATCACTTTTTAAATTTTTGTTTCCTTTTTCAACAACCATAGTAATTTTTGGGGCCATGTCAAGAATTGAACCTGATACAGTCAGTTAAGTAGACAGACTGTTACAGGATAAGCTAAGAATCCGGAGCAGCTATTGCGAACATCAGTTTGAGAAAACTGGCCTAGAGTCAAAGGGACGTATGTAAGAACAAAGCTGAGTAGTGTGAGTGGAACATTGGTGGCTTTAATTTCTTACCAAGAGCGGTGATTTTTTCTAAAAATGACGTCACAAGGTGAGTGATGCAATAGTGCAGTCCCGAGCACACTACTGCGGCACTAGTACTCCACTCGCACTACTGGCCCACTCAGCTTCGTTCTTTGCATATCGTTATAAAAAAAACACTTACCTAATTCTAAAGGTATCTGATTTGAAACTCAGAGGCTTTAGGCCAAGATAAATTAAATATTGCTCCAGTTACAAACATAAGAGTTATTTTTTCTCATGGGTTTAAATAAACAGTTCTGAATATCCGTCATGAGCATATATAACAAACTTTTTAAATTAAGAGAAAAAGTTGTCATTAAATTCCAGAAAATCCTTGACAGATATTTAAAAAAAATTGAGGTCGCCATGTGAAAAAATTAAATTATATATTTTTACTGGACTAATAAAAAAGGTGTTTCCATAAAATCTGCAAAAACATTGTATTTTTCTCGCCTCCCCTTCCATTCCACCGGAAGTAGTTGTGCAGGTAAGAAATTTTGACTACCTAACTAAAACACACTATACAGCATGCTAAGAATCCTTCTTCCCCAAATAAAAGCTAGAAATAAGAACTAGATGTTCATTGGCACGTGGCCTTACCAAACCTTAAACAGATCAAGATAATTCTAAGAATTGTAGAATAAACTTGGATCAAACATTTGTACGAAGTTCATCTTTCGAAGCAGGAGTGAGCTTTAATCTTGGAAGCCATGTCATTTAAAAGTAAAAACATTCTATATTGTAATAAAAGATTGTAGAAGTTTTTAAATTAATTTTCTTGTCATAAAAATAGAAATCAAATATAGTCTATTGATCTAATATTTGAAATTATATGTTTATTTAGCAACGCGTCTTACTACCCGTTCAGGTTATACGCTTAAGTATTATTTACGCTAATGGATTAGGAATTGGGAAGGTTGAATATAGAGGAAGTGGATCCGCATTTGCGTGCAGGGAGAGTGGAAAACCATTTAGGAAACCCTCCAGTTTACCCGACCGAGATTCAAACCTCGATCTCCCCGTCCTCGGCAGTCGAGCTCAACACGACTAGCGCGTTAGCTAACTACGCCACCGAGACGGGTTTTAAATTAAAAAATAATTGTGTTTAAAAATATTTATACCTTTTTTTTAAGTATTTAAGGCAGGGTGGAAGGAAATAGTTAAGATCAGTTTCTATACAGTTTTTTTATAAAAAAAACACTTTTTTGAACAAAATAAATAAAATATTGGTTTTAGTAGATAACTTTTGTTTAATTTTCTATGTTTGGTAATTTTAACAGTTCTAACAAATTTTCCATGAGTATAGTATCATTTAAACCATCGCTTTTTAAGTGAAAAGAAAAATTCCTGTTGAATTTCCGTGGCGTCAGTAACATTTAATCAAGAGCTTTTAGAGTTTACTTTGTGTAAAAAATTAAACTAAACGTATCCTACCGAAGAAATATTTATTTATTTTTGGCCAACCATATTAATGTTACAAAAGTGTAAAAAAAATACGAGCCATATCTGACGCTCCCTTTCACCACAACTTAAGTGTTTCTTCACATTTATATATATATAGTATATATATATGTATATATATATTTTAGAGAAATACACTATTTTGGATAATTTATTAATCCAAACAGAAAATGAGAAATATATATGTTTGTTGGAGATAGGTAAAAAAATTAACGAAATAACAGACAATTTAAATATTTAAGAGCAACATTTAATGAATTTTGTAGAAGGCTATATTGCATGTACAATAAAGAAATGAATATTTATATGTTTCTTAATTTACAATAAATACAATATTTTGTTTATACAAATTTATTATTTAACTCATACCAAATAATATAATACAATAGGATATCATTTTATTTCGTTCGTATGTGTATATCCTCCAAGACAATCGCAGTTTTATTTTGTATGACGTCCATACATACAAATACTACAAATACCTACCAAAAACCTCTGTACATCTGTAATAGTTTATTATACAGCTAAATCATGTAATATTTTTACTAGGAAGCAAAATTACGATTTTGGAGGAGGGAATAATTTATATGACACCAAATAACAAAGCCTCTCAACTTAAATCCATCACATCTTATATTCTTACATTTATGCACAGTAAAATTACACGTTAATTATATTAAATATGAGCACCTCCAAATTAAGATCACAAGGAACATTATATTTAAAAGGAAGATCGGGGACAATTAACTCTCTGTCTAGCAGTACAGCCTTCCTAGTGTCGACCGATAAAATGAATTTAGTTAATAAACAAGTTTGTCACAAATAATTCTCCAATGTGAAGACCTATCAGTTCAACAACACAAAGGATTGATCTGTAAACATAGAGAAGATGTTTACTTACATAAATTCAAAGAAAAATGTTTTGTTTTACATATATATAATTATATTTGTATTTATTTAGTTTTTGGATAGCAATTTTGTGTAAAAAATTTCTTTGGATTTATTAATACCCAATTCTACTATTAATACCTAGGCTATATTTAAGTTCATCATTTATTTTTTATAATTTAAATTATCTTAAAGAATAGGCCCTAAATATATTCATCGGTGAGCACGTGGTTTAAAGCCAAACGCATCTGTTCTGGTTTGTTAGTGACGGGAAGGTTGGGGTATGAATCCTAGTCTGTTGTTCTTTTTAAAAATTGTTTGACACTTCTCCCCCCCATGAAAATGCGTGTACCCTTCATCATCACATTAATGTCTGGACGGGTAGTAAAACGCAGTTTCCCAAAAATATAGCCTACACTTTTTTTGAGGAAAGTAACCCATAGCTTTAGGTAATTTCCTTCTTTTACGTGACTTTGCCGTAAACATTTTTTCTAAAGACACTATGATTAGTTTTTCAACTTTTGAAATGGTTTGGGTGAGCTCTTAACACATCTTAAATTAATTCCGAAAATCGGAATTTGATTTCATACTAAAGTGGAATTTAATCCTTTTTATTAGCTAAGTTATATATTAACAATACTCCTTGTCCTGATGATTTAATTTGTTGATAGTCAATGAGGGCATTAAACCGTTTGCATTTAATAAATTAATTACGTATATTTGAGGTTGTTTTGGTAAATTGACAATTTCCGTGTATATATAGATTTTATATTTTCTTTGGTTTTAAAAATCCACTTCACTATGTTTATAAAACAATCATCTTATTAATTAAAGTCGTATTTATTTCCATAGTTTGAGGTAAAAAGAGAAAAAAAATACAAAAATATACAAACAATTAAATATTATTGTGTTTATTTATAGTAATAATATACCAGATACTTTAAATAGATGAATGAACTTATAATATTTGTTTATTAGTTTAAAAAATAAAATTATAGCTTTTTGGCTTAACATTTTCAAGCTTAGGAGATAAATCTCATTTTTTTTTTTAAACATACATTTAAAACAGCGTTATTAAAACTAATACTGATTTATAAATGTGTTTGTTTATTTGCATCCTTCTTCTCAAATTAAATTAAGATTTACTATTATTTTAAAAAAGTACACTACTATCTAGTGCCAACTTTCAGGATTGAATGATTTATTATTTATTTTTTTAAATTATTTAATGAAGAGCAAGTTTTAGAGCCTTACAAAATATAAATAAAACAGTAAATAAGCGTGATCTAAATAAGAGATAATGATTAATGATAATTAATCTAATAATGATATATTTCAAATCATATAGTTATAGGTAGATGCAAAATTGGCATGAAATATAAAGAAAAAATACAAAACTTGATGATTAATAAATAAGGAATACAATGTCCACAACAGTTCAATCGAATTAGGTAGAACATTGTATTTATCATCTTGTTGGGGTTCTGTTGTAAAATAGTCAAAAACAGAAAATTCCAAATTTAATCTTGGTTCAAAATATTCTTTGTTTTAGAAATGTTGTACAGCACTGACAGCAATGCTTAAATATTTATGATAATTATATTTTTTAGTTAACATAGCTTTAGATTGAACTTTCGAAAACAATATATATAAATCTTTCTACAAATTCAATTAATACGGTTTTATTGTTAAAATATTTTTTAAATCTTATGAGTACAGTTTAATTAATATTTATTCCTGTTATTTTTACGTTACCTAAGACAAATGTATATTAGTTTCAAGGTGAAGGAATTTGTCGAACCTGAATGTAATATTAGGAGGCTTTGGTGGACTACACTAACAAATATGATCTATGTTAATATTTGGTTCAAGAATAGAATTGCAAATGTATGTGGCAATAGAAATAGATTTTTTTTCATTTTAGCCTCTACCATTTATTTCAAAACTAAATAATGATGTGTTTCACTACGCCAAATATATAAGTACGATATAAAAATTACTTGCAAACTTCCTAGAAACAGATCATTTTATTTTTCCAACAAACCAGAAAAAGTGTTCTACTGAATGAAATCAACCTATAACCATATTTATTGTATTTCTTGGTTAATATTGGCAGATGTGTTTTGTATCAACTAATATTCAAGTTTTTCCACATAATGATAGAATTATATGCTTTCAATATAATGATACGAATCTGTGATATACACTACATGAAGGAAACCATTTTGAACACTGATTTGTGTTCTAAGTCACTATTATATTTACATAATAATATTAATATAATTATATATCACATCTTATTAAATTTACATACACATATAACATAATATGGAATAAATTACCACACATTTAATTTTCAACGATCTTAATAAGTTAGTTGCATTTTTTAAATTCAAATGTTGTTCATTATTAAATAAATACTGAAATCAACTTTTTACACATTGTTTACAATATAAACATTTCGATGGCTATTTATATTATTATTGAGATTTATAGCTCTGTTTTTGAAGGTTAAGGTTGTAGCTCAGAATTTTCACTTTCAAATTAAAATTTTAGCTAAAACCAACTTTGGCGTTGCATTTTATAGTTGTTGCTTTACTCACTTAAGCTTGTTCGCTACGAATTAATTATTTGGGACAGCGAAAACTAGTCGGTTGTGTTGCTTTGCTAAAATAATCATACAATATATTCTTCACGGTGCTAACTTAAATACTAAGATAAATTAAAGGCAAGGCTGCCCGATCAAAGAATTTAAATAGATTATCTCATATTTTATATGTAATTTTGATATAAAATTGTACAATCCAGTAATGGCCACTTTTAAGAATGCCTTTAATAATTGTATTTAACTTTTAATGATCACACGGAGTGATCTTTAAATGAATAAATTCGTTAATAAGAAATTTTTAAATGTTTATTGCTATAAAATTGCGATGGAACTTAAATGAGTTTTCGATAAGCAAATAGGTGGTGTTTTAAAAATAAAATATACTTTGGCTTCTATAATTTTAATAATTTCGTTGGAAATATTTGGTTAAATTATTTTCGAAAATTTATGTTTATTTTATTCTTTTAGGCATAGCCTGATTTTATTGGATAACAAATTATAATAGTTCATTATATCTTATGAATTTTCATTAGTTTACATAAATAAGATAATATTACTAAAATAATTTTGATCACACCAATTGCATTCTCAGACTGTAATATTTAGAACTAATTGAAATTAGTGAGATCATTATTAGCACTATTGTGGTCATTAAATTATGATTGAATAGTTAAAGTTATCACACTAACAATATTTAAATTCCACGGATTAACAATAGTTTCACCTTTATGGCCATCAGTCCACATGGAAGATATAAAGCGATCGTGGATTTAAAAAAATCACTGTAATGGGGCCTACATGAAATATTTAACAGCTGTAAGTTAATTAAGATCGATTTTTTTAAATATATAATTGTAACTATAGCTGTTTTAATCCCACATTCTAGAGTATCTTAATTTCATATGCCGACATATATATCATTTCAATAGATTTACACTGCCCTATTTTCTAAATAAAAGTGTTGAGGATCAAAATTAATGAAAACGTCTAAAAACCTTTCAAACAAAACATGATTTAAGGATGCCAATTTGTCCACACTTATAACAAAAATCTCATTTCACTTCTCCGAAACAATATTCAAGGCGGATATCATTTTATCATCCGAAATCATCGCTGACGTCCCAGATTTCTTTTTTAGTATCCCCAGATCCTGAACGTTCTCCAGGAAGGATTTGTGGGCGGTGAGGATCTTGGAGGTCTCCACGTCTTTCTTTAGTTCTTCCATGTCCCGCTTGAGTTTCGCCCGACGGTTCTGGAACCAGGTGATCACCTGAGCGTTGCTCAGCCCCAGTTGACCAGCGATCTCGTCGCGGTCCGCAGGAGACAGGTACTTCTGGTAAAGGAACCGCTTCTCTAACTCGAAGATCTGGTGGTTGGTGAAGGCGGTCCTCGACTTGCGCTTCTTCTTGGCTTGCTGCCGGTTGTTGAAGAGGTTTAGGTGGTTCGCCTGGCCATCTGAAGTCAAAACAAGAATGTGATAGTTAAGAGCTTTACACATTATTTACCATTGCACACAAATAAGCATAGAATAGGCGTCTAAAGAGATCATGTTTAGGAGGGGGAAACATAATATGGGAGAACCTTTACCTAAGAATGAGCCTGATACTCTACATAGCCATTGCAACAATATTGAGCAAACATGGTGCTAGCATTTAAATATGATATGATAGTAATATGTTGGTATGCTTCTCCAAGCGGCTGGTCAACTATAGTAGGATTCATATAGGAAGGACATCTTAGAAAACACAAACATATTTTGCGGACAGTATTGATATTAAAAATAAAATATTATGATGGCAAACGAATCCGTGAAGGTAGATCTAGAAACTTTTTCAGCAGCCAGATAAGGTCCTTTCTATGATAATCATACTATAGATGATGTCATGCGTTGTTGGCCCATAAACGTGGCTTAGGTTAAGATATTAAGGTTTTTTTTTTTTAGTTTTGATACCCTTATTACATTATCAATTGTTAGAAACCAACCACCCAACCCTCAGAATCTACGGGCGTCAAATAATAGGAGCAAAATGGCCGTAACATGGTAGTACACAACACGAGGACTAACATTAGGTTTCAACAACAAGGGAAAGGAGGACAGAAGAAACCCACAAGTTTTGACACTTAAATTTCACGGAGAGGACAGAGAACAGCTGACAGATGTTCTTCAGCCAGCCCCATTTCACGACACCTCGGCAGATGAGGTGTGATACCAACATCGAGCCAGCAGCGAATCAGCATCTAACGCAATAACTTCACGACATCGCAACAGGAGTGGATGGGTGTTGAAACAACGACATAACGCCAGCAGGAAGCTGACATCAAACGTGGTAAAACAACGAGTATCACATCACCGCTCCATTTAACGATATCGCAGCAAGGGTAGATGATTATTCACACGCCCATATCGCGCAAAATATCGTGCCAACAACTATCTGACAGCAAACGTGGGAAGACGAAGGATTGCAAACACCAAAAGGAGCTGATGATCAACGATCCAGGAGGGTGACATCAACACATCACAACAAACCCAACAAACAGATAAATGAAAAATAAGAACGTACCCAGGAGATTCACGTAGAAGTAGACTAAATAATAATAATAATAATAATATTTAGCACCGCGTCTTACTACCCGTTCGGTTATACGCTTAAGTACTATTACTCTAATGGATTAGGAATTGGGAGGGTTGAATTTAGAGGAAGTGAACCCGCATTTGCGTGGAGGGAGAGTGGAAAACCATTTAGGAAAAAACCATCCCCAGTTCACCCGACCGAGATTCGAACCTTGATCTCCCCGTCCTCGGCGGTCGAGCTCAACACGACTAGCGCGTTAGCCAACTACGCATCGAGGTGGATAAGTAGACTAAAGGCTGTTCTTTTGGGACGTGGAAATCTTTTTTTTTTGCAATTGTTAGTTGGTATTGACAATTCCAGGAAGGCTTATTCTAATTTTTTTTATTTTTTATTATCACCCATGCAGGGTTTCTTTATTTGTATTTTGGTAGTTGTAGTGGTGGAGTATGTGACGTCATTGCCACGTTTGCCTTAGTTCCGCCCTCCACCAAGTTTATGGGTGCACGTGATATGTATGAGCAGTACTGAGAGAGTGCGGCAGTTGGGTCAGCTGTGTTCTCTCAAGGTGTTTACGATGGGCAAAGAGGTTGCTTTTACTCAGGATTTAAGCTCAACGGAGATAGCGTGGAGAGCGAATGGAATACTATTAGGTGTCCACCCAGTATACCCATTTGGAGCTGGGTGGTACGAGTCAAAACCCTCAAACACGGGCAACAAGAAAATATTAAAGCCAGTGTACATATTTGGTTGCGTTCAATAATAAGCTACAAAAAGGAACGTGTCTGTCTATAAACTGTTAGAAACTATACAAACCTTGAAATACACCGACCTCAAATACTAATAAACAGGCCTTCACAAAGACACAAGCCAGGCCCTTACAAGGACTAGCAACCTAGCCTCTACAATAGGCATAATTAACCAAGAAGTTAAATGTGTCCTGTAAACTCCTTTAAGCAAGCAAGTCAATTTGGTTGTTATTATTATGATTGTTAAGATGTTGATGATGTCAGTGATGCCTTAAAAGAAAGGGATGAATATTTTTTTTCTTTATGAAAAAATACTTTATATTTAAAAATTATAGTTTTACTTGCTGAGTTAATGTCAGTTTATCATCTCTGGATAAGTCTGAGCTTAGCTGTAACCGTAAAATGGTTCACCATTCAAAATGTATGGTATACATGCATAAATACATAACGAGAAATATAAAGTTATTAATACAAATTCAAGTTTTAAGATCATAAACATGAGTCTTCAAATGATCCAGTTAATTCAGGAAGAAATATATTAGAAACAATCATAACAAAGGGTTTAAGATAGCTTACATTGTCAAAAAAACTCTTACTGTTAAAAATAACTTCAAAATTGAATAATTAGAAACGAAACTATAAAGCTCGTTTGAATGACAACAGCTCTTAGAGCGGTATGCAAGAAAGTTAGAGAATGCATAGTGGACCGATAATGTGGTCCCGATCACACTATCGCTCCACCTTTCAACCTATCATGAAGCAAGCAAACTCACTCTAGTGTCCACTAAGCATCCATCCACTTAGTCAAGTTCTTGCATACGGCTCTTAGATGCTTGGAGTGAAGTGTTGCATTCGAATGAGCTTCATACTTTCAGCCCTTAATCTATCGCTGACTTTAAGAGTGTTGGGTATTTAAATATTCTCTAATAAGAGAGATACAAATAATTAAAGGTTAATACAGGTTGAGGCAGAAACAATTAGACGATTAGTAAGTTGAAAATTAACATTTTAATTGAAATATAAATATTTACTCGCTAAATAAAAGCAAACAACATACTAATTTTTTTTCACTTTTTGAAGATAGTGTCATTCAGGTGAGCTCTATCGGACGTCAGGCAAACCTCAGCACGTTGTCTATCACTTTACTTAGCATAGATCGTCTTAATGTTTCCGCTCCCCCCTGTATCAATGATACTCTCTCCTTTATGTTATAGTGTCTCTTAGATCGTTGCTTCTCAAAGTGAGGTTCCGAAGACCACCAGGCATAGGCACGCAGCGATATTAAAGAAAAGGAGGAAATATGTTTCCAAAGGGATAAAATTAGTATTCCATTGAGCCATAAGTACTCTTTGATATCAATAAGTCATATAAACAGATTATCACGGATTTAAAAAGCCGTTCTTTCCCTCTGTCACTTCTTTGTTTAGCTTTCCATTAGAGCTTTTATTTTCACCATTCCTCATTACCAGTTTGGGTTAAACGTGTATGTATAAATTACGCTAGTGACTAATGTGTTATGGATGATAATAATCAAGTTTAGAGGGAGCGTACCCGCATTTTAGTGGAGGGACAGTGGTAAACAGTTTAGGGGAAAACCACATTCAGTATACCCGACTGGGATTTGAACCCTGGTTTCCCACTCTCCTTACACGCAAATGCGGATGCATTCCTATAAATTCAACCTTTATCATCCTTATCCCATTAGCGTAATTGGTAAATAAGCGTATAACCCAAATGGGAAGTAAAATGTGGTGTTAAAAACAAATAAAAAAATGTCAACAGCTAAGACTAAAAATGTATTGTAAATTTGGTTTATTTAATGGGGTTTTTTCTATGAAGGTGGGGATACAAGTATTTCAGCAATTGAATTTAAGGAATAAAATATATATAATGTATGAAAAATAATCAAAAGAAGAGTTGATAAAGGATGGGTGAACGTAGCACCGTTGATAAGTAAAGAGCGAGCATCACATGCCAATCAACTCTGTGATACAGTCGGCTAGAAATCGTAGATTTACACGAACACTATTGCATGTGGATCATTTATAATTAAACATTAATGTAGATAAATAGTTAATATAAGTTCCTAGCACTGAACATTGTTGAAATATTAAATTATGTTTGGATAAAAACTGCATTGAAAAGGCCGTTTTTGATCGTTTTAAGACACAGATAAGCACAGTGCACAAATCTTAATTCTGTAATAATAGAGACATACTGTAGTTATTAACAAGAAACTTTGTCGCTTTGTCCTCCATCGTCACTGATGAAAATGTTGAGTAAGCATTCAAATAGGAATGCACTGCACATATTTCTGGCATATTATGAGTCTTTTCTTTTACCTTTTACTGTCATACGTCGTTGCGCGCGCGCACACACACATACACACACACACACACAGAGATGCGAGACGGGAGCGAGTTGGGCCTACTATAATGAACGCTTTTCAGTCGATCAAGGTCCCAAAAGATTTCTGACCCCCCCCCCAGTCTTAGACTATTAGAACTCCAAAGCAGGTTAAAGCTTTATTAAAATTTGTAAGAACCGCTAGTAATTTACTAGGTAGCAAATATTTGTTTATTATTATCTTTATAAAGAGGGTAAATTAGCTAGGCCATGACCCCAAAAGGAATAAGTTAGTGACAAAATTTGGGAAAAAAACTTCCTAGATGATAGCAATCAAGGAACTTTGTGACCTGCAATGTGAACAGGAAACACATTGTTGTGATCACATTCAAGTCACATGAACGCCCACACATTTCTGAATAATAATTCACACAAGGTTTAAATGCCATTCCGTGGAAAGCTAGTCATTCTCGTCTCGTAAATCTCGTACGCGGTACAAGAAAGATAAAAGTTGATCCACTTGTTCGAAACGATAGGGAGTATTTCAAGAGTTGTTGACGCGCGACCTTGCAAAGTAGAAGGGCCGGACGGCCACGAGTTATTTTTTAAATAGTCTACTATTTTATGAGCATTGAGGACAATAGGAGTTACCAGTGAGTGACATTTTAACAATATATATATCCCTGGCGAAAGCTGATCACTATTCGACACGGTCTACCTCTGCATTTTAGAAAAAACTCACAAATATTGGGCAGAATCAAACATGTATCAGTAGGCCTATCTATATTCCTGGTCTTTTATCTAGATGTTTTTAAAAAAGTTATTTATTTAATTAGGATTACTCTTTAACTCATAGAGTCTCAGATATAGGGTTATTAGTGCCCAGATTTTGATGACATGTCATCTTTTATGGTAAATTACAGACAATGTTCATAAGTACATTAACTCTGCTCGAGATCCCCTAAATGTAAAAATAGTTTAATAGTAATCTTTTGTCTTTTTTTTAAATTTTGGTTGGATTATATTTTCTTGATTTGTGTAATTATGTATATATTTTTGAGTAATTTTAAGGCATTCATGTTCAATAAGTATGTTTTTAAATAGTGTCAATATTTTATAAATGCATAAATATTGTAATGACTATTCTGTAGATGTGAGAAGATAATGTAAAATAATGAGCTTTGTATCCTCTCTGTATCGTTGTAAAATAGATATTCCTGGTGAGACACTGTAAGTAAGCTGTAGAGGGTTGCGTTGAGAAGGGGTAGGTAACTCTTACTTATGAAGCAGATATTTGTAAATAAATATGATATAATTTAGCAGAATGCAAGAGTTTAGTTGGTAAAGAGTTTTTATTGTATGTTTATTTTTAATTTTACAATATTGTAAATTAATTATTTAATTTACAATTTTGTAAATTAATTATTTAATTTACTCGTATGCATTTATTATGAGTTTTAGTCTTATTTTTGGTAGATTTTTTAAATTTAAAGTCATTTTTTAGAATATTTAGGACATTTTATAGGTAATTTTTGATCATTATTTTGGTAATTATATAGCCTAGCCTATTATGTATATGTGTTTAATTAGTTTATAATAATAAATATCATTTTTATAATACTACCTATGCATTTAGAAGAATTTCATTAGAATATGTCAACCTTGGTGGTCTTGAGGTAAAGTGCTCGCCTCATGATTCGATGTTAGTGGGGGGTTCATACCCATCCAGTGTCAACGGATTTTTATTTAACTGTGAAAATCCGTAGCACAACTTCCTTCGTAGGGAAAGTAAAGCTATTGGTCCCAGGTCAATTGTGGCATGTAAAAGAAAAGTATGGGAAAATACTTTTTCTGGCAAAATGGTTAAACCCTTTTGCTCTCGCTCATATAAATTCTCGTGTGCTGATATAATCAGTCAGTTCAGAAAGTGTACGTTTAATATCTCAAATAAATAAATAAAAGAGATAAACATTAGAACATAAAATCTACTTAAATAAAAAATATCCAATCCCCGCTTATTTGATTCTGATTTCTTGGTATTATCGCGGCAATGTCAAACAACTACTCGTAGGTTCATTCTACTAGTTATTTGTTGCCCTTTATTAGATAAACTGCCAATAAAACCTATCACTCCCATCGGTGAGCATGCTGACTAAATGACAGGTTCACCTAGTCTGGTTTGTCGATGACTGGGAGATCAGAGTTCGTATCCCAACTGAGTGTGATGAGGGTGGATTTTCCTAAATATTTTCCCATTCTTCCTCCCAGCAAATGCGGGTACATTTACTCTAAAGTCTAATTTATTTGTCACATTCTATTAGTGTAATTAAATGCCCGCTGGGTATTAAGACACCGAGGAAAAAAATACTAATTTTATTCAACTAATTCGTGTATGTCTTTTTTTAAATGCTATAAACAAATTTTAACCACGATACCGAACCAATTATCTTGTAAACCTTAACAAGATTAATTATTATTTTAATTAAGATAACATTATACCACGCTTCGCAACTTTCTCCATATTTCTTCGCCAGTAATATGGGTTGGTTCATAAAATGGATATAACATTTAGCATTTAGTTTAATATAACATTGACTAATGATTCTCTACTCATACATTTTCTCTCGTTTTCATAACTCTAATGTTATCATTTATTTAGCTCACGATTCACTAAATTATAAATATCATGTGTACATTGGTTCAGTTAAAACCCAATATCATCTATAATAATATCTTATGTTTTTAAGAGTCACTAATAAATCAAATACAACGCCTGCCCACTCTACAACGACTCTATTAATATTCAGATCGTCTGCAATGAAATGTATTTTATCATAACGTGTATTCTAATATTTCCTCCATGCAAAATTGAGTTTCAACATAGGTTGGCACAGAAAATTTATTAGTGTTACTTGTAACAAGTTTAAGTTCTATCGTTTACGACTATAACTATAACTTATTATAGACTACTGGAAGGAAATGTTTTGAAATATCCATGGAGAAAAACAAAAGAGTTTGAAGATAAAATATATATAAATGAGAGTAATAAGTATTAATGACAATTTATCAAATTAAAAAAACCTTTTTTGATCCTAAAAATTATTATTTTATGATAAAAAAATGTCGAAAAGAGTTTTTTTAAATGTATTAGGAAATATTAGCATCCATTTTTTAAACAACCGATTATATCTAGTGACGTGTCTTAGAAAGTTACCAGGGCAGTCAAAACTTGTTAAAGCTTACTATAACAACCACTACACTAATTTTCTTTTCTTTTACCAGACTCTAAATTAACACTCCGGTGGCAGTAGACTATAGTCTAAGACGCTACTCTCGCAGTAAGCTAGACTGCCGATGACGAGGAGATTGAGGTTAGAATCTCAGTCGGGTGTACTGTGGGTGGTTTTCTAAAAATTGTTTTCTTATTCTCCTTTCACGCAAATATAGATACACTTCATATAAATATGACCTTCCTAATCCCTAAAACTATTAGCGTATTAGTAATAAGGTACACCAAAGGATAGTAAGACGCGTGCTAAAAAACACACCACAAACATGCACGACTGAATTGAGTTGTTGGAAAACATAAATTTCAGAACATTAACTTGCATCAAGTATTACAATCCGTATAAGTGTGACTTTCATACCACTCACCTCAGAGATTAGTTAGATTTTTATTTTTTATTTTAAATGGGAGACATTTTGAAACTATTAGAAAAATGTAAGTGACAATGTTTATCACTTCGAGAAGATATGGATTTAAATGTTTTATTTGTCTCTGCCAAAATGCATCCTTGCACAAACCTAGATTTTTCAAATATCTTAAGAAAAGAATTATCCTAATTTCTTTCTCAAAGGATAATCTACCAGGCATTGCATATAATCATGCTACTGGTTTGTATCTAAAAAATATTTTACCGTGACTAAATTAACTCAACCAAAAATTAAAAACTCTCAACGGTGTTCACTTGGTCTATGATGTTTGAATAGTTTTGTATTTGACCTTTGTCGAGGTGTACATCGTAGTTCGAATTCCAGCCGGGTTCATTGGGGGCGGTTTCCAAACTTTATCTACATTAAACCAGATGCATTTCCTTTAAAAACTACCCTTATTGCCCTTTACTCTTGGAACCCCGTGCGCTAAAACGTATTAATAAAAACGTAAATACATATTAGTTCAATGCTCTGCAGTATATTTTAAAAACATAATACAAATGGCACAATTATGAAAAGTAATAAACATTTGTTGAATGCTCAACATATGTGATTTAAGAATGGTATTAAAATGTGTCTTTTCAACTCGCAGTAATTTATTACATGTTTCCGTTAGAAATTCAACCTCAAGTAACACAAGACCTAATAAAATAAGAGGCGAAAAACTTGAGATAAAAGAAGAGACTAACAGAAAAGGTAGAATAAGAAACATAACTAACTTGTGACCAGAAAGTGGCTTATTGTCCACCTGAGAGGTGTGAAGAAGGCGGTGGGAGCTCGGTGACTTGAGAAGTCCTTGCCTTCCTCCGCTAGGAGCGCTGCTCACGTGGCAGGTGTGACTAATTGTTCGAACCAGCGGCTTTCCTTTGACAACGAGCCGCCTCTCAGGTAGAGAACATCAGAGAGAGATAGAATAAAAACTTTTTTTTATAATAATAAAAAGAAAAAGACCATATTTAAGATAGAGAGAGATACAGTTCAAAGACAAAACTAGAAATAAGAAAGATTAGACGGATCACGAGTTTAAAAGAAACGACAGAGAACTCTTAGATTGTGCTAAAGGTGCAAGTGGACGAGAAAAGAAACGCATTCAGAAGAAGTGGGAGTGAGAAAAAAAGAAGCTTTGCAACAAAGATCTTCTCGTTATAGCAGTCAGTCACAGACTCATGGTTTTAAAGTCACGACCATTTGGGATGTCTTGTTTATGAGCGAGAGGGAATTTGATGAAGTGGCTCACAAGCAGTTGTCGAATGACGGTCGTTTTAAGGTGGTATCTCATGTTTCCTTAAGAGCCAATTTATCTTTCATATCGATGTATAACTTATATTATTTTCGTGGAGGTCATCTTAAATCGAAATGGATGTGTTTAGGTGATAATTACTGCCTCTAATACGCCATGGAAAATCCTCACGTTCCATTTTACTAGCCTCGGCAGGTATAATCAAAATTATTTGGGATGACATTTGAAAAAAAGTGGAAAAATAATGACTATTAATTAAAAAAAAGTTTGTAGCTAGGATTTGTCAGTCCGATTTAGATAGGGCAGTTGTAAAAGTTACTAAGACTATTTTCGTATATTCATACGTAAAGTCTTGTGACCTGCAGATGTCCCTGTTGATAGATATAAGCAATTCATACGAAATATTATATTTTAGCGCCGTGTCTTACTACCCGCTTGAGCTATATGCTTATGTACTGATTACGCTAATGGCTATGGGGATTGGGAAGGCAATATTTAGTGGAAGTGTTCCCACATTTACGTGGAAGGAAAGGGAAAAACTACCTAGGAAAAGCCATCTTCAGTACACCCAACCAGTAATCGAGACCCGATCTTCCCTATTGGCAATCTAGTCCAATGTGAGTGGAATGTCTTAGTTCGTGCGGCCTCCAAAACGAATTGCAGAGAAAAATTCGTGTTCAAAGTGGCACGATGCCAATAACCAATATTCAAAAGCTGTTGAAGATTGCTAAATGTAGACAGTTTATGTAAACGTATCTATTGAAGCAATATTATTTATATAAGACAAAAAAAAATGTTTATAGTAGCTGTAAAAATAGGGAACTTAACTTACGGCCCCCCTCCTCCACCACCATTAGGTATGTACCAATAGATTACATCTTAATTAAGCTCTTTGCAGTATAAATATAATGAAAAACAGAAAAAAAGTCACTGATTTATAAGCCAATTTGAAGTTCTCAGTCTTTTAGAAAGGGGTGAGATTGTGCATTGCCTTTGGCCGAAATGGGGTTCAACCGAATAAACTATTTGTTCAATTAAATTACTCAAACTGTACTATTTTTGTGTGTTTATTTCAAAATTTATATCTAATGAAAATCATGTTATCTTTTCCATACTACGTATATATGTTAAATTTTAATCTAGAACTAAATATACCCAGAAATTGTTATTGATTGCTTTAGGAGAATATACTCGTAGTAATGGAACATATTCAACATTTTACAACACTAATATTGCGCTTAACCATAGTTAAATATCAGTGTGCTGCTTTACTCTCACCAAAACTACTTTCGACAATGTCAGTCAATAAAATTAGTTTAACCGTGTAGATTTTCGTTGCAACCCACATAAGAGTTCATATTTTTTAAAGAAAATACTGAATGTACTATACATAGTATGTACAAAATTTGGCATCGGTGTAACTTCATCTTTAAGTTAAAAAAAAAGTTGGGCTTTTACGGTTGGGCATTGGTCTATGTGGTGAATGTATGTGTGCAAACACTCTACTATCGCAAGTTGAAATAAATGAGCCAATCCTCTATTATGAGTATAGGAACCTAGTTAAATCCATTCCAATTGGATAAACCGAAATAGGGAACCTTCTTTGCAAAAGCATTTCTGGACAAAAGATAATCTCAGCAAAGAAGCGGCAGGCTCGTTTGGTTTAGCAAAGTTTTGTCTAAATGTGAAGTATCTCTTTAAGTGATATCTATTTGTGGGGAAATCCTGATAGCACATCATTCGCGTGGATACGGGAACTGACCCTCTTCGGTGGTAGCATGGTCTAAGGCGTTACTCTCACAGTAGACTAATCTGTCGATGACGGGGAGCTCGAGGTTCGAATCTTGGTCACGTGTACTGAGCCTGTTTAAAAAATGTGTTCTCTACTCCCCCTCAACGCAAATTAGAGTACACTTCCTCTAAATATAACATTTTTCATTCATAAAACCATTAATGTCATTAGTACATATGCGTATAACGATAATGAGTAGTAAGACGCTGTGCTATAAAATTGGAGCTTGCTTTCTTAATCTATAAACATAAACAAGTCGAATTACATAATCGTGTCCGTATTTTTCTAAGTTAATAAGTAAACAATTTGTTTCCTCATATTATTAAGGTGGAATAAAGAAGACGCAAATAAAGGTCAGTGTTTTTGTAGTTTTAATGGCAAAACATTTTTGGCCAAAATAAATAAAATACTGCTCCAGTAGAAACATAGAGTTAAGTTTCTTCCCATGTTGATATCAACAGTTCCTGAATATGTCATGAGTATGGTGGCATTATCTAAAAAACTTTTTAAATGAAGATAAAAAGCTGCCATTAAATTCCAGAACACCCTTGCACCATGTGAAGAAAATTAAATTCTGTGTTTATACTGAAGCAATATTTGATTTATTTTGACCAAAATGATATTTTGCCATAAAAAATGCTAAAACACTCTCATCCCCTTCCATCCCCCTTAAGTGAAACAATTGTATAGTTCTCTAACAAAAGCTGATGAAACCGCGTGGAAGGAGCAGTCGGTCTTCACCATTCCCCGCAATAAGGAACACTTTAAAACTCCCGCTACAGATTACAGTGTGCTGTTGACCGCAAGAAACAATTCGTCGAGAAAAGAGAGGGCCTCCCGCCCTCCCCCACACCCACAGGGCACCAGGGGCCTGTGACCCTGGATGGATGAGCTCCCTGTAAACCGCAGGGCCACCTTTACTTCACGCCTGGGATTCCCTCACTCTGGGATTAAAACCAACTATCCCAAGGAAATATATTACTGTAGTCTGTAGACCTGCCAGACCCCCGAGAGTCATGGGCAGGTTAACATTTCTCTCCGGTTTTGTCCGCGAACAAAATATTAGTTTTTTTGTTTTTTTACAGTTTATAAGCTCTTTTCTCTTGTCTTACTTGGTAGCAGAATAACAAAAACAATCTCAGCTTATCTTTAAACTATTCCACAGCTGGCCAGGAACCTTTCTCCCGCATTTTGGCATGAATAATATCAAAACCTGTTTTCCAAATAATAATATTAATAAAGTGTCTTGGCTACATAATCTGTAGCTCAATTTATGGAAAGATTATCCAGAACTAATGTAACGTTATCCAGATTAGGCCCGAATGTACTAATCGAACATCCTTTTCATGAAGGTTCTTTCCATGTTCCAATGAGTTGAGGATGTTAGTGAATATGATGGAGTTAAGCCAATGAGGATATTATCCTAAACTAAGCCTAATCTACCAAAACCTGGTGACCATGGGAATATTCCCTTTTTGAGAACAATCCTCTGGTACTAGCCGGGAATCCAACCCAGGACCTCTAGGTCAACATCCAAGGACTCTGACCACTATACCACGATGCCGGATGTTTCTTAGGCTAAACAACCCATGGTATTAAAACAAAATGTTACCCTACACTAAGCTTTTCACACGAATTACAAACTAAATTAAGGCCCTTGGTCCAGTCAAAGTGCAAGTCTAAATCCTATTATGTGGGGTGGGTAATCAGTTTTCTTGAGAACGAGTGGAATTTTTATGTTAGTAATTTCGACACCCCTTCTAAGATAGTGTATCGATGTTTAATACTTGTTACATTTTATTATTTTTGTTATGAAGCCGAATTTTTTTTAATTTAAAAACGTCAACTTTATCGATATTTGATCACTGTTAAAATTATAGAGGAGGTGTGTATATAAAAAGTATAACTTAATCAACATGCTTTATTCTTGAACAAACCGCTTCTGAAATGAAAATTAAAAACAATAAAAATTTTGAAGATAGCCGTTTGTTTCCATGGCGCTGCATTTCCATGCCAAATGAAAGGGCCAATCACCTTAAGATTATCACCCACACGTATTGGATTAGTCTGACTTAGATAATTAGACGTACTTCTTTTTCTCTCTATAAATATTTTTTCTATTTCATTTAAAGCGAATACTTTCTTATAGCCCTATATTACCACCTTTTCAGGTTAGACGCCTAGTTTAGAGCTTAGGAAGGTTATATTTAAAATTGTACCTGCATTTACATGGGGAAAGTGGAAAACCATTTAGGGAAAACACCCTCTGTACACCTGGCTAGGATCAAACCCCAATATACCCGTCTTTGGCATTCCAGTCTATTGTGTACGTTTTAGACCATGCGGCCACCGAAGTGGGTCAAGCAAATACTGGTGCATCCAACTAAAATTCACCCTCCTCATTCTGGATGGTTAGGCCTATATAGTTTAAATTAATGGTGTTATTGTATTTTATAATATTTATAAAACCCTAATAATTTGTTATGACTGGATAGTGAACATAACTGTCAGCTGGAAAAAGCTACCATTTCTACTCTTACGTATTTATATGTCAAGTCACGTGATCTTCAGCTGTCACTTTTTGTCAATGATACCAATACCTATAAAATAATACTAGTAAATAGTAGGTAAATATTAAAATTCTATCAATGTTGACCCCAAAATATATGTTCCGTATTTTCTAAAGGGCTATCCAAATGTCCATTCATATGAAAATCGAGGTGTACTAATATTTTAAAATATAAATTATAGGCCTACATCTAAAGTACAGCAGATATTGACCCAGTTGCCTTGAACTATGTATCCTATTGAGCCAAACGACTGATCTACAGGAGTGGAGAGTGACACTAATACGTTATAATTGTACTATTTCATTACGTTCCTCCCAAACAAACTGTAATATATTTATTAAATATGACTAGGAGCAGATAAAACCGAGGAAGCACATGCCCATATTAATTGTATTTTGCTTATTTAAAAAATTCCGATACTGACTAAATTACACATTTCTCTTAAGTTGAAATATTAATTCATAAGAAAACCAACGTATAATTATTATTTATGAGAAAAACACCACACAGTAATGGTTAAATTGTATTTCTTTTACTTTCACTGTTTATACTATTACAACTACTATTCTTATTGATCACAGCAATGTATTTGCTAAAACATATTTGTGAAAAATATTAAGGTTATATATAACTATAGGCTCCGCGAGATAATTTAGCTGAACGTCTTGACTTGGAAAATTCTTCTTCTAGGATCTGTTCATTACAAAAATATATTTCGCTGAATGGCAGCCTAATCATGTATGGAAATGAAACATTTTTCTCTGCTTCAAACAGACAGAAAAAAAACTCTTAAATATTATTTCTCCCAACCAAGTTTTTATTTAGTTTAAAAATATCAAATGTAAATTTTAAAATTCCGGTTTTAAGGTTCACACGTTCGTGCACAGGGGTTTATAATTTGAAAATTTCAAATCTCTGCGTGCGATAAATATCACGCAACGTTCATAAGAGACAGACACACAAACTCTTAATTTTATTAATATATATTAACAAACCTATTGAAAATATTCGTATAGAGAATAAGTAATGAGGTAATCAAACTCGTCTCCCGTTTGTCAGACACGAAAATTATCAAGACGTAAAACATTGTTCACTATGACCAGGTGCGGATTCAGGGGGAGGGGTCAAAGGGTGAAAGCGAGAAAA
Organism: Timema podura; assembly: GCA_033556935.1. Taxonomy (NCBI): domain Eukaryota; kingdom Metazoa; phylum Arthropoda; class Insecta; order Phasmatodea; family Timematidae; genus Timema; species Timema podura. The sequence goes on along the minus strand of JAVRXN010000011.1, from coordinate 41,865,894 downwards.
TTAATACAAAATAAAAGCTCAAATTTTAGAAAGAAAATACAACACAGATAGATTATACACTTTTTTTTTTATCTGTTTACGCGTAGACGTAGACAACCACACATCAAAGAAGACTAATAATCGCCTGAGAGCAGTTCATCCACAAATACAGAATATAGAGTATGTGTGGACAGCAGGAACGGTGGAACTGTGGGGGACTCTGACACCCTGGAAATAATTTGCCCCCCTCCCTGGAATAAATTCCACTCCTAGATATATTTCAAATCCTCTGATATTATCGATTATGAGCCTGAAAGAGGGCCTTTAATCAAACTCCAAATGACTTCTAGATGCATTCTGTTGCCAAAAATTTGCCGGAGAAAGTCGCTTCAAATAATTACTAGACTAGAGGCATCTAACTGGCACAAAAAGTCAGGAGAGGGAAGTTCTAAATAGCTTCCAAGGTCATCCAAAATTAAAAAATTTCTAGTGGAGGACAACTCCAAATAGCTTCTAGATGCATGTCATTTTGAATAATTTTCAGGCGAGGACCACCCCAAATAGGCTAGTTTCTGAAATAATTCAATTTTCAAAATTTGGTCGGTGGAAGATCACTTTAAAGATTAAGGTGAGGATCACTCTAAATAGCTTTGAGGGGCATACTAATTTCAAAAATTTCTGGGTGAGGAACTTTTTAAATGGCTTAAAAAATAATCTAATTTTTTTAAAAACAAGGCAAAGACTACTTCTTCATAGCTTTTAGAATGAACCATTTTTCAAAAAATTGTTGACGGAAGGCCACTCCAAATGGCTTATAAAAACTATCTGATTTAAAAAAATCGCGGAGAATGACCACGGTTTAAAACATACATAAGATTAATAATATGAATGAGAAACTACTAAACGGCTTTAAACAGAAAATTAACATTGTAAATAACTATGTTATTTATAATTATGACTCCCCCCCCTTATGAAAATTATCTGGATCCGCCCATGACTATGACACAACACGAACTGAAATATAATTACAGTTGCTCTAACCTTTTGACATTTTAAAATATACGACTACTCAAAACGAGACAAGGTTGCAGTCGAGACAAAGAAAAACCGTGTTTCCAGTCCATTAACGTCGAAAAACCGCTCTATTATTGTTCTAAGCATAAAATATCGTACTAGACATTTGTTGCGTGACTATTCTAACTCTTTTTATTACACATAGCGTTCGTTACTTCCTTACTTTTATATCTGTAAGATTAATCAAACAATATTCTAATACAATATATATTAATACGTTTAACAATGCATTCCAAACAATATTGATTAAAAGAGTATTTGATAGGAAGTGCACCCACATTCGCATGAAGATACTATTATAAAATCACCGTGCTAAGTCTTACTCTCCTAGTGCAGCCGGTTTAGATTTGATACTACGACCTCCACGTCACCGTAATTTCAATCTGTTACGAGACTGATATCACAGAATGGAGTTTCCAACTGGAGGCCCAAGACGTTTTTTATTTTTCTGTTGGTGACCTGGTGGTCTAGGGGTAAGGTGTCAGACTTCTATGCTGGGGGTCCGGGGTTCAATCCTCGATCCAGGCACAGATTTATCTTATTGCCGAACCATCGTAAGTGCGTATAACCCGAACGGTTACTAAGACGCGGTGTTTAATAATAATAATAATAATAATAATACACGGCCACGAATAGACAATTTGCAAACATTAACTTCAACAAAAACCAAAGCCCATTGTATTTTACGTTTTCTTTGTAATTTTCAGTCTGAGCTGTCTCGTGTGTAACTGAAACTAGCTTTGTGAAAGCAGATTTATTGACCCTAGAAGGCTTTTTTTTTTGTCTGTTCTTTAATAAAGCCATCTATAAAGTGAACTGTCTTTTAAAATGGCTGCTTGAGAGCAATGTTGTCACTTGGGATTGGACTTGAGACCGCGTTGAAGGACTCAAGCTCTCCCAATGAGCGCTACCATTTTAACCGGGAGGCTGTGGGGTCCAGGTGTATACCTTGTTCTGGGCTAGTCTTATGTATTTTGAATGTTTCATGAACTGACGCCATATACTAGCCGGTGGCACATCTATACCCAATTTTCATAGGAAGAACCTTATCAGACAGCTAGAAAAGCTACTCTGCACGTGCCTATACATCAAGTTATTAGATAGGCAGCTATCACTTCTGATTGATACTGTCAATACTTTAGATAAGACAAATAATATAATAGAATGTTATTAATGTTGAAACCCGCCTCGGTGGCGTAGTTGGCTAACGGCCGGTCGTGTAAGCCAGACCACGAGGACGGGGAGATCGAGATTCGAATCTCGGTCGGGTGAACTGGTTGTTTTTCTAAATGGTTTTCCACTCTCCCTCCACGCAAATGCGGGGTCACTTCTCTAAATTCAATACTTCCAATTCCTAATCCATTAGTGTAATTAGTACTTAAGGTATTACCCGAAGGGTAGTAAGCGCGTTGCTAATAATAATAATAATAATAATTAATGTTGAAGGAAAAGAATATGTTGGATATCTCTGAACGTTTCTTCCTATGAAAATAGACTACGCTATTGATCTGGATTCAACTCACGGCAGGACATTATTGAAATTGGGTTGATTCTCTATTAAGGGTGGGAAGAGCTAACAATTTGATCTGAGACTTGTATTTTACATATGTTTGTTTGACGTAGTCGTAAGTTGCTATTAATTGCGTTAGAACTATAATTTGTAATACATGTGTGTTAGGATAAAACGTAGTAGTAGTTTACTCTTCGACTGCTGCGTGATATTTCCTTTTAAGATGACTTCATTATACGTCTATGGATGGTGAAGGTCAATGCATGCTGATTGAATGAAGTCGAAACCTAACAAATGGGCCTGGGAAGGTGGAAGGAGGTTCAGGAGGGGGGGGAAGAAGAGGAGATAGGGGGGAATATCTAAGTTACAATAACAGAAGCGCGGGACCCCCCAAGAATGATCCGGTCAGTCAAGGGTCGGGGGTGGGGGTGGGGGGAGTCCGTACAAAATAGCCTCCCTCCCCTTCCTCTAACGCCTTTTCCCATTCTCCCTTTACTCCCCTCATTTTCTACTTTCAACCCCCTCCCCTCGCTCTTCTTCGGTCTACTTCCAGCCTCACGCCTAGGAAGCGTGAGTTCAGTCGTTACTTTATTACGCTGTAACACCTTATATATCTACAGGATGGTCCATAAAATAGTTTCCCTTAATTCTCTAGAGTGATTGATAGCCTACCGAGGAGGCTATTTAGTAGGTATTTATTTTAAAATAGTGTTTGCTAGACTATGGATATTAAAACTGTGGCTAAAATAGTGTCCAGATGCACTGTGGGAGGAGAGAAGGGTATTCCCATTTTTTAAAATCTTCTCTCCTGGTGAATTCTAGTGTACATTCTTAAATTACTTCCCACCACTGAGATATGTAACCTTTTCAACGTGTGCAATCACTTCATACATGTGTGCATTTTCCTATAGTTTTATAAAATATAACTCGCCTCGGTGGCGTAGTTGTCTAACGCACTAGTCGTGTTGAGCTCGACCGCCGAGGACGAGGAGATCGAGGTTCGAATCTCGGTCGGGTGAACTGGAGGTGTTTTTCTCCTAAATGGTTTTCCACTCTCCCTCCACGCAAATGCGGGTTCACTTCCTCTAAATTCAAACCCTACCAATTCTTAATCCATTAGCGTAATTAGTACTTAAGCCTATAACCCGGGGTAGTAAGACGCGGTGCTAATTATTATTTTATTATTATTATTATTATTATTATTATAAAATATAACTATAAAACTATAGATTTTTGATTGTTTAAATTAACAAGTAAGAATTTCTGATACCCCTTTATATAGTGACTTTATATATGTAGAGTATATACCTTAATATTATACTATATATATATATATATATATATTTTTTTTTCGCTTACATTTCTCCCAAATTTTACACAATTAAGTTCAGAACACATCTATCATATTTTTTATCCAGTGGATAAATGGATATAAACTATTATTTATACATTAGATTTTAAAATTATGATTTTATTATCTTAAATGCCCTTTTATACCTTTTAGTTTGCCTTTCCAATGTGAACATACATAGTATTCATCCTACCTACAGCCACCAGTAATTAGTTTGAAGGGTTTTGAGTGGGGAGATTTTGTTGCCGTCTGTAAAACTACACAGATAAGTTTATATTTGTTTTTAAGGTTGTCACGTATTCGTTCCAAACAAACTAAGAACAGTTGTGAACATGATATTTTTGTAATACTTTGAAAATGTGCGGGAATTTATTTAAATCACATTAAACGGAAAATAGAAGGAATGGTATCACGTACTGTAATTAATCTTGTCTAACATGGCGTGCAGAAAACCTTTGATGATCATACATAATTTAATTCCATTCAACTTAATCTAACCTAACGGATAGTATTTTGTTGATACATGAAATTGTCAAAACTACGGACACGCTTTAGATGCAAAAATGGCCCATTCCATTCGAGTTTATAGGTTTCATCTGGTATTTAGTATAGCACCGCACTTAAGGCGTAATAAGTTGGACTTTGAAACTTGCCCTATATCCTGTTAAAATATATTAAACAATTGGGTTTCATATCTCTGGATAGTGTACGAAATTAACGTATCTTAAAATTTGCGCTACTTGCTTCAGCGGCCCCAAATCCTCGCGCTTGCGCAGAACAATTATTCAAATACAAGCACTTGCGTAGGAGACATCGAATAAACTGTTCACGTGTGCTCGTATTATCGAGAAAGGAAACCTTTTCGTGTAAAGCTCATTCTCTAACTCTGGCATGTTAAACTTAAGGCTCGATCCAGTATCAGGTGCGACCCGTGGACCTTTTGATGATACGGCCCAATTTGTCTCTGTATAAAAGTTGAAAAAATGCATAATCGGGGACTATGACATTTAGGAAATTCAGTACCAAATTTGTACTCCTTACCTACCCGAAATTGAGTCACAAACCATGTTAAATTGGTGCACCAAATATGTAAAGTTTTTGGAGGCACATGAGTGTGTGAACAGTTGTTTTCTCTCATGAAATAAACGGACACACGATACATCACTTTTATGAACACGCTTCGTTACCAATTATTATTATTATGAAAGTGACTGCAACACAATATTTAAAGGTGAAATATTGTATTTTAATTAGTAGAAATGATGAATAATACCTTAAATGGTATATTATCTTAATTTTACCATTTTAATAATAAGGGCGTCTAAATTTGTATTTTACTTCAGATGATGATCATATTATAAGTTTTTAATACGTCCAACTTAGTACATTCAGTATGGTTCTTTTAAGCAAACGAACTTAACATTCCTGCACAACTTACTAAAGAATACGCGTGTGATTGAGCACATTTTAATAGAAAATAATTCTAAAAAATTGGAATTCAAACTATTTCAATAAAAATTTTCTCCGCAGGCATCAACTAAAATGCTTCAAAGAGCATTTATTATTTAATATAATATTATTATCTCTTATTACATTAATTTTGAAATAAAATAGCCCTATAGTTCAGCTTGTATGATAGTTTATATGCACCCAGCGGGCGAAACCCCCTTAAGGTGGGGGTGTAGGGAACGTGAGAAAAGGCCAATTTTTTTGCAGTTCTTATAGCAAAACATTTATTTGGCCAAAATAGATACAATTTTGCTTCAGTATGTAAACATAGAATTTAAATTTTTACACATAGGGATATCAATAGTTGTTGAATACTTGTCATGAGCATATTGGGATTATATAATACTTACACTTTTTAAAAGAAGAAGAAAGAAGTTTCCATTAAATTCCAGCATAGCCACAACAGATTTTCAAAAAATATTGATATCACTATGTGAATAAAATTCAACTCCATGTTTGTACCTAAGCAATATTTGCTTTACTTTAACCATAATAACTGCGAAAATAGTTACCTTTTCTCGCGTACTCTTTATCCTCAGCTTAATTACGCTAATTGAATAGATGAGCTAAGTATAATTTAGAGGAAGTAAACCAGAATTTGAGTGGAATGGAAATCTATCCAGGAAAAACTCACGTTCATCAGGCCAATCCTGTATTCAAACTCCGACTTATTACTAGTCACTGATAAATAAGACTAGACTAGCTTGGCAATTAGTCTGATTGCTCACCGATGTATATGATTGTTATTTTTTTTATCACTGTGTCTTACTAGCCGTTCGGGTTATACGCTTAAGTACTAATTACTCTAATGGATTAGGAATGGGGAAGGTTGAATTTAGAGGAAGTGAACCCGCATTTGCGTGGAAGGAAAGTGGAAAACCATTTAGGAACCCCCCCCCCCCCCCCCCAGTTCACCCGACCGAGATTCGAACCTCGATCTCCCCGTCCTCGGTGATCGAGCTCAACACGACTATCGCGTTAGCCAACTACGCCACCGAGGCGGGTTCTAGTTATAAAATATACATTATTGTGAGTACAGAATAAACCTCTTGACGATAAATTAAAGCTACCTTGATCGAATATCCGGTTGATTTCCTTAAAACTATACTAGCTTGCGTGGTTTTAATAGGACTATATCAAAACTTTTCGTTTATCAAACGTATCATCATCATAAGGTTATTTTGTTTTAAATGTTAAATACCTGCATCGGTGAGAGCATGGACTAAGGCGTCATGCTTGTCTGGTCTGGTATGTCAGTGATGGGTATTGTCAGGGTTTGAATCTCTGATGGATGTACTGAGAGAGATTTACATAAATGGTTACCACCCCTTCCTTCATTAAATTTCAAGTGGTCTTAATCAACATTTTCCCTTCCTTATCCATACCCCATTAGTACAATAATGCGCTTAGACTGGGTGGGTGCTAAGACGCGTATCACGAAAAAAGCAAAAAGATTTCTTGATTATTCATGAAACACACATTACAACCTTCTACACCTGTTTATTCGATGGTTTAAAGAAATACGCGCTACCGCATAAATTATTACACAGCTCTATCCGAGTTCTTTAGTGGAAATATAGAACCAGCTCGTTTGTTATTTGTGGACCATCTTGTATCTGGAAGAGCAGCACTGTAGGTGGCTGGCCACCCAGGGTGCTAACTGGTATACAAGGCATGGTCCAACAACAACGCAATTCGCGATTAGCCAACACCTTGATTACAAAAATACCTCACTCTACACTTGGGGGAATTATCGCACAGGTAGGTATGGACCCTCGAGCTCGAATGACAGATCAGTTGCCCGACACTTTGCTTGAGGGATTAGAGAGACTTACCGGATGTTAGGAGGATCCTGGTTGCGTTATAGGTGCTGGTCTTACATAGGGACGATGTTTTAGTTTTTATTTAAGTATAGAAACTAAAACTATTATAGTTATGATAACTATAGCAAAAAAAACCAATAAGGTATAATAGGATTTTAATTAAAATTAACTTTTATAAAATACAAACATTCTTTTTTGCGGTCAACATTGATAACATTTTACTATATTATCATTGTTATTTTATAGGCATTGATAATTTATCAAAAGTGATAGCTGTACATCACATGACTTCACGTATGAACACCATAAAGTAGATCTAGTAACTATTCTAGCTGTCATATAACGTTCTTACCGATATATTGTATTGTAGTTATTGTAGTTGTAGTTATTTTGTCAAAAAAATTAAATAAAAAGTTTTGTATTATATAAATCACAAGTTTAATGAAACAATCCAGCCTTTTGTAAAAATTCTTAATGCACCAATAAATTACATTTAGGCCTAATTAAAACTAATTCCTTCGAAGTATCGTTTCTCATTTTCTTGAATGCTCTTTTGTTAAACTATTGACATTATTTCCCCTTCTTTAAAATTATCACTCCCTCCATAAGCAGTAAGGCCAAGCATTTAAACTTGACCTCACCCAAACTTAATAAAATGAGAAAGTAATGAAGAAATTCGTTAAAATAAATATATTTTATAATACATTTAACGTGTAACTTTCTAAACATATAACTACATCAATACAAATCAGACAACGAACTTAACGAGGACATAACACTTAATGACGTTGTCTACTTGGAGATTCAGAAGATATTTTGCGAAGCGGGTTGCATCTTAACTTAACGCATCTAACCAGTCTAAGCACTATCACACTTATACACCAATGTACGAAATATAAATAGAGGAAAGAAAATGATCAGTCCACCATGTGAGGCCTCTTGTTGATCTACTGATAACACTTCCCCTCTTTATATGACTAGTTTATACAATCACTATCAGTGGCGTTTATTCAATGGAAGCAAGGGAAGCAGCGCTTCCCTAAAATTAAAGAGGGAAAAAAGAAAATAAGAGGAAAATGAAGTTAAAACGAATTATTGTTATAATAGAAACCTCTCCAACAAGTATATTGAGTTGAGGTAGCAGCTCTTCTTTTGGAGTAAGCCGTTCTTTCTCAGACTTGCCGGCCAGCCAACTGATTTCGCTCACTCTTTATTCCGCCAATCGTTTGTTTCCGGGTCTGTCCGGTCCTCACCGGAGAAAGGGAATCACTTTATCCCTAGGCGAGTATTAGCGCATGAGCTTACTATCGGGATTGGTGTTACGGTGCATAATCGTACGTTAAAATACTGTCAAAATCTTATATTTTTTTAGTTTGTTTTAACCAATATTTATTGTTTCTTGATATAATTATGGGCACTATTACAAAATAATGTATTTATCACCAATTTAAAGTAAGTTTAGTTTTATTTTACGGAATATTGACGCTCGTTTGATCTTCCAAGGGAAGCGGTTTTATTTATTTGCGTACAGTAGTAGAATTACGAGTGCGTCAACAAGTGCGGTAGTGGAAGCTGCTGTGTATTCATAAGTCATATTTTGAACCGTAGTTTTTCGTCCCGGCTTTTTGACGAGAAAAATAAAATAATTGAAACAGGAAAAACCACTTCATCTTCATATTAAATATCGGCGGTTTGTTAGAAAATTATATAGTTGACCTTACTATTTACTAATCATAAGGGCGTGTATAATAAATCCGGATTCAAAACTATACGGCAGGCCAAATCTCATACTCATTTGCAGGCTACAGCCCAAGAGAAAATTTCGGCAAAAGAAATTGGCCATTATTATTATTATTATTATTATTAAAATTAGAACTACAATTATTATTTATGTATATATAATTTAATGAATGTGGTAATATTTCTAAAGTTACAAATTAATTTGTTTTATTCCATGCTTCCTTTCTTCCCCAGAATACTTTTAACTATACAAAAAAAGAAAAAGACCACTGTGGGCTTCTAATTATACTAGGGTCCATCAGACCCCCTTTATTGTAACCTCATTGCTTCCCTTCATCCAGAATTGACCACAAGCCACCGATAACTATGATATTTGCGCCTTGAAAACATTGATTTGCATTTTAAAATTACCTTTTATTTGCTTCCTATGCTAGATAGGCATTTGCTACCACATACTTTTTTAATCTACATTCTGGCAGGAAGACCCCTTCAAGCCATTTTCGTGACCAAGACAGATAGCCTAAGTTGTAGATGATCTATAAAAATACCTTAACAAAAAAACCAATTCAAGATAAAAAAATAATAATTTTGTGACACTGTATGAATATTTCTAGATTTATTGAAGAACTTATGGTGTTCGTTTCAACGTTTTATCTTTAAAATTCGTTTAATAAAACCTGACCTGCCATGACGTCACAGATAGACAAGGTTCTTAAGACAAACAGCACACACTACCTTAACGTAAAATATCATACGGCCTGACCAGCATCGATGGTCACAAGGTCTAACGTGTCACTCTTCACACGTGTTGGACTGGATTTACAATGGCGGGGAGCCCGGGTTTCAAGTTTCGGTCGGTTATACTGAAAGTATTTTTTTCCTAAATGGTTTCCCACTCCTCTTCACGCCAATTCGGATATATTTTCTTTAAAATTCTACCTTCAACATCCTTAGCCCATCAGCAAAGTTAATTTATGCGTATAGCCCAAATGGGTATCAAGACGCAATGGGAAAAAAACCTGCATGGTTGCAAGGACGAATTTGTACATAGTTAATTCTGAAATTCTCTAAAAACTCTCATCCAAGAGGGTGGCCGTGTACTTGACAAGCCTATAAAAGCTTACAACTGCCAAATATACTATTTTCACATCCTTAATTTGATGTACAACCGAACACAGTGCGATTTGAACAATACCATCCACCCTCCCCTTCCCCACCTTTTGTTATGTAATCCATTTGATTGCAACCAAACAATCGCTTCCGGTGGTACGCATTTCCTCTTTTATTATGCGCCTCATGTAAGGGCGCCAACTTTATCATACACCCCCATCCACCAAATTCAATTCAAAACAGAATTCGTTCCTCAACGGTAGGTGGAACACATCCTTTTAACCAGATACAGTCAATTTTTCATAGGAAGGACCTTTTTTTTTTAACCTGGAGGCCGAGAATTTACTAGATCTACTTTCACGTATTCATAAGTCAAGTTATGCCATTTAGAGCTGTCACTTTTGATATCTATATTATCTATACCTTTAAAATAATAATGAAATGCTATCCATTTTGACCGAGGGAAAAATGTGATTTTTTAGCACCGCGTTTTACTAACTGTTTGGACCATACGCTTATATAATAACTACTCTAATTGCTTTAGGGATTAAGAAGGCTGTATTTAGAAGAAGTGTACCCACATTCACATGGAAGGAGATTGGAATTCCACCCTCAGTATACCCGACCTATATTTGGACCTCGATCTCCCCGTCATCGGCAGTCTAGTCTACTGCGAGAGTAGCACCTTAGACCATGCAGTCACCGAAGTGGGTTGAAATACTGTTTCTATCTTATAAATGGCCTTGCTTTTTAAAATTGGACCATAAAACATTATAGAGCTGAGAGGAAAGAGGTGATGGAGGTCGGGGGGTAGAGGTGATGCGTTCATACATTACAGTTATTACGGTTGCGCACATAGAGAAACAAAAGGGTTGCGGGTCGCTTGTAAGGCTATTAATAACTCTTAGAGAACGTATGACTCTTCGGTTATTAACATGTATGAACGTAGCCGAAGGTCTCTTCTTTGACATGTCACGGTACTCACGTCTCGTAATTACAATGAATGCGCCCTGTTCGAAACGGTTGTTTGCGATTTGTGCCGTGACTCTGGTTTTGTGACAAGGATGGAGATTGGGGGGGGGGGGGGGGTAATATTGATGTTAATGTCATGTTTTTGAGTGTAGAAGAAAATGTAATCATACTGATGGTAATCAGTTAACTGGGAAAAGGGGAGGGGGGGATTTTAGAAATCACGTAGAAATCTCATAATAAAACAATTTCTAACTTCAATGTATGGGCTTATTGTTCAACTTCAACCGACCTCGTAGATGGAGAGGTTTGTTGGACACGGGGTTGGGGGGGCGGGCTCTATGGGAGATACAACGAATATAGGTTAGCTTTGTTACTAGATTTTTTTAATGTGTATGTATTTGTGTTTTTATCAAGTTCCTGGCTATTGAGAGTTTAAGATCCGCACCAGTGGTCAGATAATCTATTATGTCAGCCTCCCATTAGACTGGGTTGCCAGTGACTGTTAAGGTTAGAATCTTACGCGATCGCCCTGGGGATAGTTTTACACCTGTGATTTATCATTCCCTGTGAATACTAGTGTATTTCCTTACATTACCTTCCTTATCATAATTTAATAACACTTAAGTTACTTGCGTTGGTGGCTGCATGATCTGATGCGTCACTCTTGCAATGGACTAGACTTCCGATTACAAGGGTATCGGGATTCGAATCTCGGTCAGATGTACTGAGGGAAATTTTCCCCAAGTAGTTTTACACTCTCCCTTCACATAAATTTGGGTATACTTTCTCACTTCCTCATTTCTGGTTCATTAGAGTAATTAGTACATATGCGTATAGCCCGAATGGGTAATAAGACACTGTGTTATAAAAAATGAAGTTATCCTACAAGTAGATCTACTGTCTCGATATAACACAACGATTATAAAATATTTTGGTATCCTAAAATGTATGCGACAAAATTGTAGATACATTCTATTGTAAATAATCGGTTCAGTAAACTACCATAAAATAACTTTCCTTCAGAAATAAAATTGTATTAATTTGATAATAATTTGAAACAATTTTCAAATTTCAAACTGATTTGTTACTAACATTCTTTAAAAAAAATTCTAAATTTTAAAAATCAATCATCAAAAAGTTTCTTCTTTAGAAAAAAACAAAACAAAAATAAACACATTCTTATCTATTATGTAAGAAATACCCATCTTGAATGAAATCATTAAAGGTAATTTTTAAAAATTTTGAATTTATGAAAATCCGTCATAAATTAAACACCAGTAATTTTAGGGCTAGAATAGAATAAAACTAACTTATTTAGCTTTTAGATAAGACCATAAAACATTTAATATCAAGTAGCCTTGGTTTTAAATAGACTTACAGACGGACTAACAGAAATATAGATCTATAGGAGCCATTTATTTATTCATGCAATGCTTTCATAGCTTTTCTCGGCTTTTGCAAATAAACTTTAGGAGAAGCACACAGCAACCAGATGTCAAAATGTTTAACTACCCCCTTGTCAAAAGGGACAAAATCAATTTAATAGTGATACATGCTGTATGTTGTGAAACACGTCCTACTATGCGTATGGACTACCAGCATATTATATATTATACACCAAAAATTTAGTGGGAAAAAGGTAGAATTTTAAAAGAAATATATTTACATTTGCGCGGGAAGAGAGAAGAGAGTGGAAAACCACACCATATCAGGATGAAGCCCTGGTTGGCGTGCCAATCGATCGAGTAATGGTGATACAATGTCTACTTTAGCAATGAGTTGAAATCAGTACCGTCACATTAGTAAACATACGTAATAAAGACCAAGCTAAGATCTCACCCTGATAATACAATAAATTTGCATCTGTCGGTGTCGTGGAGTGGAGTGTTGTCAGGGTTAGAGGAACTTGATAAAACTGTACCTGTGACATGTTCTTACCAACTCTTTTCCCATTTGACCAATCAATTTGTTCTACATACCTCACATGCAGTTTCAACTAACTCTGCTTACTCTGGCATCACAACACAACATTATTTTAGCACCACGTCTTACTACCCGTTCGGGCTATACGCTTATGTACTAATTGCGCTAATAGTTTTAGGGATAAGGGAGGCTATAGTCTATATCTATATAAAGTGTACTCGTATTTGCGTGGAGAGAGAGCGGAAAACCTTTTAGGGAAAACCACCCAATTGAAATTCGAAACCCGACCTCATCATCCTCGCCAGTCCAGTGTGTGGTGAGAGTGACGCCTTAGACCATGAGGCTACTGAGACGGGTAGCCACGACACTTCCCTGGTCCCTGTTATTATTAAGGTAAGTCCAACAAAAATTGTATCCGCATGATGACGATATATAAAAAATAAAGATGATGACTATGAAATAAATCACCAAATATTTTGTGAGGGGAGCCCAAGTCTTGAAATGGTAGAATACTAAACAACAAACTAACATTAAAATACTCACCATTAAAAATTCAAATATATATTTGTCATATGCTTTCCTCTTTAACTACAACAATTTTAAAACAAAGAAACGTATTTTTACTCGAGAGAGGGAGGAAAAAAAATTAGAAAAGTAGCGTCATCTTTTTGTCCCCGCATCCAAAGAACATTAGAATATGGAGAAATATAAAAAAAAAAAGATAAATAAAAGAAGAAATAAGTACGAAATAAAAGGGCAAGGAAACAATCTGTTGGAAGGTGTGGAGATTGTGGGTTGATTGGTGAGCGCGCCGGTAGATGGGGTTGGTCCCGTCGCGGGCCGCCCTGTCATTAGGGCCTAATTACCCGCTCATTACCTAGACATAAAAAAAAAATAGAAGAAAATAACATATTTTTCTTTTGAAAATGTATATGTATATATAACTCTCCAATATAAAAGATTACAATACACATAAAATAATGTTTTACCTTTTACCTTAGTCTTTCACATTAAGCCGTGTGCCGCGTGTTTATAAAAGCTTAAACGGGAGTCGGTGAAGTGGGATATTTCTTTGTTAGACAGGAAGAGTTAAATCGAGGGTCGGGGAGGGAATCAAGTTGGTTGGACGTGCAGGTTAAATGACGAGACGAAGGGCAGGCACATTTCTCGTTTCGTGGTCCATTATGAAACAATGAAACATAGAGCACTTTAAGCTCTTTGAGCTCAAAAATAATTTAGACAGCAGTGATTCTCAAACTGGGGTACGCGAGCGACTCTCAGGGGGTACATGAACATCTCTCAAGGGAAAATGGGCAAAATTACAAGGGAATTAAACGTGAAGGGGAACCATACGTGGTGGGGTATTTTCGAGGTGACTGAGAGAAATTTTCTCCTTTGAATGATTATCTGGTATTTGTAATTTGGGAAAAATGTATCGATATTTTGTCACGGCCAAGGGGTACAATCTCAAAAATGTTTGAGGACGGCTGAGTTAGGAAATTAGTTTAAAACCCCCAAATCAGCAATCGTATGGAAAAAGGATGTGTGTACCTGCTACTGTGGTTCCATGATTTAAGACGTCACTCTCGCAATAGACTGGTTGCTAATCACGGAATATCGAGGCTCGAATTCAGGTCGGATGTACTTAAAGTGGTTTTCCTAAATGGTTTTCCACTCTCCCTCCATGCAATTATGGGTACATTTCCTTTAAGTTCAACCTTCCACATCCCTGTCACATTAGTATAAATTAGTACATATGCATATAACCCGAACGGGTAGTAAGAGATGGTGCTAGGGAGAAAAAGTATGTATAAAATAATTTTACTAGTGTAGCATGTTTGGAACCGAGCCCCGGACTAAAATCAAGTTTGTCAACGCTGCTGATAACACAATAATACTTTAAATGTTTTTATTTTTATTTAATTTTATGCTAGTACTTTAATAGACTGTATAATGATTCCCTTGATTGATCCAAAATCTCACAACTTTAGTTAACAGTTTACTTTATAGGTTACATGGGTTTTTAGAAAAAATTTGAAAACAAGACACCTGCACCTTCCTATTCCATTACGACTAAGTTCATGGTTCCTAATGACTTTAACCTATCAGCTGTGACAAAAAAATTATAAAAATAGCATTAATCAATTATAATAGTTTATGTCTGTTTAGGATCGTACCAAGCTTTTTAATATAGCGTTGTTATATATGTCTGTATTTTTTTATATTTAATTAAAGTTAAAATTAAGTTCAATTTATTTTAAGATTCACGCACAATAAATAATAATTAAAGGTATATGATGTCTCTTAAATTGTTGGATGGCAAGTATTAAATTATATTTACATTTAAAAACTACGTAGATTAAAAGTATGTCTCCTTGATGAGTATAATAATAATTCATGATAATTAATTGAGCACGGATCTCAGGTTTTTCATTATTGCACCTATGGATGGTTGTATTTTAAAAAAATTATAAAGGAAAAGATATGTGATGTCAAACATTTATCACTTTTACTCTAAACGAGCTCCTTGTGAATTTTTGGCATAGTTTGTTATTTTGAGAATTATTTACTTAACTATTTTTAGTCAGTAGGAATGCTATATAACAGGATAAAATCACATAAAACAAGGTCATTAAAGAATGGAAGATTATTAAAAACACATTTATATAAAGTAATTTACAAAGTTTTATTTTATTTATGAGCACCACCCTTTTTATAGTAATTGCATCGGTGATCACGTGGGCTAACGCGCCAAACTCATCTGGTCTGGTTTTCTGGTGAAGGGGGTTTCGGGGTTTGAATTCCGTGTGGGTGTGTTAAGTAATTTTTTTCTCCTTAAATAGTTCTTCACTCTCCCTTTATGCAAATGCTGGTACATTTATTCGAAACTGTTCCTATATTAAAACGATAGTGTAAATTTGCTGATAGCCCGGACGGGTTGTAGGACACAGTGCACAAACATATTCCTCATCTATTAATCGGGGCATGTAATTTAAATGGTTCTTTCATACGTACCAGTGGTCACACAGACTAGGGCGTCAATATCAACTTGTCTGGTTTGGCTGTGATGGTGTGGCCAGAGTTAAATTCCAGTCAAAGCTGCTTACCACTCCTTACAAGCAAATTCGTGTGTACTTCCTTTAAATTCTACCTAACACATCCCTATCCTACTATAGTAAATATGCGGATAACCCGGATGGTTAGTATGGCATGGAGCATGGTAAAAAGGTTATATCATTACGTTAATAATTTATGTAGAATTAGCTGAAAATCTAAAACCATTGTCACCATTCGCTGGTTTAAAATTATAAAGACTATTTGAGAAGGGAAAAAAAGGAGGTAACATTTTTCACTAATTAAATTCTCAATAAATATAGCTATAGAGCAATAAGTGTCACCCCATTAAGGCTTCTGGGTTTGGCTGGCAAAACAGCGTGCCATGTTAAGGGGGCAGAGATAGAGAGAGATAGTAGGAAAAACTATATTCCGAGACGTTTCACATTCCTCTTTCTTTCCCCTTGAGAGACGAACAAAAAAAAGAATAAATATACGCACAGGTCACCAAAAAAGCCTCCCCCCCCCTCTTCTTTCGACATCGTGCGAAAATTTCGGAGGAAAGCAGAAGAACATAGTAGGAGAGAAGAATAACCATTAATTTTTGTGAAGTAACCGTGTGTTTCTGTCTCCTGTCAGTCGTAACATTTCAACACTTCATTCGACACTAACAGCTTTCTCCCAATAAGAGGCGCCACTGACAATGTTCTGAAGATAAATCCTCTTTAGGGTAGAGAGTTGTTTATACAGCTACACACACACCTAGCCAACAAAATACAGGAAACAGTTTTTTTACCAAAAACCAGTTTAAAACCCAGAAATATAATAAACAGATTGTATTTATATTAAAATTTCATTAAAAACATTTGCATAGGCAAATATTTATGTATTTTTAAAATAATAAATATTTATTTAAACAAGCTTTAATATTGCATTTAACTAAGAGGTTCTTTATGGTTCATTATTTACCATGTACTTTACAAACACAACAAATATATCATCAAACCGATTACAAACTAGCCCGCTTCGGTGGCCTCATGGTCTCAGCTCTAAGGCTTCATCTCGCAATAAGCTAGACTGTCGATTATGGCGAGATTGGGATTTGAATTCCGCATGGGTTTACTGAGAATGGTTTTTATAAAAAGGTTTTCTACTCTCCTTCGACGCAAATGTGCGTTTAGTTCCTCTAAATTCAAACTTGCTCATCCTTAAGCCTCAAGCGTAATTACTTCATAGGCATGTAACCCGAACGGGTAGTAAGACGTGGTGCTAAAAAAAACTTACAAACCAAACCAATATAATGAAGGACAGTATATTCCGTACTACAGTTCAATACTAATTTCCTAGGAAGGCAATTTTAGAAAATACAAACATATATTTTGCTTCCAAAATTAATAACAATTTACTTTCATTACAGTTGTATTTTATAAGTATTAATAATATCTATCATAAGTGACAGCTGCGGATCACATAATTTGACGCATGAATGCGTAAAAGTATATCTTTCCTAGCTGTCACATAAAAGCACTCATTATGAAAATTGAACTGTATACTTCCAGATTTGGCGTCTAGATATTTATTAATTGGATAGGACGTCCACGTATTTGTAAATATGTTCATCAGAGCCACCTAAAATCAAATCAGGTTCTCATATGTAGGCCTATGTGATAGACCTATTCACCTACACAAGTAGCGGTACACAAGCTAAGGGCTATTAGCGCTTAAGACCACATTCATGGTGAACTTTGAATCACTCATATTCGGGCCTCATTCTTAGCCACACTATATGAATACATATCAAATTGAGCTCTATTCAAACTGAAATGAGCTTCAGAGGGGGTTGGGCAACTGCTTCACACGCAGCAGTATAAGTTAGTCAATTCACCCTTGGAGTTGTGGTATCTGAGAACTGGCAGAAGATGTAAAAACGGTTAAATGAAAATCATAATAATTAAAAACAAAATGGTTTGTTGTGAACGTTTTTATTTTCCAATAGTGACAACAAACAGTTCAACATGGTCTTACCGATCATATTTTTTTTCATATCCAATACTGTTTTCCGCCTATGGCCTGGGTCAGTTTTTATTATTTTTATTATTTAGCACCGCGTCTTACTACCCGTTCGGGCTATACGCTTAAGAACTAATTACGTTAATGGTATTAGGGATTGGTAAGGTTAAATTTAGAGGAAGTGAGCCCACATTTTCGTGGCGGTAGAGTGGAAAGCCATTAGGTAAAAACCATCCCAGTTATCCCGACCGAGATTCAAACCTCAATCTCCCCGTCCTCAGCAGTCTAGCTCGACACGAGCCTAGCGCTTTAGCTAACTACGCCACTGAGGCGGATCCAGTTTTTATTCAAGTCATATTTTCCACTACCAGCTGACTAGGCCTGTCGGTAGCTTCATATGTCTTATAATCTAAGGCTTAGTTTATATTCATGCATAACTCATAACTAATAGTGAATAGTGCATAGTGTATAGTGCACAATTCATAAGAAAATTACTAAGGTTTATAATGCAACGTAGTGAATAAGACATTCATAACGATTGTCATTTGTTTGAGAGGTGATCTCCTTGCGCGCGTGGTATTTTAAGGATACTACTTCTATGAATATGTCAATCATTGGTCTTCAAAATAATTTACATACTTACAAATATAATATTCTTGTTCCCTTTAACACGCCAATTTTACTAGCTGTATTATAATCTGAGAGATAAATATTGGTACTGTTTACTAAATAGTATTAATCTGAATTTATATATTTAGCATTTAATGGCAGACCATCTAGAATTGCATTTCTGGCTTTTTATCATCACGGGTAAATGAATTTTATAGAACCCATCCTTCTATATTTAATAGTATGTTTGAATTATTTATCTTCATTTGAGGACAATCTGGTTTAGTGGTTGAATGAAATGAGGCTAGATTACAAGGGCGTTGCACGAAATGTGTTTTTTGGAGGGGGGGTTATGTGGGTTTATACAATGAATTTTCCAACTCCTGGTGTTTTAAACCATAAAAATTCCCAAGTAACCAAGGCAAGTACAAAAACTACATTAATAGGAGGTGCGGGGTTCCTCCCCCAAGCAACAGAAACAAAACCATTTTCTGTAAATTCAACCTTATATTCATTGTCACTTTCATTTTCACTCATTTTCAAGTTAAAATATAAAACGATTTAACGATAATTAAAGCCCAATATGGCGACCAACTTCTAACTTATAAAATAATATTTGAAAAATATCGAATTATGTTTTCCATAAATCCTATTGGCTAGATTTTTCTCGCGAGAATATCGTCTCATAACTCGTGCATAATGTATAAGAAAAGTTGAAGTTAAATCAACTTTATGCACTGTGAACTATTTCACTATTCACTATAAATCGATTATAGACGCCATCATTTAAAATAATGTGTTTCAACTTCTTGCGCATTATACACTATACACTATTCGCTATTAGTTATGAATTATGCATGAATATAAACCAAGCCTAACTTAAGACTAGGACAGGCACAACATCCAGACCACTGCCGTTCATTTATCATTGTGAACGGATAAACCCACCAATGATACATTTTTCGGTCATGCCAAGAGTCGAACCCGGGAACCTTAGCTCAGTAGGGAGAGACGCTATCAACTGAGCTAAGGTGTCGGATTTACAGTTCATATAGGTTGGTGATTGGATACATGAGAGTAAAGTTGTTAACATTCCTAGCTGTCAGTTACCAACCCTCCTGTCGTAGATGGGGTATAGATATACCCATATTTAATACGATTGATATCGTTATATTGACACCAAATAAGATTTATTTGAAGCAATATCAGCCTTTTCTGTCGGTGAAAACGTGTAGGCATTGTGCCACCAAACGTTACCCAAAAACGCCAGATGAACTTTGGTTTGAATCTTAGTGGCATACAAGTCGCTTCCACTAGTAAGAATTCTGATATATTTGTCTGTCTCAAATCTTCTGGTGTTTTTTTTTCATAATCACTCTCTCCCTCTCCCTCTGAGCTAGTGTGGATACATTTAATCTTAACTTTAATCATTTCTACACCATTAGTATAACTAAGAGGAAAGCCCGGATGGGTGGTTATTAATTGGGCACGATAAAGAGGTGAAAAAAGGTGAGGCAAGAACTGCACACTAAGTGTGTTCCCAGGCACTAGATACCCAAATTGATTTAAGCAACTTAAAAAAATTAATGGTACGCTGCACCACACACACTTTCTCTCTCTCTCTCTTTTAACTTAAAATAGAGACATTTGCCAAAAACTTGTAATATTTGTGAAAAGAAATAACAAACGTTGTTGCAGAAACATTACAACAAATAGCATCATAGAAACATTCAGAAAAGAGGAACATCTCTGGCCACCAAAGAGCATATTAAACAATTTCTGCTTTCTAAGGGCTACATCAATTTTTTTTTATATACATGATTGTAGCTCAGAAACTTTTGGTTTTATAAAAAAAAAATCCAAAGAACAGATTTTTACTTTTAATATTACAACTGTACAATGATAAGTTATTTCTTATATCAAATAGTTGTGGAGATATGATCAAATTTTGAAATTTCTGCCTATGTAAGGTACCCTTAAAGTCATGTTTATGGTAAAATGAGAATGGCCTAGATAGAAAGTTTAATCAAAATCGTTAAAGCTGATTTTTGATAAAATCGATTTTATCTCTTTTTATCCTTTAGTAGACTACCCTTAATCGTAGGGTTGGATATTTAATTCCAAAAACACCTCGGGGGAATCTTATGAAAATTCTAGATACTAATTTTTAAAATATAAAATGGTTTCGGTTCTAGTCCAAGATATAGATAGATAGACATCACTGCAAGAAACACTTTTTCATTTTCAGTGAGTCATGAAAAGTCGACATAAAATTCTCGAGTTCGATTTTTTTTTGCGACTAGAATAATTCTTTCTCCGAGGGGTTGAGAGAAAGTAAATATTGTTATGTGATTTTAGGTCATAATACCACGTTGACATGGAGACTTTGATGCATGAGTAGAAAGCAATCATTTATTATTATTTGAAGTTTGCTTTCTGGATCAAATTATTATAGCAATACATATTAACAAATACAGCTTATTCCTGAAATTGAGACAACACCTCATATTTAAACTACCAATCTATGACTATATACATGGAAGTCAAAATTTCACTTTTTTTTTTCCGACATGCAATATATCCCACCTTGGCTGAACCCTTGGTTAAGTAGATAGACTTAATACCAGCTGAGCTAAGGATTTAGATGCAATAATAGTTTCTAGCTAGCTCCATATTTTAAGTTTGTTGTGTAAGGTTATTACTTTTTACTTTCTTACTCTCCTCGGGTAAAGAAGGTATTGTGATCGTCAAAAAATAGGAACTTGAGATTTTGATGGATGTTTGACATTTTGTAACCAACCTGAAACAAAAAAAAAGTGATTTTCGTGATGCCATCTGTCTCAATGTATCTCATTTTATAGCCGAAACCATTTTACTGATCAGGTTAAAACTTAGTATCCAAGGTTTTCATAATGATTCCCCGAGATTTTTTTGGAATAAGATACACAACCCTAAAATTAAAGTACAAAAAGAGAAAAAAATGGATCTACTCGAAATACTATATACCAATTTTGATTAAATTTCATATCTAGGCACTGTTTAATCATTAAAAACAAAATTGCAACTCTCATTTTCACATTAAAATTAATTTCATGGTACTTAACATCTGCGGAAATTTCCAATTTTATCGTATTTCCACAAATATTTGAGATACGAAATAACTTTTCATTTTCAAATTGTAGTAATATTAACAATTTTAAAAAAAACTTAATTTGTAATATACATTTTTATAGAACCAATAGTTTTTGAGACGTTGAAAAATTTATTTTTTAAATTGGTGTCCGGAAAATTGATTGTTATGCTCTTAGGCGAACAGAGACGTTACTTTTTCTTCGATTTGTTTCTGTGACAGTGTAAATTATTTTATGTATCTTCTTTTGTGGAGTGTTTCTTCAACAATGTATGTTATTTAGTTTAATATATTTTACGAGTTTTAGGTACATATCTCTATTCTTAGATGCAGGAGCAAGAAAGTCTGGGTGGTACAACGTACCATTTATTTTTATAATACTGTACTATAGGAAACATAATGTATTATTTATGAGAAAAGCTTTAGTTATGGAAAGTTCATATTTATTCATATATGTACACTTCGTTTACATTGAAAAGTAGCAATCATTTCTATACACTATGGCCATATTATCTTCTAAACTACGACATAGTAGAAACGTGCAAGGTAAAGTCTGTTTAGCGTAGGAATTGTTTTCTCAAAGGTCTTTTTCCCTACCAGAAATCTATTATATAGTAGGATATTGGTAGGAAAAAAGACCTTACAGAGAGTAATTCCTACCGTGAATGGAGTATAAGATTAATATCGTTCAGGGTGGATGGAATGTACGATTGCGTCTTTTTTTTTTTTGCACCGTCATCTTTGTTATAAATTGTTTTTGATTTTCAAATTACGGTACTTGGGTTCTGTTGGACGATCCTTGTATTTTCAGTGTAAATAGGCCTACACAGGGTAATTTAATATTTTGTTAAAAATACCTGGCATATTTTACTCCTTTGTTTAGTTTAGTAATATTTGACTAGACAGTCTTTTAATGTGGCATTATTCCATATCTACAATTTATTGAGCTGAAAGTATACGATGATGTAGGTGACGAGAGAAAATGTCAGTGTTTTTTACAGTTTTTATAGCAAAACAGAACTCTGGCCAAAATAAATCAAAGATTGCCTCAGTACAAACATAAAATTTAAATTTCTTCACATGGTTATATCAACATTTTTTGAATATATGTCATTACTCATTAGCATAGCGGCATTAGATACAACACTTTTTTTTTTTAAGGAAGAGAAAATGTTGTCATTAAATTCCTAGACACCCTTGACAGATATTCAAGAATTTTTGATATCAGAATGTGAAGAAAATTAAATTCTATGTTTGTACTGAAGCAATGTTTGATTTATTTTGACCAAAAAAAGTTTTGATACACAAACTGCAAAAATACCTTTTATCACGTTCCTTAAATCCACACCTCAAGTTTTTTTTTAATTTTCTCAAAATTATAGTAAGAAATAAATACCTTGGGGACCTAAACTACCATCAAAAGTATTTTGGAAATCATTTGTTTCCTTTTATTATAAGTAGAATACACTAAGATAATGCAGATAAACTGTAATCAATAATAATCTTTCAAAATTGTAGTCTCAGATGAGCAACCCGCATGCCTGACTATTATGGCCCTATGTTTGATTTTATTATTATTAGCACCGCGTCTTACTACCCGTTCGGGTTATACGCACTTACGCTAATGTGTAATGGTATGGTGATAGTGAGATGAAATGGAGGACCTACAGTTTAACGTGGAATCCGAACCACGGTGGAGGCCTGGCATTCCTCACATTCACAAGTTGTGATTAATACACATCTTGTCAGAGGTGAAGGAAGGGTTTGGCAATCAGATAAATCTGTGCCGGGACCGAGGATTGATTCCCGGACCCTCAGCACCGAAGTCTGACACCTTACCCCTAGACCACCAGGTCACCTTATGTTTGATTTAATCTGATAGCTGTGACAGTAGTTTCATCTCTCCCCACAGGAAAATTGATTCTTTTCCTGAGAACTTCCCTCATCTTCCCATTTACTTAAAAGGGATGAATTAAGTCGCCGGTAGCCAGTATTTTAAAGTACAAAAATAAGGCTTGTATGCCAATTTTAATTTTAAACATGCGATTTTGAATATGAAAAAGGTTAATCAACTCGAATTGATGTTATATTTTTTTGAAAGTATACACAATTAATATCTTATCACTTTGAAACAATTTGAATCCTGTTTAGTTGTTTGGATGTACATTGTACATATTTAAAAAAAATAAAAAAATTCCCTATTAAACCTTATGAAATAGTTGTACGCCACTACTTTGAGAAGTGGTGAAGGGGACTAGTGACGGAAGGGAGGGCGGGTTGACAACGGTAATAAATTTCTCCTGTTGGACACCACGAAACGTAATTTCGGTGCTACCCAAATAGGACACTCAACAGAGAAGGGTGTATATTGTTGGGTGTAATGTGTCCCCTGAGGATTTGTTCGAAGGGATGTGGGGGGGGGGGGGGGGAGACAGGGGGAGGGGGTCATGCTGAGTGATGTAACTGTAGTGATTTATCCTGTAATGGCCGCTTACGCAGTAATTGCTAACGGCCAGAGGAAATGAAGATATATAGCCACGGCATTATGAGTTTCAGGAGTATTTTGTGGGTAAAGTATAGTTTCTACATGGTTGCTTGTCTATATGGCGGACTGAATGGAAAGGTAAGCTACAAAATAAGGGACCCTGATCTCGATGTAAAATAGTTTAGTGTTGTATTTATAAACTTACCTAGCACTGGGCATGACTATTTTTATGTTTAGGGCTACTGCTACTGTTCTAGGTAATATAATGTTTACAGTTATGCCAATAAATCCGGGCCTTTATAAAGTTTAATTTGAATATAGAATTAACAGATGGCTACACTATCTATAAGTTATACGAGATGTGAACAATTATTAGTACCTTCAAATCGGGTTTGTATCGCAGAGGATGAACAATTGGCTATCTTCATCTTTATATTGGCTATATGTTGTAGAGGGCGAACAATTGGCTACCTCTACACTATATATGTTTTGGAGAGATAAGACAATAGTGTTTAGGTTCAACTCATATATAATCAAATCAAACATTCTTTTAAGGGTGTGACAGACTTTACCAACGGTAACCATATAATAAAGATATTAAACATCTTTATACTTTTAACATACGATAAAATAAATGTATGCCTTTACAAAATCTCCTAATATATATTTGTAAATATTTGTATCATTTCTGCAAAACGACATTTGCGTATAACATTCCTAGTCACGTGAATTAAAGTGGAAGAATATAAATAGAATTGTCAGATTCTTGTCACTAAGTGATGAACCTACTATACAGTTTACCGCTGCTCTTGTGGATCTATTTTTTTTCTAGGAAGACATTTGTCTGAACACTGTCCAGATGACTTGGGTCAATCCCAACAAATTTTCTGTTAGTCCTTGGGCGGCTTGCAGCAGGTTTTTACCAGAAGGTAAGGACATCATCAAGCTCTCTTTTTCCTCCTACACTTTCGCAACTAATTTACTTGGTTCAATAAAAGTAGAAATATTGACGCGGAAGAAGTTTGAACAGTAATAAACAAATATGAAAACATTTTAATTGTCTCAATGTTTACGAATATCAATTTTAATTCTGTCTGAAGAGGTGTTAATTATTATGTATACCGAACGGGTAGTAAGACGCGGTGCTAATAATAATAATAATTATTATTATTATGTATAGACCTAATATATTATATAATATTATTATATTGTTTTGTAAAACAATATAATATTATTATATTGTTTTGTAAAAACAAAAGAAAATTAGTATTGTTGAAAAAATCAATGACATTAATATTTTTACATAAAATAAAATATTAATTAATGTTCTGGATTTAATAAAGTGTCTGAATATATTTAGTCTTTTCTAAAAGTTTTACATTAATCCTGGATTCTTGATGATAAAAAAAAAGAGATAGAGAAAAATATTTATAGATAAAGATTTGGCTGGATCCCACCAAGAGAATATGTTGTGTTGTAACAGTAAAAATGTAGAAAATTTGTTCACTTTTCTAATTTGCAAAAAAATCCACAGTTTTAATATATCAATAGGCTCCAGTTCTTCCCTTGACACTCAGCTCTCTATTGATATACGGCCAAACTTTGAAATGCATCATTTCACACGAAAATAAATTGTAAACTATTTGAAAAATTAGAAAATTATAAGAAAATACATGGTAAGGTTGGCAAATAACGTTACAATTTAAAGTTATTGTTTCAAATTCACCGACGCTTTAAACGAAAATGTTCACTTCTGAGATTAAAGCAAAGGTCTAGCCACATATATCTCGTCTTGCTCTATCAAATACAAAAAAAAAAGTTTTCATAAGGTCACAACAAAAAAGTATGAGATAATGCGGGATAGTTTTATGTAAGTTATCAGTTATCACAATTTTAAAAAAAAAACTTTAAACTTAAAATTTAATTTTTTTATCTGGTAAAAAACTTTCGCCTACGTTTTGGTGAATACAATATTAGATGCCCATGACCAAGATTCAAGCAGTGTTTAGATCAGTATGTTTTAAAATTAAACTGAATGTTTCTACTGAAGCAATATTTGATTGGCCTTAATCCACTAGTTTTAGACACGAAGCATAATGTGTCAATATATTTATTTGTCAAATGGTCTTATAAATCCCCAACATTTCTACTTTCTCGCTACCTTACAGGTAGAGAACCTATTGTGATCATCTAAAAAGTCGAACCCGAGGTTTTGATGTATTTCAACGTTTCATGAACCCCTGAATCTGAAAAGGTGGTTTTTGCATTTCCATCGCTCTGCCTATATGTCTGTACCTCGGAGTCAAGCCTAAACTATTTTACCGATCGGGCTAAAACTTGGTATTTAGGGTTTTCATAGGGTTGCCCCTAGGGTTTTTTGGAATTGGGTATCTAAACCTAAAATTAAGGGTAGTTTACTGAAGGCTGAAAAGAGAACAAATATATTTGATCAAAATAGGCTATAACGATTTTGATTGAATTTCATTTCTAAGTATTGATCAATATTAAAACAAAGTGGCCACTCTCAATTTTTTGTCAAAATGACTTTAAGGGTTCCGGTCTGAGTAATAAATTCTAATATTTTATCATATCTCTGTAACTCTATGAGATATGAAATTATTTATCATTGCAAAAAATGCAGGTCTATTTATAATAAACATATTTTATTTGAAACATATATTTATAAAACCAATAATTTTCAAGCTATACGCAAATATATATATATATCTATATTGGTTAATGTGTCTGGACAAGAACTGTGCTTCAAAGCTCGTCTCTGTGGACATCCAACCTACCTTCTGTTAAAACGCTTGTTTGCTTGTTTTCTCACAACATTTGGACACATCCTGTCATTTCCTCCACGGGAAGTTAAAAAAGACTTGTTGCAAGCTATGATTATTATTGCAAGAAGAAATAGTGTATGTGGTTATTTCTTTCCTCCGAACTGCCTTTAGCATGAGCTTACTTTAACTTCATTCGTTCTTTGATACTTGATGGATTATTATTCCAACGGGGTATGAAGGGATTTAAAGACTTCTTAAATCATCTTGGAAATGCCTTTGAAAAGACATGGCATATGTTTGTGAAAAATTTTCAAGCGCACTGAACAGGATCGCCATGATTTATGCACTAGTGCAGTGGTTCCCAACGTGGGGTACACGTACCTCCAGGGGTACGTGCCAGGACTTTTGAAGGTACGCTAAAATATTTGAACAATGGCGAAAAAAAGCTACATATGCCTGCAATTTAAGACAAAAGATCAGTCAAAAGTTGGTAAATTAGCTCAACGATATGGGCAAAAGGCACTTTTCTTCTATATTTGACCTTGAGAAAATGATTTCAATTTCAAACATAAAACAGTTTTTTAAAATTCTGAATAAATTAATTAAATGTGTTTTTATTGTAGTTTTTGCATTTTGAATGTAAAGATATATGCACCTTATCATTACATTGTTTTTTAATCCCATTGTTACTCCATTTATTTTCAGTTGCAACAAATAAATCCGAAATAACTACTACTGTATTAATTAAATATTTTTCTAATATTAAGGGCACAATTTATGGAAATGGGCTGCCAAGGGGTACGCAAGCATTTAAAAGTTGGGAACCGCTGCACTAGTGCATCTTGAACAATTGCTTTTAGTTCGGGATTTAGAAATAAACTTTTAACTCATTTCAACAGTTATTCACTACGTACAATAATCTATGTCACTCGCTTTGGTGGCCGAAAGCTATTACACACTAATCTCTCAGTAAACTAGACTGCCAATGACCGGGATATTGAGGTTCGAATCTCAGTTGGTTGTACTGAGGTTTTTTCTCCAAAATATGTTTTCACTCTCCCTTCACATATATCCGGGTATACTTCCTATAAATATAACCTCCCCATTCACTAAAATTACTAGCGTAATTAATACATAAGCGTATAACCCGAACGGGTAGTAAGACACGGTAATAAAATATATAAATTCTATGCTTCTGTAGCATGTCATTTATTTCTCTGTAAGACGTTTATTTAATAAACACATGTTTCAGTCTCCCCTCCCCCCGAATACAAATTAATTTAACCTAATAAATTACACTTTATACATGAATTCTTAGATAGGTGGTTGTGGTGCCTCGATTTACGGCCAGGAATGTAGTCTATCACAAACAAATTAAAATACAATAGTTCTCGTTCCTAGTAAGTTAATGCACAGCTAATAGTGACATCACTAACTTTACTTTCTCTCGACCCCTCGGAGAGAGACGTATTGTGATCGTAAAAACAAAGAACTTAAGATTTTGATAAAAGTCGACTTTTAATGACCCAGTGAAACAGAAATAGTGGTTTTTGCTATACCGTTTGTCTGTCTGCCCATCTGTCTGTATCTCGATCTAGAGCCGAAACCATTTTACCGAGTGGGATAAGCTTAGTATCTAGATTTTTCATAGTATTCCCCAGGGAGTTTTTGGAATTAGATTAAAAACCTTAGAATTAAGGGTAGTTTACTTAAGGGCAAAAAGAGATAAACTCAATTTTCTCAAAATTCACACCAACGATTTGATTAATTTTTATATTTAGTTATTGTTTAACATTACAAACAAATGGAAATTCTCATTTACCGATGAAAATTATTTAGGGGCTACTTTACATAACCGGAAATATCCAATTAGGGTATTTTAATCACATCTCCACAAATGTTTAAGATAAAAATTAACTTATAATATTAAAGTTGTAGTACTATTAAAAATATAATTCTTTAAACTGAAATATATTTTTATAAAACCAATAATATTAATTGAGCTATAATCAAATATATACAGTAATTTTTCTATGGACGTCTAAAATGTAAAATTGATTGTTAATCTTTGGTGGACAGATATGTTCCCCTCAATATTTCTGCAACCATGTAGTGATTACATTTGGCGAAGTTTTTCTGCATCGATGTATATTATTTATTTTCCACATATCTTATGAGTTTTTTGTAAATGTTTATATTATAAGATAGAACAACATACGATTTATTTTATTATTTTATTCACCGGTAGTGCAATTGTCTTGTTAGTGAACCTATGCAGT
Organism: Timema podura; assembly: GCA_033556935.1. NCBI lineage: Eukaryota > Metazoa > Arthropoda > Insecta > Phasmatodea > Timematidae > Timema > Timema podura. Next base: position 41,836,553 of record JAVRXN010000011.1, on the reverse strand, counting down.
ACTTATTGTAAGAAAAGACTCAATTGAAACAAGTTACATTTTAACAAAGTGTTCTTTTTATTGATATAACCTGTTAGCTTTAATTATACTATGAACATAGATGTAAAAAGGAAATTGTGTTCATGCACCATTCGACTTAGGTGGTTTATAAACTTGGAGAAATATACCAAACAATTCATATTGTAAGTCAAGGATTTCTGTATTTCGTTAAAATGAAGAACACATACACAAATTTTAAACCAAGATATAAATTGTTATAGATCAAAACTTAAGCCTGAAATTCAATTTAAATCATCTAAACAATTGGTCATTTATTTATGGAGAGTCCATACAATTTCTTAAAAAATAATTTACCTTTAGATTTTTAAAACATTATCTCTGCAATGTCAATATTTAAATATATGTTAATGCATCAGTTATTTATAAATAAATTACTTTCATGTGTTTAATCTTAATTAAATATTTAACATCGCCTAAATTCTGTCATGAGGAACCTATTCAAGAAGTTTTAGCTCCCGTTTATGATTAATTTTGTTCAAAAGTAAACCATCTTATTCACAACTAATTTTCTCTACCAACATTTTAATAAAATCTCTTTTGCAACATTATTAACCTTAATGTCCTTGAACTCTGGTCAAGATTTCTAAGGATTTGTGCCTTTTATAACGTAGCCCAACCACCATTGAGAGATATTTTTTGTTTCAAGTCCAAATGAGTCTTTGTTTGGTGTGAGGTTATATTAGTTAAGGGAAATTTCGATCTCATTATTAATCTATTTCCAGATGAAACTATACCTTAGATTAAATTGATCGCCCTCATGAAATACCAATCAATAAACCTAAAACATTTTCTTTCACTAAAGTATTTTACAGTGTTAATTTGACAATTAGCGTAAAATCTCCTATTTTAAAGATGTGCACTTATGATTAGTTTAAGAGAACTATTAAAACATGAATTGTTGAAGAAATAGAGAAAATATATATTTTATAACCTCCTAATCCCATGCACTTATGTATGATTAGGTTAAGAAACCTCCTAATCCCTGTCCATCAAATTGTGCTTGATACTCTAATTAATAAAATCAGTAAAGATGAATCTGGTAAAAAAAAACTCGTATTGCAATAACTGGAGTGCCCCTTAAAGCATGTTTATCACGGAGACAGACATTAGTGTTAGTTGGTGGGTTTTGGTGAGAGGGGGAGGGGAGTGGTATTCAGGAGGGGCTGTATAGAGGACATCGTCGCCAACAAATATATCCAGGCCATCGTCCCCTCCTCCCTCACACTTTGATGTTTGTTTTCTGTTATTAGTGGAGTCGAGTTCCGCCCTTGTAGTTAGGGACTGCACTCAAAATGTCAAACTAAAACACACACTGCTTCCATCTTACGACTCGCTATAGTCTGTCGGCGTGGGTTTTTTTTTACCTCCTCTATCTTATCAGACATATATCATACCAACAGTTTTACTCAAACCATTAAAAAACACAGGCTTAGTTCCATGTAGTTGGATAACAACACAGTCTTGCTCTAGTCCAATTTTCGTAGGAAGGACCTTTTCGAAAAAACAAACCTATTTTTACTGGTAAATATTGACAGCATTTTAAAATTAAACTATGGTTACTTTATAGGTACTGATAATATCAATCAAAAGTGACAGCTGCAGATCACATGACTTGACGTATGAACAAGTAAAATTCGATTCTAGGAACTTTTATAGCTATCGGATAGGGCTCTTTTTTATGAAAATTGGACCATAGCTTCCCTTATTTCACATTTCCTTTTTTTTTTACGGCCCATGCGTTGGAAATTACTTTTAAAATAATTATCAAGCTAAAACGAATAATTACTTTAATTATAACTTTTAATAAAACTTCTTTTCCCTTTTGAGGTACATAATGTGTGGATAAGACACGGGAAAAAGCGATAAGAACTAAAAGAGGAGCAACCACAATATGACTCTCATAGTTTAAAAAAATGAGGCTCAATTCAAACTTTGTCCAATGGCAGCTACTTCAAGTGTACATTGTGCTTCTTTAATTACGAAAAACATATTTTGCGTCTGCTTTTGTTGCTTTCATTTTTCCATTATCTAGTCCTACATATACAATCATTTTTGTTTTAACGCATCCTTTTAAATTTTACTATAAATAACTCTTCTAAATACTGGGTGTCTAAGTTTAGTGTGTATGGTAGATTATTTTTTTCATAAATACTCTAACTATCCTTCAAGTTGCATTCGTGTTTACAATCAAATAAAAGATTGCCAATAATATATTAAATTATAAATAATATTTAAAATTGATCTCACACTTACAGATGATCACATGATCTAAATCTATGACAAGAATGTCGGACTTCAAATCCCGACAGTTTTTATCGAGGATTGTTTTTACTAAGTGAACAACACACTACAATCTTACTTCATTTTCTAGAGGACATGTTGCAATACAATCGTACATTAAAACATTGCACCTGACATAACCTGAAACCTACAATTTAGAAAACAAAACAAAAAAACCACCGGATACCTATAGAGGAAATAGGACTTACATTGTATGGTCTAATCTGACAACTATAGCTCCTCCTAGAACTTTCCCCCCACCACTTTCTATCTACACCTTGATAAGTTTCATCTAATTAGTAATCACACACTACTGAATCATGTAATTACTACTTTAAAATGCGGGTTTCCATATTTTACTCCATTCCCTCTTTTTACCCCCTCCACCTCCCACCTTCTTCTACTGGAATACTTAGTGGGCAGCTGTTTAGTGACATCAAACTGGCAACACCACGTTTTTCCCTTCTTGGTGCGTCACGGCCCATATACCACTCGACGAGCCTATTCGTTTCTTACATTTAAAATAACATTGAAAACGCCCCTAGAGATTTCATGCGTGACGTTTTGCTGTCGCCTTTCATGTTTTTTTTTATTTTTATTTTTTGAGAGGGATGATTATTTTTTTTAGTTTTTTTAAAAAGTTTGTGTTTGTGTGTTAAAAATAATGTTTGTTTAGGAGGACTTTTTTTTTGTTGGTTTGTTTCTTTAAAATGTGTTAAAAGTTGATTCGTTAAATGATAACTTAACACACCAAGAATTAAATGAGGCAAATTTTTTAATCTTTTGATGTATTTTGATGGATGTTTTCCTCCTAAACGATTTTTTTTTGTTTTGAAATAAAGTAAAGGAGGAAAACAACTTAACGTTTGGAATAAACATTCGTTTAAATATTAATTTAATTCTGTTAGTTAATTAACTAACTAGATTCATAGATAAATAAATAAATTGTCTAGTATTTTATATGAGCTACTACCGGTATTATGCATTTTATGTATTCATGTGTTATTAATTTTAAAAGCATATATATATATATATATATGTATAATAGATTTTAGTATAAACCAGTGGTGATGGAACCTTTCGAGTAGAGGGGTGAAGTTAGCAAGATTTTAAAAATTAAGGGTGTTTTGGAAAGCATATCTCCCTCAATCATAGGGAGTCAGGGGCCCCCTGCCCCTAATTTTTAAGTTGATTGCCTCTGAAAACTATTTGAAGTGGCCCACTCTTGAGCCCTTTTTGTAAATTTGATGCATGTAGTAGCTATTTGTAGTTGGTTTTTAATGGTAGTTGAATCTCAATGAGTATTTTTCCCAAACACAAACAAATAATAATAATTTCTTTCATTTGTGTGAATGCCATGGGTTTGTAACCCACAGACTATTGGAAGTTCACACTATTCTAAGAATACTGTAAACGGAGGGTGTAAAACAGTCAATAGAAAGAAGTTTTTAAATGTATGTATTTTATTGAAGATAAATACATGGTGGGGCCGGAACAATAAGACGATTAGTAACGTGAAAATTAACACTTGAATTGAAATATAAATATTCACTCGCTAAATAAAAGCAATTTTTTCTCAATTTTTGACGATAACGTCATTCAGGTGAACTCCACCGGACGTCAGGCAAACTTCAGCATGTTGTTCATCACTTTCCTCAGAATAGATCGTCTAATTGTCTTCAGCCCACCCTGTGTATATACAACACAAAAAGAAAACCTGGTTTGGACTCGAGACTTAACCGCCCCGTTACCAGCAAAAACTCAAGTTTAACATTCCCACCGATACGGAAGTAGCTTGGCTTCCACCAAGATAGAAATGGTGTCAGCTCCTGTTTCTGACCTGAGATGGGGGCTCTTTCTCAAAAGGCTGCTCTTATGTTTTCTATTCACTCTGTGGTTTCCCAGTATTTTTCCTGTCAAATGCAGCAACATTTCCTTAAAGTTCGATCGTTCTTGTCTATTTCTTCACATGAGCTAGAATTAATTAATCGCCCATAGTCATCAACACTAGAACTTAATGTGAAATAGAATAAATAATGGCTTTAGGTCGCTAGACGCACAGTGAGAATATACAACGTAGTTAAAGCCTTAAAATATTAAACCCCTGCAAACATTAGACCATACACACCCGCGGGACAGCAATGCTGAACAGCTTGCAGTCCTCCGGACCACAGAAGTAATTTAAAGCTAAATTCCCCGTAATTTAATAATATAATGAATAAGCATAAGTATGTTAGTTTGGCACGCTATTACTACTAAATTCGTTGACAAATTTTGGTAAAATTTAGCAAGGATATTCTTTAAACATAGACCGAGCGACTTACGTGTAGTACATAACTCTCAAATCTGGTTATCCGTTTCAATATGGCAACCACTCAAAAGATTTAGATCATCTCAAGTGATTTGGATCTATAATTATAAGCAATCAATTTTTTAACATATATCTCGAGATAGACCTCTTGTCTAGTTTTCCTGAGGAAAGGTCGGTGCTTCAAATCTCAGCTGCTTATACTGGGGGGTGGTTTTCCTTAATGGTTTATCACTCTCCATACACGACAATGCGAGCACAGTTCTTCTAAATTCTATCTTCCTTATTCCTACCCCATTATCAAGATTAATATGCGTATATCCCGGAAGATATTAAGATTATATCGGAAAGAAAGTTCAATTCTACATATTATATGTTGGTGACCTGGTGGTCTAGGAATAAGGTGTCAGACTTCTGTGCTGGGGGTTCGGGGTTCAATCCTCCGTCCCGGCACAGATTTATCCGATTGCCAAACCCTTCCTTCATCTCTGACAAGACGTGTATTATTCACAAATTGTGAATATGTGGAATGCCAGGCCTCCCCCGTGGTTCGGATTTCACGTTAAACTGTATGTCCTACATTTAATCTCACAATCACCCTAACATTACACATTAGCGTAAGTGCGTGCAACCCGAACGTGTAGTAAGACGCCGTGCTAATAATAATACATATTATACACTAATTATTTATACTATTATACCTTATACTTGAAGGTAAATAGCCTCACACAGCTATACTTATCATGGGAAAGAATCCACTTCAGTGGTTGAATGGTGTAAGGCGTCACTCTCGTGTTAAACTGTCCTGCTGGTGACGGGAAGATTGGGGTTAGAATCTCAGTTGGATCTACTGAGGGTGTTTTTTTCTCAAGGGTTTCCCACTATCCTTCCAGGCAAATGTTTATAGATTACCTCTAAAATCCTTCCCTCCTCATCCCCATCCCATTATAATTATATTATCTGCGTATATCCTGAATAGATAGTAGGAAGTGGTAACTTGAAAATTATGTGGGATTATTAGTTACGAAGCTTCAAAATCTCCAAAGGATTATTTAATTTTCTTAAAATCATCTATTGTGATCCTAATAAATTTAATTTTATGAGGAAGGATATATATATATATATATCCTGATTTATTTTGATCTCATAAGTATGAAATTTCACTTGAAACATGATTAGTGAGATAGTTTGAACTTTTCATGATATTTAAATCCATACAATTTAAAATAAAAAGCTTTTAATCCCATAAGGACATATTTATTATATCTGTTAACTTAATTTTGACGTGAGCTATATTTTTAAATAATGAACTCCTTCTCAAATAGCGTGGGTTTTTAAACGTCTGTAACGTTTCTCAGCACTCTGAAAGGTAGCTATTTAAATTGCCTAATGGCTTACATTACATGATTGATGAAGAGTTTGAAACCTCAAGGTGGTTTTGTTGTTCTCCCTCACATCTTATGACCAGTGAACAACCAACCCTTCCACTGGCCAGTGCCACCCGCCCACTCTATTTGGGATAAAGCACATGCATTCAGGAAGTCGTGTATAAGTGCGGTTATTTCCCGTTGTCTTCCGTACTGAATGTATATGAGTGAGCAAAAAATCGCTACAAATTTTGATGGAAAGTAATCTCATATCTAGGCTTTCAGGGATTTTATTTTTTAGCACCGCGTCTTACTACCTGTTCGGTTTATACGCTTATGTACTATTCACGGTAATGATTTTAGCTTCTAGGAAGGTGATATTTAGAGGAAATGTACCAGAATTTGTGTAGAGAGAGAGTGGTCAATGTATTACATAACATTGACCTATATATATAACCTGTCTTACTGCAAATTTGGGCCACACGCATGTGGATTAGTTACGCTAATGTGCTAGAGATGAAGTTGGTTGAATTTAGAGGAAGTGTACCTACAAATGCATGATGGAGAGTGGAAATCCACTTAAGATTAAATACTTTTAGTACATCTGAGCAAGAGTCAAACCCTGAATCCTGTCATTGGCAGTCTAATCTATTACGAGAGTGACGCCTTAGACCATGATACCATTGAAGTGGATAGTATTATAGTAAAACGATACCAAAAACTGTAGAATTACTGCTGAATTATTCAACTTTGTATCAACATATATAGTTAACATACATAGTTAAATATGATTTTTATTTTATTTTTGAAATATTTCTAAATACGGATTAGACATGTTCAAGACACAATTAAATAAAATATTCATAATTTTACTTATAAATCTCGAATCTCAGATCCAAATCTGGAAATGATGATAACCATACGAGGTTAATTTTCTCACATGATAGGATATTCTTATTTTAATTCTGGTTTTGTTCCCACACTAAGTGGCAAAGTAGTGGTTTAGGTTTAGTTGTAAGATTTGTTCTATAATGATGTGTGGCTATTATAATAGATTTGAAAGATTAAATTATTACAGTTAAATTTTTAGATTTTTGTTTCTTCTAATATTAAATTTGGAATTTTCCGAATCGTTGAATATTTAATATACCAAGTATTCAAGGCACCGATCCCTAATAAATGGTTGGGGAATGGAAGGTGATATAAGGGCAGTATTAATGAAGATTTTATATCAAAACAATTTTTATTAAAAAAATCAACCAATCTCCAGTAGAGATAATATAGTTTAATTTTATTCAAATGGTGAACTCCACCATTCTTTAATATCTGTCAAGGATGTTCTGAAATTTAATGACAACTTTTTCTCTTTATTTAAAGAATTTCTTATCTAATGTCGTTATACTCATGACACATTTTCAAAAACTGTTTATATTAACATGTGAAGAAAACTAAACTCTTTGTTTCTGCTGGAGTAACATTTTATTTATTTTGTCCATAGAAAATGGTTTGCTATAAAAACTGCAAATGAACTGCCCTTAACTCACGTTCCCTACATCCCCCCTTCCCCCGTAACGTTTGTTGGTCAAACATTTATTTTTTTATTACTAAAAAAAATTAAATAGTTATGCTTTTATACATTTTAAATCAAATCTGAGCACCCATTCGGGCTATACGCATACGTTAATCATGCTAGAGAAGAAAATAATTTGGAAGAAAGTGTAATCACATTTGCGTTGAGGGAGTGAGAAAATATTTAAGAGAAACCACTCTCAATACACCCGAACAAGCCACCGGAAAGTTAGCCAAACATGAGAGTGACGCGTTAAACCATATGACCACCGATGCGTTTAAGAATTCAATGAACTCACCCATACTCCAATATTCTTATGAACGGACATACATAAAATCTAGAAAGAGTTACTAGATATACTTCCATTTATTCATACTTCAGTTCATTTGGTCTGCGGCTGTCACTTTTCACTTTTGATATATATTATCAATACCTATAAAATATCACTGACAAAATAGTAAAATGTTATCAATAATGACAGAAACCCGTATGTTTGTATTTTCTAAAAAATATCCATTCGTAGGAAAATCAAGGTGTAGTTTTCGCTTGTTTGGGACATGCTGTATACAGAATTGCTTATCTTTCACGACACCCTTTGTTAACGATTCTTTTTCTCGCTATCTTCACATGTCAGCCCAACATGTTTGACTGAGCTGCCAACAACCGGAGTGATATTTGTGTTCGCTTCTTAATTAGCCATTAAGTGGAAGGAAAAACTTGAAAAAGAACGAAGGCAAGGGTAGACGAATGTAAAAATAGCCAATCACAGTACAGAAAACTTTTTTTTATATACGTTGGAATAAAAAAAAAGTTATGTTATGAGTTGCAAGATTGATTGAGTGGTTAGTAAGAAGTTAATATTGGAGCATCGTGGGTATAACTTTAAACCTAACCTAAGTCTTGGTGGTAAAATGATGTAAGCTACAGTTCAATTTTCATCGGAAGGATATTTTAAAGAATATAAACAAATACAAACAAAAGTTTTTACGCTAAATTGATAAAATTTTATTATTAATACCCGCCTCGGTGGCGTAGTTGGCTAACGTGCCAGTCGTGTTGAGCTAGACTACCAAGGACGGGGAGATCGAGGTTCGAATATCGGTCGGGTGAACTGGAGGTTTTTTCTAAATGGTTTTCCACTCTCTCTCTCTCCACGCAAACTCGGGTTCACTTCCTTTAAATTCAACCTTCCCAATTCCTAATCCATTAGTGTAATTAGTACTTAAGCGTATAACCCAAACGGGTAGTAAGACGTGGTGCTAAATAATAATAATAATAATAATAATAATAATAATAATAATAATAATAATAATAATAATATAATAATAATAATAATAATAATAATAATAATAATAATAATAATAATAATAATAATTTATTATTAGTGTTATTTTTATAGTTAACAAACATTTACATAGGTAACAAATATTCGTGTTAAAAATACACGAGGAGTTAAAGGTAAAACTGAAGTGTGATAGTTTAATAATAGTGTGTAACGTGAAATACTTTCTAGCATACTCAATGAAGTCCTATAATAGGTTTAAAATTATTACTACCAGATCTAATAAGATCTAATAATGTTTGGCAGTGACATCACAAGTGGGAGACGCCCAATTCTCTTCAAAAATGCCCCAGCGAACTAGGCAACTCGCCTTACAAGACCAACACACAAAACATCTAAACACCTGGGCCAGACGACGAGTAAATGAGAGAGGCGTCATTCGGAGTGTTCCCAACAACCGTTGTCGAGCGCTAGTGGTCGGGTGGCGTGATTATAGAAGATTACAACCCCTCTTCGTACTTGGAGCTAACCTTGCCAAATTTTGTCAGTCCCACTGGCATGAAAATGTCTGTCCTCCGTTCAAGTACACCTATTCTATTGTAACCACTCGTCGGAGGAACTGCTGGAAGATATTCACGAGCATCTGCTAAGATTACGTAATGAAGACCACGATGGTTGAGGCGTCTGAATCACTTCCTCGCCACAGAGCAAGCTACGGCGGATACTATAACTAGTGAGGGATGCTGTAATCTTTATTGAGCTCTGAACTCTATTATTCTATGTCTATATGACGTAGTTTTTGTATGTCAGTACTGCTGACTTGTTTCCCTATGCCCTTAAAGCATAGTTTATTATGGTGAGCTTAGAGCTCTTTTGTTCTATGTCCATATAACTTAGTTCTTGTATGTCAGTACTACCGACTCATTTCCCTATGCCCATAAGGAATAGTTTATAGCTTTATGCACTATCTTTCTATGTCTATTAGGCTTAGTCGCAAATATTAGGGTCAAGATTCGATTCCTTAGACTATGTGACCATGCTGCGGCTAATTTAAAGAGTATAAAGAAATAATGGAGGATATCAGGCTATCTATTGCTATGTTTCATGAACTAACTGGGTCTGTATCCGACACTTGTTTCTGATGTGTCTAACTGTGTACTGGTGTGCGGCGCGCAACCTGTGGAAGTGATACTTGTCCATAGAAGTGGCCCACGGGGGTTTGTCTGTTGTGTTAGGCCCCCTTGTTCCACCTTTAGCGTTAGTCAAAAAATATACCTATTTTGTCTAGTATTATTGTCCCCTTTTAAGGGTAACAGAATAAATATAATATTGATTACTCAGGCAGTACTAATTAGGACTTGACCGGCCATAGTATCTGTAGCGTCCAGATTCCTGGTAGTTCACCGTTTACTAGTTGTAAAATAATAGTTTCTCTTGTAGGAGCTTGTACATTGTAATGTATAACTTTCTATGGAGTTAACCCAAGATAGCTAGCTTATGTTAATTACTGCCCTTGTAGTTCCTTAAACTGGGACTATGTTTATGTGGCTTAGTTCTTTATATTTGAAAATATATGTTGTATTTGGAAGCCTCACAGTCAGCTGACTGGAGTAGAATTATCTATGATAATTTTGTAGGCCTACTTAGATTTGATTACCGTCACTTATATATATTGCCTTAGAGTTGCTCCCTTTCATCCTTTTTGATGACATAGTATTATTCCTGCTTTAATGAGCTACAAGCTTTTCTTATTCTTTCTGAGTGCTTCACACCTGATGCTCCTTTGTCGAGCTAATTATATTACTGTAACCGTTTATATTCTCATGTTTAAACAATGGATGGTTTGAGTAATTTCTACCTATAATTCTTGTACTTCCTATTGATTTATTTGAATATTAATAATCTGATTTGTTAGACTTGTAAATTATTCTTATACTTTGTTCCTTCCAATCAACCTTTATAAGTTTACAGATGTTGTAAGTGAACTAAATTTAGGACTACATAAGTAGGGTAAGTATGGTTTACACGGTAAGCCACTGAAACTAAACGATTAAGTTTTTAATCAGTTAAATTAAGTAACAAATATTATACATCATAAGTGACCGCATTCTATACTGCTCCTGATAACTATCATTATGTTTGGAGAAGTTTACACTACGGTTATTTAAATAATTTTGTGTGTGAGTATTTTTATGTTTGAATAGGCCGTTGAACATAGGTTTATTAGACCCTGGTTTGATTATAAGAGGCGCCTGAAATAATGTATTATCATCAGTAATGTATCCATTCTCCTACGCAGATTATTGGTGCTGGGATTAACTGATTATTATTAGTTACGTGTATTTTTTTATTTTAATTATTAAGTGCTGTTTTGAACCATATCTTTATAGATTAATCAACTTCTGAGTATAAAATAAAAAAATAAAAAGTGAGAATTAGCTGCAATAAATTTAAAATATTGTTTTATGTAAACTAAGTAAAAAAACAATAATTTCAATTTGAAATACTAGTCAATGGCTATGGTCGGTCACCTTAAAAGAATCTACATGTATAAAATCCATACTATGGGCCGTATGCAATAACTTGACTAAGTGGATGCTTTGTTGATACTAGAGTAGGTTTGCTTGCGTCATCATAGGTTAAAAGGTGGACCGATAGTGTGCTTAGGACCACACTATCGGTCCACTAAGCATTCACTATATGTTCTTGCATATCGCCCTATGTCTGTTTGTCATTCCAGATTTCTTTCTTCAACTTCCCGATACCCTAGAGACCTAAAATTTGGTACGGATGCTATAGACGATGCCATCTTTACTATGAAAATACAATACTTGATAAATCCAAGGTGGTGGATCAAATATAGTATATGAAACATACAAATTGATACCTTGAGACAATGTCAAACGCAGAAATTTTTCCAGGGGGCGGGAAAGGGGGGGCAAGCTATATTCCTCCACCCACCTACTCACATACGCGTGCGCCTTTAAAAACTTCTGCAGGCACTGGCATTATACTGCCGCTCTAAAGATACTAAAAATACATAAACTACAAAGAGTGGGTTTTGATTGAACCTGAACGCAACTAGATAAATTATAAAAATAAAATTTCATAAATTTAAAATGAAAAATAAAAAATGTCTTTCCATTCATAGCTTTATAAATAATTTTGTATCATAAATCTGACCTTAAATTTGGGAATATAGTTACATTATTTGAAAATCCCATATATTCTTCATTACTATAAATTATATATTGATTCAATAAGCTTACTTTTCTTTAGGAAGGAAGTCCTAGAAAGGTAAATATATGGATAAATTGTTATTATTTTGGTGAGGTAAAATAAACATTTTTGAAAGGATTTAATTTATAAGACTTATAATTTGAAATCATTTCACAGCATTACATAAAAACACTAACTAATTTAATACACCAGAAATTGAAGGCGTCTATGGTCATTACAAAATTAATTTTTAGCTTTTTCTACAATAGCAGCTTCATTTGAAGAAAAACAATTGTAAGGAAAACTATAAGATTAAACAATGTTTACATGTATTAGATTAAATTGTAAATTCCAAGGGGGGGGGGAGTGTTATGAACGCTATGGAGCATGCCAGCTTTATGAAAAAAAAAATTGTGAAACTTTAAAAATGCGAGAGGATGGATGCAACATATCCTGATAACTTGGCAGAGCAATCTCCTGTTTTAAAAAATTCAAGAATAATTAAATACAACAGCGAACAGACTTCGCATAGAATCCAAAATTGTGCCTTTCGGAGAAAAATCCGACTCCTAATTTAGAGTAAAATCACCTGGATTGGCTTGACAGCCAACTTGAACTTACAATATTGAAGAGTAATGGTTGAGTGAGAATAGTTTTTTTGCATCTGTCTAAAAACGATGTTTATATTTAAATAAAGGCTCCTGTGTTTAGTTGATTTTATTTTGTTACTGTGGTCATCCACCATCGTTAAACCATAAATAAATTACACGAGCCAAATAATGATGCCATGTTTAGTGAAGCATGGGTAGCGTATTGTCCTTCGTAATCGTCGAGCGCGGAGAATCTCATTCCTGATATAGCTATAAAAACGCAGATAAAAGAAAAACAATTACAACTAAAGATAATCGTGACAATGATAGTAGATCTATTTTTAAATTTATTAGTGGCAAAGACATTGAAATTCCTCCTTATTCAAACTATTTTTAATTTTATAATTTTTTTAAATGAGATAAAATTCTGTTAATTGTTTGTCAGATTTTTTTTCATCACGAATATAAAATATATGTAGAAATCAAACCTTATCAAAAAACTAAGCGATATAATAAATAATTCTATGAACATTTGATTTTATCATAAATATAGCCTGAATATGTAAAATAAGAATGTGGAATTTATTAGAAAGTATATATTTTAAAATTTAAATTTTGAAAATATTATTTATTTGCTTTAAACAGAATCACTAAACTCAGGCAATACAGAAAATGATGTAAGTAGTGTGCAGGACCTATCGGTACAGCCCTTCATACCTAAAACTGCCTATATCTAATGCCTTTAGAGCGTTCATATCGAAAACGGTCTATATTAGTGACGCGTTGTTATTGTAACTTGTATCCTGTTGTGACGTCACCTGTAACCTTGAACATGTACGTGCTTGTCTGACATCTTCGTAGCCGGTATCCTGTTGTTGTTATTGCAACTTGTATCCTGTTGCCCCTGCCCCCCGCCCCCCCACCGTTGTTATTGTATCCTGTATCCTGTACGTGCTTGTCTGACATCCGTGTTGTTATAGCAAGCTGTGTGTTTGTCTGACATCCTCGTTCCACCGTGCTCGTGTCCCGGGTGTTACGCGTTGTTATTGTATCCTGTTGTGACGTCACCTGTTGTTTCTCAGGCGTTGTATCCTGTTGTGACGTCACCTGTATCCTTGAACATGTACGTGCTTGTCTGACATCCGTGTTGTTATAGCAAGCTGTGTGTTTGTCTGACATCCTCGTTCCACCGTGCTTGTGTCCCGGGTGTTACGCGTTGTTATTGTATCCTGTTGTGACGTCACCTGTTGTTGTAATCTGTGACGTCACCTGTATCCTTGAACATGTACGTGCTTGTCTGACATCCGTGTTGTTATAGCAAGCTGTGTTTGTCTGACATCCTCGTTCCACCGTGCTCGTGTCCCGGGTGTTACGCGTTGTTATTGTAACCTGTGACGTCACCTGTTGTTATTGTAACCTGTATCCTGTTGTGACGTCACCTGTATCCTTGAACATGTACGTGCTTGTCCGACATCCTCGTAGCGGGTATCCTGTTGTGACGTCACCTGTTGTTTCTCAGGCGTTGTTATTGTATCCTGTTGTGACGTCACCTGTATCCTTGAACATGTACGTGCTTGTCCGACATCCTCGTAGCAGGTATCCTGTTGTGACGTCACCTGTTGTTTCTCAGGCGTTGTTATTGTATCCTGTTGTGACGTCACCTGTATCCTTGAACATGTACGTACTTGTCTGACATCCGTGTTGTTATAGCAAGCTGTATCCTGTACGTGTTTGTCTAACAAAAAATGAGAGAGTATAAATAGACTTCCATGTAATTACTGCCGATCATTATACTCACCGGTTGCAGACGTTCATCATCAAAAAAAAAAAATGAGTTTTGACGAGCTTGAAAACTGGTTCAATTTCGGTAAGTTTTTAAAAAAACTTTAGTATATTTTAACGGGTAGCTAATAAGTCTTCGGTGTACAAAGGTGTTTGCTTGTTTACAGACCCCCAAGAAGACACAACATCGACTCCCGCAAGCACTAGTCAAACGCCGGCTCCAGATCTGTTGGGGTTTTTTACAGCCGATGGGATTTGTTTGGTTGAAAACGGCTGTTCATCGGGTAAGCCCTCGATATGTTTAAAAAATTTCTTCCACACACACGCACACACACGCACACAGTGTTATAGTAATTAATATTTATTTATTTAATTTCAGATTATTGGGATACGGCACCACCGCCCGTCACCCTGTCGGATGGTATACCGTTCTGTGATCGAACAGACACCGCAGCTGTCACCCCTTTGGACCATGGCACAATAACTGACTATAACGGTGATTTGGACGAGATAGATCGTCTAATATGTGAGTAGCATACGCCAAGTCATGTGATATGAAGTACAAATAAGTTTATGGCTCAAGTGTATTTATTTAACACACTTTGCGAAGGGGTCCCGGTTTCGATTTTTTCAATTATTTTATTTTGTTTTTAAAAAAAATGCTCAAAATGTTTATAGAATATGAAAAAAATACTAAGCAAAACAAATAGCAACATAATTATCATTCTTAAAATTGCCGCAATCTTAAGCGTTAAATATATAAAGAAATTACTTGAATTTTTCTGTGGGCAAAATCTGAGAGATACGAAAATCACTCTGGCTAGTCAAGCTATTTAAAATACAACTTTACAACATTTACTGCTCTATTTTTTTTATTACAAACGTTAATAATTTACGCGTAAGATATTTAAATGTTATAGCTGTCTTTATAAGAGGGTTAGCAAATAAATAATTTATTAATGTATTTCTTTAACTTGAGCTGTCACATCTTAAACAAATCTTTTCTAAAAAATTACGATCTATATTTTAAGATGGAATATACAGTTGAGGTTATTTCATAAGCTGATATACATCATAAATGTTTTAAAATTCACCATATGTCCACTTCATATATAGCATTAATTCAGTTGTGTGCTGATGAGATAATTAAATCTTTTCTTACATTGTAACTTCAAGCTTTGATTCAAAACATTGTTGATGATGAATACATTTTCAGAAATAATTTCAAAGATTTATCTTTCTTATAATCATCGGCGAGAGAACATTGGATAAAAATATTTTAAATAATACAGGTTTATAATTATTTTAATAAACAAATTAAAAATATGGTAACTAGAAATTCTTATTTTAATAACAAGCTTTTTTCAATTATTTTATTTTGTTTTTAAAAAAATGTTCAAAATGTTTATAGAATATGAAAAACGACTAAGCAAAACAAATAGCAACATAATTATCATTCTTAAAATTGCAGCAATCTTAAGCGTTAAATATATAAAGAAATTACCTGAATTTTTCTGTGGGCAAAATCTGAGAGATACTAAAATCACTCTGGCATTAAAACCTAATACCAAAGTTAATTTGTATAAAACAATATATTTTTGATTATTAGCAATGAATAAAATACCTTGTACATTTAAATTTCGTATTTATAACTGCTCTCATGAATGTTGTTGTTTAACAAAATTGTTTACTTGACTATTTTCAATCTACAATAAAGGGTTTTATTAGATACCTTGTAATCATAAACATACACTATTTGCTCCGGAAGCAAAAGGGAAACTTACAATGTAATATATCTCGATGTCTGTCCCAGAGACTACAGATGAAATGTTCAAACTTAATATTAAGATTGTGTATGATCATAACTCAGGATGGTTTTAGGATTTTAATTTCGACCCTTATTAACATCCTGTTGAATATTCATACGCCAAGTCATGTGATATGTAATTAAAAATAAGTTTATGGCTCAAGTGTAATTATTACACACACACACACACTTTGCGAAGGATCCCAGGCATAGGTGAAAATGTGTAATCTTTTCACACACACTTGCGAAGGATCACGGGTTCAATTCCCTGTCACAGGTGAGAATGTGTGTTTAACCTATCATGGGCTGTATATATGTTATAGTTCAACTGGAAAACGGTGGCGCCGTCCTCTCTCCGCCGCCGCCGTTGGCCGTGGAACCCGTCGCAGGACCGCCGCTTCAGCAGACGGGGTCCCCGCAACCCGTGGCCGGCCCGTCTTCGGCACCCCAGACGGGAATTAGTGGCCCGGTAAACCAGGTAGGTGGAGCTTTGAACCAGGGCCTCCCTCTTCGTTTCGTCGAAGAGAGAATAAAACAATTGAGGCGTTTCTTTTATACCGGTAGAGAAGTTACCGTACATCTGGGTGCTCCAGCAAGCGATCGTGACGCATTAAGTTGGCTTGAAGAACAAATTACTAATTTGCTCAATCGGCTGCAGGACCACGGTGTCAGTGCCGATGATCACGTCGGCTTACTTTTGAATAGCACGGACTCGACGTCGAACCCTGTGTATGTCACATTTAGGCGAGCAGATCAGTTGGACGCTCGTGTCGTGCTCGATAACGTAAGTCGCGTGTTGCAAAGTAATAGTTTGTTCTTGAGTACGGCACCACTGTACGTTAAACTCAGCCATTTTAAGGAGCCTCGCGGGAGTGGCAATCATAAATGGGATAAACTCGCTCCCGCTAGCACGTATAGCCGAAATAACAAAGGAATAATTACTATTCAAAATGGCGACGACACACTCTGCCTTGCCCGAGGGTTGGTGGTCGCCAAGGCTATATGTGACGTTAAAAGTGAACCAGGATGCATGGACGTGAACACCTTTAAGCAGATCAAAATCGGGCGTCCTATTCAAAAACTCAAAGCAGAGGAACTATGCAGTGACGCCGGTGTGAATCTTTTGAAGGGTGGTGGAATAACTGAGCTGAAACAATTTCAAGCATACCTCACCGAATACAAAATCACCGTGTTCAGGGAACGTCGGGGAAGGCAAGTCCTATATGAGGGGCCTACTCCCCCCGAACATTCCTTTAAGGGCCACCTTGATTTGTATTTTCACGACGACAAGCAAAATCATTTTGATGTGATAACATCTTTGACAGCCGCGTTTAAGTGCGGGTACTTTTGCCGCGAGTGCCGTGTGCCGTTCAACACAAAGAACGAGCACAAATGCGAGTCCGCGTGCAAAAAGTGCTACGCTAAACCGGTTTGTAGCGGAGGCCGATCTGTGACCTGTAAAGATTGCGGGCGTCGGTTCACAAATCAGCAGTGTTTTGATAACCATAAACGTCCCGGTTTTTGCCGAGGTCACATGTCGGTCTGTGACGTCAAAAAGGTTTGCGATGTATGCGGGCAATTTTTCAGTTTGGAAAGAGCAGGATTTTCACACAGGTGTTATGAGACTTTTTGTAGAGTATGCGAGACCCATCGTCCTTTTGGCCATTTCTGTTATATGAAGCGGGCCCCGTCCAAGCCGTCACTGGAAAAGAGCAATTTCATGTTTGTATTCTATGATTTTGAATGCAGACAAGAAACGCTTCTTCAAGGTGCGGTAAACACGTACTTGCACGAACCTAACCTCTGTGTCGTGCAGACGTGTTGCAAGGCCTGCCTTCATATAGATGCAAATGACAATCATTGCACCGAATGCGGGGGCGATAGGACTCGCATATTCGGGGGTGATACCACAATGGCCCAATTTTTCGGATTCATAGAGCAAATTAATGCTTCAAAATTCAAGGATATCACCCTACTAGCCCATAATGCCAAGGGATACGACGGTAATTTCATTTTAAAATACATGATGGAGGTGAAAAAATGGACTCCAGACCTCATCATGAACGGTGGGAAAATCATGTCCATGCGTTACGGCCCGCTCCACTTTATTGACTCTCTGAACTTTCTCCCCATGTCGTTGTCCAAGATGCCCAAAACGTTCGGCTTGGACGAGTCTTTGGCCAAGGGACATTTCCCCCATTTTTTCAACAAAAAAGAAAACGCGGGGTATAGGGGTCCCTTGCCGCCGAAGGAGGACTACGGCATAGGCGAGATGTCTGCAGAGGGAAAGGAGCACTTTGAGAGGTGGTATGACGCGTTGGTCAAAGAAAATTATGTCTTTGATTTTAACCGCGAGCTGGAAGTGTATTGCGTGAAAGACGTAGAGATCCTACGGAAGGCCTGCCTAAAGTTTAGAGACATGCTTATTGAAAAAGCAAAGGTGGATCCTTTCAGAGAGGCGTGTACGATCGCAGGAGCGGCCATGTTGGTTTACCGCCGGAGTCACCTTAAGGAGAATACCGTCGGTATCGTCCCTAACGGTGGCTACCGGTGCGCAGACCAACAGTCGCACGTAGCTGTACAATGGCTCTGCTGGGAGGCCCATCGACGCCGTGTCTCTATTCTTCATGCGGGTAACGGCCGGGAGGAATATGTGTTGGGGCGACGTGTAGACGGCGTTGTTAAAGCTGGAGATACCACCACCGTCTTCCAGTTTTGGGGCTGTTATTGGCACGGGTGCCCTCTCTGTTATCCGGGCAGGACCACCCCTATCAAAAACAGCCCCCACGAGACCATGGAGACGCGTTATGAAGCGACCATGGCCTGCGTGGAAAAGTTTAAGAACGCCGGCTACACGCTCGTAGAGATGTGGGAGTGTACGTTTAATGCGATGAAACGCACAGACAAGGACTTGCAACGATTTGTACTCCGGCACGAGGTGTATGCCAAGGAGCCTATCAACCCCAGGGATGCATTCTTTGGCGGGCGTACAAATTGCATCAAGCTCTTCCACGAAGCGGACCTTTCTTGTGGGGAGAAGATCAAGTACTTGGACGTGTGTTCGTTGTACCCGTACGTTTGCAAGTACAAAAAATACCCCGTCGGCCACCCTAAAATTCACTTGGAACCAAATTGTCCCGCTATAGATCGAGTAGAAGGCATAGCCAAAGTTACGGTGACGCCTCCGCGGGATTTATTCTTGCCCGTATTGCCTACACGGATGCACGACAAGTTGATGTTCATCTTGTGCAGGAAATGCGGGGAGGAGAAAAACCAAGGCGCGTGTCAGCACAACGACAAAAAAGATCGCTGGTTGACAGGTGTCTGGGTGATCGATGAGATCCGGAAAGCCGTCGAGAAAGGCTACACCGTTGAAGCAGTGCACGAAGTGTGGGAGTACGATGTATCTGTTTACGACCGTCAGACACGTTCCGGCGGATTGTTTCACGGCTACATCGATACTTTTGTGAAAATTAAACAAGAAGCCAGCGGTTGGCCCGAGTGGTGCACCTCACGTGAGGAAAAATTAGCATACATTCAAAATTATGAGGAAATGGAGGGGGTAAAACTCGATTTCGGCTCTGTTTGTAAAAACCCCGGTCTCCGCACGCTGGCTAAACTCTTTTTGAATTCGCTATGGGGAAAGTTTGGGCAAAAACCCGATTTACCACACGTAGCCGTTGTCAATGACTATCAGGGCGTCCACAAGTACCTGACGGATCCGTACATCACCGTGGACAGCGTCATCGATGTAAATGACGAGGTTATGTTCCTCAACTACAAGGATGAACGTGACGCGTTGCGCCCTAACCCTAACACGAGTGTGGCGGTGGCGTGCTACACGACTGCTATGGCTAGGTTGCACCTATACGGCATCCTTGAACAGTTGGGGGACCGCGTTTTGTATCACGATACGGATAGCGTTCTATTCACGGAACGCCCCGGCGATTGGAGTCCACCGACCGGAGACTTTTTAGGTGACCTCACCGACGAACTTCAGGATTACGGTCCGGGAAGCTACATCGGCGCCTTTGTATCTGGCGGTCCCAAGAATTACGCGTACCGAGTTTGCGTTGGTGGCGATCCTGCCAAAACAAAAACGGTGTGCAAGGTTCGCGGGATCACCATAAACTATGGCAACCGGAACGACGTTAATTTTGACGTTCTGAAAGCTATGGTCACCGAACAAGCGGCGGAACGATACATACAGATACCGCACAAGATTGTAAGAAAAGGTCTTGCGACTGTATGTACCGTTTCGCAGCGTAAAGTCTACCGGCCGGTGTACACCAAACGGCGGATAACCGAAGATTATAACACGCTGCCGTTTGGGTATCAGAGTCCTTGCAAACGCGCTCGCCACGACTAAAAAGGTGATCATTTAGACGGGCCGAATAATCATCTTTTTTATTCTTTCACTCTAGACACTTCCACTGACATACCATTTTTCAAAGATTTTGAGCAATATTTTTTTTCATAATTTTTTTCTGCATGAAAACAAGCATATTTTTTTATTGATTTATTTTATGTACCCGGGATACTTTTTTTATATTTTTTTATCCTCCAGTATAAATCTCCACCTACCTGATTTTTTTCTAGTCAATTATAATTAGTTGTTTGTATATATTTTAATTCTAGTCAAATATAATAAACTGTTTGTATATATATATATATTTAAACCATCTTTAGTACCGAGGCCACTATTCCCGCTACGAGCTCAAGAAATTGATTACTGTTTGTAAATATTCCACGTTTACTTTTCATCGTATGAGATATATTTGTAGAAATATTGATTTTTGTGTAAATAAAAATTCCATGTATACTTTTAATAGTGTGGGCTATATTTGTAAACAAAAACTTTGATTTGAATAAATAAATATATTTTAATTGTGCGAGAAAAAATATATAAAAACTTTGATTTGTGTAAATAATTGTGTGAAATAAATTTGTAAAAACTTTGATCTGTGCGATGTAGAAATATGGATTTGTGTAAATAACTATTTCAAGTATTTGTAAATAAAAATTCCATATATACTTTTAATAGTGTGGGCTATATTTGTAAACAAAAACTTTGATTTGAATAAATAAATATATTTTAATTGTGCGAGAAAAATATATAAAAACTTTGATTTGTGTAAATAATTGTGTGAAATAAATTTGTAAAAACTTTGATCTGTGTGAAATAAAATTTGTAAAAACTTTGATCTGTGTAATTAAATATTATAAAAACTGTTTTGATTGTGTTTTAACGTCTACACCCCCCGCTCCCCTTCTATCCTATAAATACAAGTTCATTTAGCATATAAGCTCACTCTCAAACATTATGGACAAGTTGAAACATCCATTTTCGGCCATCATCAGCGGCCCTTCCGGCTGCGGGAAGTCACACTATGTTGCCGAATTTATCCGCAACTTGGACACGATGTGTGACGTTAAATTTGATAAAATCACCTGGTATTATGCTTTATGGCAACCGGGATTCGAACAAGACGGCTCAGTCATATTCTGTAAGGGTTTACCGGAAATGGATGACACCTGTTGCGACTCTCCGCAGCTGATTATCCTGGACGACCTGATGCGGGAAGCCAACGATGTGGTCGTCGATCTTTTCACCAAAGGATGCCACCATCAAAATATTAGCGTCATGTACCTTACACAAAATATATTCCACCAGGGCCGGGGGCAAAGAGACATTTCCTTAAACGCGCACTATATCGTGCTTTTTAAAAATCCCCGGGATCGAGCTCAGATTCAACACTTTGCACGTCAAGTGTGTCCTGAAAACCCCCGTATTTTACAGGAGGCTTACGCCGACGCTACAAGTACTCCCCACGGCTATATTTTGTTAGATTTCAAGCAAGGTACACCCGAATGGCTCAGATATAGAACCCGCAATAATGTCGGTTGTTGCGTGTACCTACCACGCAAAAGCTATAAAAACACCGACACGTCCCGCTTACAGATCATTTCATAACCATGAGTCCCAAAGTGTTGAAGCAAGCGCCCCTGCTGCGTGCGATGCATCGCATGAACCCGCAGCAACGTGTCGCCTTGCTGAAAACGGCCGACAAGAAACTGATCGACTCTGTTTGCGAGTGTGCCTACAACACTTTAAAAGGGCGGGTGCCGTTGAAAAATGCGCAGAAGATAAAGTTACGTGCTCACAAGCAGGTGTTGCGCAAGCTGATCAAACGAGGAGAGTGCTGGAAGAAGAAGAGACGACTGCTCGTTCAGAAAGGAGGAGCGTTCCTGCCCTTACTTTTAGCCCCATTAATCAGCGGTGTCCTCGGTTCCTTGTTCAACAAGTAGACGATGGAACACACGAAAAAGATGATATTGGTGTCCCCGGAAACGTTACACCGCTACGAGCAACACCACCAACAAGCGGCGTCGGCCACAAATCTAGTGGTCTCCGAGCTGGACAAGGAAATGGAAAAAATCCTCGCTTCAAAACTTGACGACAAGTCTAAATGGACTTTATACCAACAAGTGCTACAGCGCTATCTGCACTTTAGTCAACACCCTCCACCGCCTGAAAATACCGCCACCACCATGACAGCCCCCGTACTTCCCATCGCGGCTGTACTCAATACTGTACCGGTACAGGCGCGTAAAAAAGCCGAGCTTTTACTAGAACATATTAATTCCAGGGGCGGAATCTCTTGGGACGAAAACGGGGAAGTGAGTATTCACGATACGCCTCTCCGTGGATCCAACATTGTGGATTTAGTCAACGATCTGGTCAGAGCGAGAAGACACAGCGAGCCGTCGGGGTGGCGAGAGTTTCTCGCAGCGCTGCAGAAAATAAACGTCCCGAAAGAATTTATTGTGAATCCGAAACGTTTGGTGCCCATTAGAGATCCGACGCCCGTACCACTTACACCGTCGCCGCAACGAACCAAGAAGAAGAAACTTAAAAGGGTGGACGAAAACAGGTGGCTGCCGTTCAGAGCTTAATGGACGACATCTACTACGACCCCGCTCATCCCGCGGGGTTTGCAGGGGCGGCGTCGCTCATACGAGCGTCCAAGAAAGATCCCGCCAAAGTACGAGAATGGCTTCGTGCGCAGGACGCTTATACCCTACACAAACCGGTGATAAAAAAGTTTCCACGCAATCGGTATGTGGTGTCAAACATTGACGATCTCTGGCAAGCCGATCTCAACGATATGCGAAGTCTCGGAAAGTACAACGACGGTGCGGTATACTTGCTCACCGTCATCGACGTGTTTAGCAAGATGGCCTGGGCGAGGACGCTTCCGTCCAAGACGGGGAGCGTCGTCAGAGACGCCTTTCGGGACATTTTCGAGCAAAGCGGGCGCAAACCTCTAAGTTTACAGACGGACAAGGGGACAGAGTTCACGGCACGTCTAGTCCGGAAATTTCTCGAGCGAGAGGGCGTGCATTACTACACCACTAATAATCCGGACGTGAAGGCGAGTGTCGTGGAACGATTCAACAGAACTCTGAAAGGACGCATGTGGCGCTACTTTACCCGAAATAACACGTATCGCTACGTAGACGTCCTCCAAGATCTCGTCGACGCTTACAACGGCGCAAAACATTCCAGTATCAAGATGGCACCCGCCGACGTTTCAGAAACCGACGTGCTTCGTGTCAGAGATAATCTGTACGGTAAACGGGGTCCAAACTCGAATAGTAAGCCGAAACTCAAAGTCGGTGACACGGTGCGTATTAGCAAGGCCAAAATGCTGTTTGAAAAGGGCTACGAGAGCAATTGGAGCGAAGAAATTTTCAAAGTCAGCAGTGTCGTCATGCGACAACCAGTCGTCTACAGGCTGACCGATCTTGACGGCGAAGAGGTGGAGGGGACGTTCTACGAACCCGAATTGCAACGCGTTCGTCTTCCGGAAATTTTCAAAGTTGATAAAATAATACGTGTCAGGGGCAAAGGCGCCAGAAAGAAAGTGTACGTGCAGTGGAAAGGTTACCCCGCCAAGTTTAATTCGTGGATCCCTGCCAGTTACGTCAGCGCCCTACCATGAAGGACCAGTTTTACCTCACCTTGCCGAGCGACAGCTCTATGGGATATTTCCCGAAAAATACCCTCACGAATTTCACCACGCAACTACCCCATCGTCTCACGCTCGACGGCCTGTGGGAAGTCGCTCTCGCCGAATTCCAATATCCGTGTTCTTTCACCACCGTCCCGGAGGGCCAGAATATTGTATGGTTCAACTGGGTGGACGCCAACGGTGTGGAACAAATATTCAAGGATCACATCCCTCCTGGAAACTATAGCAATATCCAAGAATTGATTAAAGCCCTAAACGAAGTGGACGCGTTTAAAGGCGATAAAGGGGTTGTGTTCAAGTACACTAGCACCAACAAAAAAGTGGACGTTGTTTCTTCTTCACCAAATATACAGCTGCTGGAACTATCTAGTCAACTAAGTCTACAGCTAGGATTCGATCCTCAGACGAATCTGATCAAAGTCCCAAAGTCACCGTACGCCGCCAACATTCTACTAGGCTTGCCCTCGCAAATGTACGTCTACACTGATATCGTCGATCCTCAACCCGTGGGCGATATCGTGGCACCTCTTTTACGTATCGTCGGTATCAACAACACAAACTATCTCTACGGCATACATAAGACAGTTAGCTACGATCCGATGCACTACGTGCCGGTACTTAGAAGAGAAATTGAAAGCCTGGAAATCAATATAAGAACCGACACCGGTGAACCTGTACCATTCGAGTTTGGAAAAGTGTGCGTGAAACTTCATTTTCGACGCCGCTCAACATGAACTGTCCCTATCAAAGATACTACGTCGACCAGGCTGGATCGGGGATATCTTCGATCTACCACGGTGTTCCCTATCAACGAGGGCACGGGATAGGAAGTTTTTTCAGCGGTCTTTTCAAGAGCGTCGTACCGTTGCTGAGAAGCGGCGCCAGAGCCATCGGAAAACAGGCGCTTCACACGGGTATCGACGTGCTCTCCGACGTCGCCAATCAGCGTCGTCCTTTCAAAGAGGCTCTACGTCAGCGTGTCGGCGAGGCTGGAACAAATCTGAAACGCAAAGCGGAGCAGAAGATCGACACACTGATGACCGGATCAGGCTATAAGGGGCGTCGTAAGAAGCAACGACGTCAGTCTTCTGTCGTTGCCCGACGTAAAAAGGTCAAGAAAGAAGCGGTAGATATTTTCAGTTGAGATGTCGTTTCTACACCCCCAGTCCTGCGAGTGTGCCAGCAGTGAACTCGATCTATTTTCCGTCCCGCCCACGCAAACCAGTCTCGAAAGCGGGCAATGGCTCCAATACAAACCTGTCTCTTCCCTCACCGATGATTCACCCATCGAATTTACCGTCACTGGTCAAGGCGAGTTCTATATCGATCTCTCGCAGACTATGCTCTATCTCAGGGCGGCCATCGTGAAACCCGACGGTGGCGCTTTCAAAGAGACGGATCAAATCGCTCCCGTCAACAACTGGTTGCACTCGCTATTCACACAGGTGGATGTGTTTTTAAACCAAAAACTAGTCTCACCGCCCAGCAACACGTATGCTTATAGAGCGTACATAGAGACGCTGCTCAATTACAACAGCGAGGCCAAGAGAACGCATCTGACTTGCGGTATGTGGTTCGCAGACAGCCCCGGAACCTTCGAGGCGGTTAACGCCGTCAACAGAGGGTTTGAGGCTCGTCGCAGTCTCACCGCACAAAGCAAGACGGTGGATCTTTTGGGGTATCTACACGGTGACGTGTTTAACCAAGAGAAATACCTATTGAACGGCACCGAACTCAGAGTCAAGTTGGTCCGTTCTCGAGACGGGTTCAGTCTTATGGCCGTCCCTGAAATTCTAAACTTTAAGGTTCACATCGCTGAAGCCGGCCTTCTAGTGCGACGCGTCAAAGTGTCACCTTCTGTACTGTTGGCGCACGCCAAGGCGTTAAACGTCAGCCCCGCAAAGTATCCCGTCACCCGTGTGGAAGTAAAAACACTCACTATTCCCGCGGGCGTGCAAGGGAAATCACTGGACAACGTGTTCACCGGCCAGTTACCCAAGCGATGCATCGTGGGATTTGTATCGAACGCCGCGTTCAACGGAGACGCCACCAAGAACCCGTTCAACTTTCAAACGTACGGCATGAACCATTTCTCGCTGTACGTGGACGGGGAACAAGTGCCGTCGAAACCGTTACAACCCGATTACACAAACGGCAACTATGTCATGTCCTACCACACGCTGTTTTCTGGAACGGGTATCCATTTCATGAACGAGGGTAGCGACGTCACACGGGAAGCCTTCCCTAAGGGATATCATCTCGTGGCTTTCGATCTCACACCCAATCTCTCCGCCCACATCTCGTCGCATTGGAATTTGACGCGGCACGGTTCTCTGAGCATCGAAGTGAGCTTCGCCAGAGCTCTCACCGAAACCGTCAACTGTATCGTGTACGGGAGTTTGCCAACATCATCACCGTCGACAAGGACAGAAACGTCGTGACCGACTATGGGAGTTAATATAAGCGGCTTCCCGCCCCTTACACTCGTCATTTAAATCATGGACGTCGTCGTGGATTTCCAGAGTTTCATCGACGACAACAACGAGTTTATCGTCAAGGAACTGAGTGTATGCGGAACATTACTTCAACATTGGGTGTTAAGGCCCCCGTTCGCTATCGAGGAACTTTCAGCCGCCGCTAAAAAACAAGCCTACTATATCGTCAACCATCTGCACGGT
The DNA here is from genome assembly GCA_033556935.1 of Timema podura. Lineage (NCBI taxonomy): Eukaryota > Metazoa > Arthropoda > Insecta > Phasmatodea > Timematidae > Timema > Timema podura. The sequence goes on along the minus strand of JAVRXN010000011.1, from coordinate 41,809,574 downwards.
ATCCCCTGGGATAACGGTGATGTGGATTACACCATGCTAGAATCCCTCATCTCCCGCGCCACGACGCGCGCAGAAACCGTCTACGTCAAAGGAGCGGAAAAGAAAAAGTTTTCTGGCCAGATACACGCCTACGCCCATCGTAGATCTGTACGACAGAGGTTGTCCTTCTTTGAAAACACTTAAATTGGGGCGCATCATGTGCACAGCGCACAGTTCTGTGCGGAATTTCTGTTCGGCCTCCATCGTTTTGGGACTTCGAGACTGGATGATTGAAGATGGACACGCACACCATAAGACGTGCGCTGAAAACAAGCCCGTGGTTCCGTTCTGTACGGTCGGGTGTTTTCCCCGCTGATCAACTACCCGCGAGAATAGCGCGACCTGCAGCTATCGTCGTCAACACCGATCCACACACCGAGCCCGGCAAGCATTGGGTCGCCATCTTTATCGACAAGAACGGTGCGGGAGAATACTTTGACAGCTACGGTTTTCCACCCCGTATAAAGTCACATCTGGCATTTATACGCAAAAACACTTGTCGCACGACTCATAACACGATACAACTTCAAAGCGTGGCCTCGGACGTTTGCGGACATTACTGTCTCGTGTACCTTCTCTATCGCGCCCAGAACATTCCGATGAAAACTTTCCTCGCCCTATTCTCGCCCACCGATCGTGCCGCCAACGACGCTAACGTGTTGAGATATTACAACACATTTTTCAAGACTGTGGGTTCCTGCCGCCGCCGCCCTGCAAGAGGGTGCGTCCAATCGGCGTGCGCCTATAAAAGGGGCGCTCCGATGGCCTGCCGGGCATAATCATGGAAGGCCAAGACGTATGCGCAAGGCAGGTGAAGCCGCTCGCCGTCGCCGGTATTTTCAACACTCTATTTCCGCTGGACGCGGTCGACGCCAAGCGAGTCATCGTCGGCATGAGCGTCCAGAACGACTTTACGCCCTATGTCCAGCTAGAAAAATGCGGCGGGAACTGCGCCGTGTTCAACCGTACAGAGTGGCAAGAACTGGGCGGCTACAAGCAGGTCATATCAAAGTTTTTCACCAACACGCATCCTCCGCAGAAGATCACTCTGACTAACCATGAAATCTCCCTGAGACGTATGTGCGGTGACCGTATGGTGGTCATCAGCGAAAAACAGGACGCGGGACTCAAACGGGTCGCCTATCTAGCACCTAGCTGGGCGCGTCTCTGCGATGTGTGGGACCTCATCGACGCAGCCGTCGACCGCAGGGATATTGGTCGACACCTGTCGCGCGCTATTGCAACGATCTGATCGACACGCTCGTCGTAGATGTGTGCGACGAATCGGCGGACGTCATCGACCTCGATCAGCCTACGGTGGAAACGCACATCAGAAACCTGGATCTCCTCAGTGCTACCTACTATACACGACAAGTCGTCGGTTTGGACTATTACATGCTGGATTGTGAACTGAAAACAATTTTACTGACACATCTAAGAGACACTGTAGAAAAACGCATGAACGAATATATGCGTCATTCTTGTAAAAGTGTATAATATGTCTGTAAAAACCTTTAATGTATAATAAATGTATGTTTTGTAATATAGTGTTTTATTCAAGCAAAAAAATAAAAAAAAAAATAAAAAAAAAATAAAAAAAAAAAATAAAAAAAATAAAAAAAAAAAAAAATTTTTTTTAAAGTCCTCCTAAGCTAATGGCTGCCCTGGGGGTAACTAACAAGTTACAATAACACCGGGACACAAGCACGGTGGAACGAAGATGTCAGACAAACACGTACAGGATACAGGTTGCTATAACAACACGGATGTCAGACAAGCACGTACATGTTCAAGGATACAGGTGACGTCACAGATTACAACAACAGGTGACGTCACAACAGGATACAATAACAACGCGTAACACCCGGGACACAAGCACGGTGGAACGAGGATGTCAGACAAACACACAGCTTGCTATAACAACACGGATGTCAGACAAGCACGTACATGTTCAAGGATACAGGTGACGTCACAACAGGATACAACGCCTGAGAAACAACAGGTGACGTCACAACAGGATACAATAACAACGCGTAACACCCGGGACACGAGCACGGTGGAACGAGGATGTCAGACAAACACACAGCTTGCTATAACAACACGGATGTCAGACAAGCACGTACAGGATACAGGATACAATAACAACGGTGGGGGGGCGGGGGGCAGGGGCAACAGGATACAAGTTGCAATAACAACAACAGGATACCGGCTACGAAGATGTCAGACAAGCACGTACATGTTCAAGGTTACAGGTGACGTCACAACAGGATACAAGTTACAATAACAACGCGTCACTAATATAGACCGTTTTCGATATGAACGCTCTAAAGGCATTAGATATAGGCAGTTTTAGGTATGAAGGGCTGTACCGATAGGTCCTGCACACTACTGATGTATATTTAGACCCATATGAATAGTTTCATTTAATTATTTTGGAATATTACATTCTGCATTTAATTGGTTGATTTGAAAATTAGTTTTTCAAAATATGAACTTTGATGAAATTACATGTAATGTGTACTTCCATGGTTGGAGTAAATAGCAACAACGCTTAAAGAATGCTTTGATATGGATGATGTGTTGTGAGAGAAAAACGTCCTCTTAAGAAGTTGTAATGATCCTACTTTGTTGCATAGCTTTTTGGAATAATTTTATTCAGTTTGTGTTAAATTTATTAGTCGCACTGTACTGTTGTTGCTACACTTCCGTACACGTGCAAAGACTACGGGTTAGGAACATTCAGTTTGCTTGTTTCTAGCTCTAGTAATTATTAAAGAAAAAACCTCGCAGTGTGAGTGCGAGAAAGAGAGAAACATATTTCATTTGCAAACTATTTATTTTGATTTATTTTTTTAAAGTAGTTTTGCTTGTGCTCGCAAGAGCTCAGCAGCTCTCAGTATCAAAATTGATGCTATAGCCAGAAAACTGGGGGGGGGGGGGGGGGGGGGGGATTAGATTTTTTTCTTGACTTGTTAACTAGGTGTTCTAAGAGAACGGGCGCGATGAAGAATTGTGGATGCCATTGTGGCAATTTCTTGAATGTATCATATTAATTTGTGAAAATAAAAGTTATAAAATGTGTTAATATAAAAAATATTTAATTACCAATATCATCAAGCGGTTCGCGACAAAGTATAAAGTAGATATACAGTGTGTAGAAAGGTAGGTAAAAGTTTTCTAACCCTTGATATAGGCTCAAATATTGGCAAAGCCATGTCGTGAAATGTTATCAAGGTAAGCAGATGTAGTTTAAACTGTGTATGTAGTAAGTTTTAATCACCCAGTAGAACACCCATTGCTACCAACGGAAATACATGCCTTTTTGAGAAATATGTAGAAGAGTTTATTTATGATTGGTCAAATGGAGTCAGAGGGGGTAAAAACAAATGAGGGATTGGGAATAAAATAAGATATCCCTCAAACTTAGATGGGATGTATTCAATATTTAAACTTTTATGAAATAGTGAAATCTAGATCTAAATAATAAATAAAATATTCATCAATATTATTTATTCTCAAGGTCTCGACTGAATATAAAAACAACTTGTAGCTCAAGAAGTAATCTACCATAGATAATTGTTAACACATTTTTTCATAAAATGAGGGTTATCGTGGTTTTACCCTGAACCACTCATATCACAGTTATAGAATTAATCAGCTTTGCTCACCCCAGAAACACTCCACGCTCTACGTTACTGAATTTACGGTGTTCCAGTGAAAGGTATTTAACCACACGCTAAGACATAAATAGCCCTTGTGTTAAATTAACTATTTAAAAAATAAATAAAATGTGAGTAAGGAGTGTTCTTGAAATTCAAGTTTTATTTTGTTGCTGAAAAACGGTAGTGTTGAGCCTAATAATAACATAAACACTCATGAATGGTAATGTGTACGGTATTTAAAACGACCCAGGGATGAAATCCAGACATTTGTTTACTTCCCCCTTCCTCTACCTCTTTTTTTTTTCTTCACACACTTCCAAACTCGTGAGGTTGAATGATCGAGGCAATCCCATGAGGAATGCCAACATCTCGGGACTTTATTTCTGTTCCGTACAGGTGCTGTGACAATCATCCCCTTACAACGCTTACCAGTGAGTTAAGAGTCTAATCAATTCTTCACCTTCCACTAAGGGAGAAGAATAAGGGGAGGGAGGGAGGGAGGGAGGATGATATGTTGAAAGAAGTCACAAGGATTAAACTGAATCGTTCAGCAATTTGTTAGGAAGTGACCTTTTAGGTTGATGACTTGGAATCAAAACAGCAAAACAGTATTATTTTCTCACAAGATTGTGTCAAAATATTTAAGGTTAGACGTTTCAAACTTTAATATGTGTAACCCACAGATATTATGATGAATCAACATAAAATGTGGTCCATTACAAAAAAAAAAGTTGTGAAGATACACCATTTGGGAATATGTAAACTTTGTCACATTTAAATTACATCACATTTAAAACCTTTGACAGATGTCATCTTTCTAAAGAAGTCTTGACCGACACTGTAAAATTTCTTAGGAAAATCTCTAGGGTGTTTTATTAATTTATATCTTAATTTGTTATTTGTAATATAATGTACTAATTTTCAGCACATATGTGACCAAAATGTTTTTTTAATGCAGCCGAATCAGTAATTTAAATTGATCAAGTGCATTTGACAAGCCTGTTTTATATATTGTTTTTTTCACAATTACATGTCTCATTTAACTCCCTAACCACATACTAATCATATTATTTTGGTCGCTTTTGATAAGATATAATAAATTTAGAGTAATATAATGAGTCTTTAAACCGAGGGTTGGTCCTAATGTGCTTCCCATCCATCTGAAGCTGCGGAGGCACCCAGTCCTTTGACTGGTTAGTGATGCCCTCACCATCTGGAAAAAAGCACATGTCTTTGGGAATTCCTGAAAGTGCGGTATTTTCTCGCTGATTTCTACATTGTATTTCTACGAGTGAGCGAGAAAGAAAATTGTAGACTAGTGGACATACACGTGGGTACATAATTACTTCAGCGTTTGAAATTTAAATAGTAATTGATTTTAATAAGATTACTATCAGCTTATGAATAAATTGAAATTCATTTTAAGTATTACCTAATTTGGGTAGTCAAATTAGCACATTAAAAGGGTATCATACCCGCATCAATAATATTTAGCCCCGCGTCTTACTACCCGTTCGGGTTATACGCTTAGGTACTAATTACGCTAATGGATTAGGTTAGAATATTGGCTGAGTGTAAAGAGGGTGAGTTTTAATCAATTTTTTTCACACTCTTTCTCTACGCGAATGAGGGCACAGCTCCTATATAAATCTAGTGCTAGCCGTCCTTGTTTCATTAATGAAAACGAACGTATATCCCGAATGTGTAATAAGACGTGGCGTGAAAAAATAAAGTGCAACACAAGGTGCAATCTATTGGAGAGCCATTATGCCAGATGGTTGGAACTCTAGTTTGCAATAATTTGACAGGGATAGACAGGGATTGCCTTCCAACCTTCAAAATGGTAGAGGAAATTGTACAGGTTGTTTGTGGTACTTTATTCATGGCTATATTATCTAGAAATATATTTTAATATCTTGTCCTCACACATGAGGTTGAAGTGAACCTCATCCAGGAAAGCTCACCTTAAGCGAGGTTAGACCATGCCACGTCCGCAGAGCCTACCAGATGTAAGGCTACATTGTAGTGCTGTGCCTAATTATAGCATTGGTAGCTTGGGCATTTGTATAGCTTGAGAAGAATAAAAAGAAGATAATAAGTCGTGGAATATTTCTCTGAATTTTGAACACTTGTAGCTCTTATTTTGTCAAATACATTACGAAACATTTATTTAAAATATGAAGTTTTTTCAAATATTTTTATAGGGCCTATATTTTAACTGTTTACCTCTGTGGCCTTGGGATGAAGTGCTCGGCTCAGGACCCAATGTTCGTGGGTTAAATCCAACCCAGGTTGTCGGATTTTTACTGAGCAATAAATATCTGTAGCACAACCTCCTTCAGAGGGGACGTAAAGCCTTCGGAACCATGTATATTATGGCATATAAAATAACCCTAGAAGGTATGTGAAAATACCGTTCCCGTCAAAATTGGTAGGCCCTTTTACTCTCGCTCATATAAATTCAATATGGAAGGCAAGGGGGAACTACCACACTTCCTGAAATCCTCTATTACATGGGATTTATACCAGATAATGCTGGCAGTACTAACCAGCCGAAGGGTTGGGTGCATGCCCAGTACTGGATGTATGTAAATCACATCAAACCAACCTTCAGGTTGAGGAGAGGTTAAGGAGAGGAATTATCCAACCTAGCTAAGGAACGGCCTAGATGAGCACTTATTAACCTAATTTAGTTTTATCAAAATTTATATATCTATCTTATATTTTAATACATTCTGATGTTGTTAATTGTATTTTTAGGACTACTGTTTTTTGATTATCAAACTGACTGATCATAAATAGGATTAAATTTAACTTATCAATTTACTTTCTTATTTTATACTCAAAACTGTAATTTCACATAGCTTATGTCAATAATTTTAACATATTATATTTTAACCAAGTGTTTCATCTAATCATTATATTTCAATTTCTAATCTAATAATAAGGCCTATTTTGTATTAATAGGATTACTGTAATTGTCTCTTTCTCAATTATTGTATGTGGTGATCCTAACTATACTTTTAATATTTAACTTCAAATTTCTATTAAATTTCTATAATAATTTTTAACTTATAAACTGTTTCACATTAACCTATTTTCAACTTATCTAATATTCTCACAAGCTCGTTCCTTACACAATATTCTCAACCTTCAGGTTGTTGATTTAAGAAGAACTAATTTTGAATCTATATTCGCATATGTTCTTACATTTTGGCACCATACCAGAAACCTGTTTTTAATAAAGATTAAAAGTCATGTTCAAATACCGCTATGCCCATGATAGTAATTCCAGAATTGTTGAAATTAATAGTTGTAGAAAATTAACTAAACATATCTACCGTAGCAATATGTTATTTATTTTGGCTTAAAAAAGGCTTTCGCCATCAAAACTATGAGGGTAAGGACCTACAGCTACGTTACTTTCAACTTCATCTTAAGTAAGAAGAATAGTTTGTCTTCCACCGCATCCTACTACACATCCGGTCCATCCGCAGTTAATTACACTAATGGGTTAGGGAATAAAACGGAATAATTTAGAGTAAATGGACATACATTTTAAAGGAGATATATTGGAAAACTAGATTCACCAAGACAAGTTTTTAACCTCAACCTCCCTAATATCAGAATTAACGTTTAGTCAACGTGTTCACCGATACGGTTGGAAAAAAAAAAGACTAAAATAATACATAAATGTATTCACGAAGCTGTTGGTGCACTTACATAGCTAATTTGTCATGGTTATTAATACCCTGAACAAAACTAAAACAAGAATTCAATTGATTTGAAGACTATGGCTTACGATGCTTTGCGCAACACCGCGTAAGTTTCAGGTGGAGCTTAATGTGAATTAAATTGATCTGGTCTTGCTTATAGAGCACTATAAGAAGTGAAGGTGGTACTCATGGCAAAACGCAATTAGTCCTTCTCTCATGTACTGGTCATTATGTTTTGTAAGAGAGAACCACAACCCGTTTAAAATAAAATAAATCTGTGTAATACTTTGAAGGCACAGTCCAATTTTAGTAGGAAATACCTCTTTGTAATTACAAACTTTTTTCAATAAAAAATGATGATATTAAACGATTTTATTAATATTATTTAAAAGTGTTGATAATATCAATCTACCCACTTCGGTGGCCGCATAGTCTAAGGTGCTACTCTCACAGTATACTAGAATGCCGATGATGGGGAGATTGAGGTTTTAATTTAGGTTGGGTGTACTGAGGCTGTTTTTCCAAAATGGTTTTACACTATCTCTTAACGCAAATTCGGGTGCACTTCTTATAAATATAACCTTTTTAATCTCTAAAACCATTAGCGTAATTAGTTCATAAACATATAGCCCGGACGGTTAGTAAGACGTGGATATAAAAAGAAAAAAATAATATCAATCAAAAGTGACAGCTTCGAATCACATTAACTGACGTATGAATATATGAAAGTAGATCTCGTAACTTTTCTAGCTGTCAAAGAGGTTCTTCCTATGAAAATGGGACAGTAGTCTCCTCAGCATTCCCCGCGGGCCAAGTTAGATTACTTCATGACATTAGACTGTTAATAATGCTGGAAACAACAGTTACAGGGTCAAGAGCACCAATTATAAGGAACACTGGCATTAATACGCGTTAGTACTTAGATGGGCATCAAGATGTAATTATTTGAGGGTTATTCGTGTTCAAATTGGAGGGTTTTACTTGTTTTTAAACCCGTGCAGCATTTGACGTATTACTTACTATCCGTCCGGGATACCTGTATATTTTCAATAATAAGATAGGGATGTGGAAATATAGAGATTTGATGGAATTTGGCCGAATTTGCGTGGAGAGAAAGTAGGAAACCAGTAAGTGACAAAACAATATTTAAAAATATACTAATAACTCATTACTGGAAGCTATAAATGATAAGGGTAGTTTAGACCAGTTCTTCCCAAAGTGTGATATGCCTACATCCAGGGTATGCGAAAATTTTAGGAGGTAGGTAGGTACTGTACGTGACCCCATACCATTGAGTTGTCTTAATAAGTAAATATATTATTTATATAAGTCTGATTAACAAATTAACATTTATTTTTACGTAATACAATGGACTTTTATAAGCCTCTTTCTCCCTTTTTTCATGGTTATGTTTAGCTTATCTTTATAGATTTATTATAAATTTGGGACGATCTATAATTTAAAATAAAAGATAGCAGTTTTTTTCTAAGAAGAGCTAAAAGGGTGCGTTTCATATGGTATGTCCCTTAAAGAAATTTGCGAATGGTAAAAGTTTTAGAATTTTTGGTTAAGATGAAGTGGAATAGAGGGGAAGAGAGAGGATTGATCCCCCTTCTCGTATGTGCCCTTTCCTCCACAATCCTCAACAACCACAATGCATCCTGATCAAGCCTCAACCTCTCCTTAATTGCTTTGCGAAGAGTTGTCAGCACGAACCACTTGCCAGTGATGGGTGTGTAATATTGTGTTTGGCGTCTTAAAGTCAATCTACACTATGTAAAAAAAAATGTTGTAAAACAATATTGTTTTGTAACTCGCTGAATTTGAGAGTTGTATCACATTTTTTATTTGATATTGAGAAATATGACTCAAAGCTCTTTAACAGATCATAATATGTTTTATATAGTCTGTATCATGTCGTCTGAGAAAGACGCACTCCTTTAGGCCACGGTTTGTGTAGTGTTGTGCAAAAAAAAAGGGGGGGGGCAAAAGACGGTTTTTCGTTTGACCATCTGTGCTCGCGAAGTTAAATACTGACCTTTTGACACCCGCCTTGGTGGCGTAGTTGGCTAACGCGCTAGTCGTGTTGAGCCGACTGCCGAGGACGGGGAGATCGAGGTTCGAATCTCGGTCGGGTGAACTGGGGTGGATTTTCCTAAATGGTTTTCCACTCTCCCTCCACGCAAATGCGAGTTCACTTCCTCTATTCAACCTTCCCAATTCCTAATCCATTAGCGTAATTAGTACTTAAGCGTATAACCCAAACGGGTAGTAAGACGCGGTGCTAAATAATAATAATAATAAAAACCTTTTGACGTGCTGATCATTGGTTGAGGAAATCAGAACTGATTGCAGGTTTAAGAACTTTGTTCGGATGACAAGCTATGACGTTGAGTACCTAATTAATTTGATTGGTAATTGAATAGAGACAACACACACCGCTTTTAGGAATGCTATTCAAGTGGAAAAAAAGATTGGCTGTAAGAGACGTAAGCTCCTGCTACTGGTTGGGGGAAGATAGTATATCCATCGTGTTACATAGTGTAAATAGTCCTGTAACAGTGCAACACGTTAGAAAACCAAAGTTAAATATTTTTTCTTGATCTTTACCGACACTAGACTGGAAACGCACGACTTGTTATATTGAACACGAACACGAATATACATGAACCGACATTTTATTTTTTGTACTTATAAAATGGGAGTTCATGTTTATTTATTTCATATAAAAACCTATTAATAATATATTTTAATATTTTAATATAAAATTAATTAAGATTATCTATATATAAACATTTAATTTAAATATATCATACGTATTTAAATGTGTATTCCTATTTAAATAATTATAATAATAATTAATATATTAAAATTTAATTTAAATGTTTTATAACATTTTTCATTTGATTTTTTAACACGTTGTAAATCATTGTTATGAAACGCAAAGTTTTAAAAATCGTTACATAGTGTAAACGGACCTTTAAGCCAGGTTAGATGTTGAAGATTGCCTATATTTAACTATTTGTTAAAGTTGCAGTTACCTAAAATTTTACTTTTACTATTAGATGCGTTCTTTAATTAATAATAAATAAATATAAGCGTGGCATGGAGTTGTGAAAGGGTAAAACACGTTTGATTAAATTGTACCCGTGAAAATTCTCTCCCCCTATTTGATCACTCATTGGTCGATTATAAACGGGAATTCCTGTTGATGTGAGGTGTGTAGAGAAGCGCTTACATATGATTGGTCAAATGGGGAGCAAGTGGGTGAGAACATATCACAGGCTCAGGTCTATCCAGCTGTACTTACCCTGGTAACACTCCCAACACGATATCGTAAATAAAATATAAACATAAACCTAAACTACTACGTGGCTATATTATTTTGTTTTCACCGTGCCTTACTACCAGACTGGGTTATACGACTATGTAGGCCCCCTATGGTACTAATTACGATGGTGGGTTAGGGATTAGTAATGCTGAATTTATAGGAAGTTTATCTGAATTTTAGTGGAGAAGGTGTGGGAAACCATCTAGCGAAATCCATCCTCAGTATACCCGATTGGTATCAAACCACGATCTCTCCGTCATCAGCAGTCTAGTCTAGAGTGAGGCTAACGCCTTAGAGTCTTTGACCGTGCAATCACCGAAGCGGGTTACATGGCTACTATATAGCCGATAGGTATCATCAAACTCAGACAAAAGTTTGGAATATAATTAAACAATAGCTAAGGATTATTAATTAAATAGCAACCACTCCAATGACCACATGGTATAAGGCGTCACTCTCGTGTTAGACTAAGCTGCCAATGACAGGGAGATTGGGAGATCGGTAGGATGTACTGAGGATGTTTCCAAATTTATTTTACACTCGCACTCCACGCAAATACGGGTACACTTCCTTTTAACTCAACCTTGTTCATCCCTAACTCACTAACGTAATTAATACATATGCGTATAACATGATAATTAATACATGTGCACATGAAAAGGTAGTAAGACAAGGTGCTAAAAATAAATCAATTACATATAGACTTTTCCCCCCTCTAGAAATATTTCTTCAAATAATTCAAAATCACAAAAATACCTTACGTAATTAACTTTTTTATTACAGTAAATTATGCATACACTCCCCTCTATCATCAGTATATTTGAAAAAATCTTTAAGAAAGCCTCCTGGATTCAACCTGGTGACCCTCAACCGATGGAAGGTTTAATTTTTGGAGCTTTTTGTCATGGTACGTCCTGAGATTTCCTCAACAGTTAGGTGTCAGAAAACGTGAACCAAGTCAAGCATGGTCTCATTTTTTGTTACTCCCTCATAACAAGGGAAAATGGGAAGGAGGGAAGCTAAATTGCACTGGCCGTGAAGGTCAAAATGTCGTTCGCGTTTCTTTTAAGCAACCACAACAAATAGTTGATCATTAAGAAATATTTATAAAAAAATAATGATGCTGATCAATTTAAAACGTTCGTCTTACAAACACCTCGTTCACAATTAGTGTAAAAGTTTCACGCCACTTTTCTAAAAAAAACTCCTTAGCACTAATTACGCTAGTGTGTTAGAGACGAAGAAGGCTGAATTTAGAGGAATTGCACCCATGAGAGTGGAAAACTATTTAGGAATAACCACCCTCAGTGCACCAGACCGGGATCGAACACTGACCTCCCTGTCATTGGTATTCTAGTCTACTGCGAGAGTAGCGCGTTAGACCATGCGGACACCGAAGCTTGTTTGATGATGTTTCTGGTGTTAACGCCCTTAGGAGAAATTAATATTAAGTGTAAAACGTTGACATTTGGAATGTATATATATATATATATCGATTACATTAGTTTCACTTAATCAGTTGAAATTTTTTACATTAATAATAACTGAGAATTTTCCGGAAAAAATACAGGTAAAAATTTTACAATATAGAAAAGTTTTTGTCTTACATCTCTAGTTATTAACACCATAAGGAAATGTATCCATATTTGGTTGGAGGGAAAAATCCCCCTTTATATATCAGTCAGTATTCAAACTCTGACCTCTCTATCACCAACAAATAAGATCAGAATAGGTTTATGCCTTCGAACACTGCCCACTGACGGGGTTGTGTGAGGTTTTAAAACAATTCTATAGAGACAGGTATTTCTTAGATTCATACTGTGCCATTAGTGTTTGATGTAATTAACATTTTCTTATTGATTTCAAATTCAACAACCTATTTTGGTACAACATGTTTTCTCTTTACACGTAAAGGATGCTTTGCCTCATAGCTAGACTATATAATACTCAATCCTACTTCAGTTTCAAACAAAGCATGTACAACACTTCAGCTAAGTTGTTAATGCATGTATTTACTTATTTAATTGCTCAATTTTCAAAAAGGTCCAAAAAATATTGAAAATTTAGTTCCTTCTTTATTAGTGATAAATTAATGGCACGAAGTCTAGGTGCTGTGTCTGTCCTTAAAGCTATGTTAGTTTGCAGGTCATGGACTTATAATACCAGTTCTTTCACAAATTTCACTTAAGTATCCATTATTAAATGTTTTAATGAGCCTAGTTAATAATCGTAAAAAATAAATAACCATTCTAAAACATTACCTTAGTAACTAATTTGAGAGAGGAGCTAATTTCTCTATAAAAATAAGATAAATATGCCACGCTCCCCCATTTTGTTTTTAAAGTTTCAAGCCAATAAATTAGGTCAAGGTGGTATAGCAGTTCAATATATCAATTTTAAAGCCAAATAAATGTTCTCATTAAACCCAATCAAGACTTTAATAGCTAATAAAATATACATATGTTTCACAGTAGAACAAAACCATCCTTTCTTTGAGGTTGAGCAAGTTCCCGTTTCTACATCAACGACCGTCACATCGAGATCTCTTTAGCCTGTCGTCGATGAGCAAAGGTTGGTACACCTGTCGTTTGAGAAGTGCCATGCCTAAACCCCCACCTCTTCTCATTAGTCTCGATTGAGCTACACATCAGCAGTCGAAGTAGGCCTTGCTTTAGGTCGTTAGGATGATGCTTGGCTTGTAAACAGATAACTATTCTGTCCGACGGAACATAAATCGCCTCCCAGGCTTATTTCAGTTTCACAGAATTAGAACATAATTAGTAGAGCAGCTCCCGACTCTTGTGCTTCGTAGGATTTGAATCGTACCGATTCGAGAGCGGGAAAGGAAAAAAGGAGGGGTATGTCTATTTTTATTATGTGGGCTGTGTGCCAAATAACAATCATGTTAGTCTTTATTAGTTGCTACACATGTAAGTCGTTCTAGATATTTAGCCAAGTCATTAAGGTGAATTATTACATCTAGCTATACAAATTTGCATGTTTAATTTCTCTTACTAAGACAAGATTAAAGGCTAAGAATAGATTTATATTTTTTTTTATTAATGTTTACAAGTATATAGCTATAAACTAACCGCGCCATCTAACAAATGAATGCCAGTTACAAATACATTGAGGGTCAATATAAAATATAATATAATTATTTGAAAATTTCTTTAATTTTTTTTTTTGTCGCAGCGTCTTACTACCTTTTCAGATTTTACGCGTATATGATAATTAATCTAATGGGGTAGGGATGAGGAAGGAATAATTTTAGAGGTACTCTACCCACATTTGTGTGGAAGTAGAGTGAGAGACCTTTCATGAAAACTATCCTCAGCATACCCAACCAGGATTTGAACCCCAATCTCCCCGTCCTCAGCAGGCCAGCCAAAGAGTGACGCTTTAGAAAATTCGGCTAGTAAAGCGGTTATCTTTAATGTTGAAGGTATTAAATATTACCCGCATCATTAAGTATGCAAAATAAACGTCAAATTCGTATTTATTTATTTTTTTACAGATGACGAGGAGGTAGGGATTCATATCTCGGTAGGGTGTACAAACGGTGTTTTTTAATTAAAGCGTTTCTCACTTTTCCTCAACGCGAATTCGAGTAGATTTACTCTAAATTCTTCCTTCTTCATATTTACACCATTAGCTTAGCTAAAATTTTGATAGTACAGACGGGAAGTAGGATTAAAATCGAAACAAACTATAATCTAAACTTGGTGTAGTGCTGGACAATTAGATTATGTTTATAGTTGAGGTGAAATAAATAAATACAGTGTTTGGGAGAAATATATTCCAAGGTTTCATAATTCTACACAAATAAATGATTTAAAATTGTCTTTTCTATTAATCCTACAAGAAGGATATTTTGTAAAACATAATGAGCTTTTTTTTACTGTTGAAATGTATGATGGTATAGATCTAGTGCTTGTTGATGGACATATATTACCAATAACACTAAAAACTTAAGAACTATGTTATTTAACGACAAAGTCGGCCTTCTCATAATTTTAATGAATACATTAAAAATATTTCAAAACAAAGTGTAATCAAATCTCACAAAGTAATTTTACTTATGTGAATAAAAGATAGGTTAAATTAACAATATGCATAAGTGAGTGATAACATAACATAAAAGAGAATTGACTTCGATAATTAAGTTGGATTAGTTTTGTATAACGAATATGTATCTATCCATAGTATTATGGGTATTTGTGAAAATATAAGGTTTCGATTAACGATTTCTTATTTTATTGTTTTGAATTTCTTAATTACTAGTCACATTACATTTTACACATGATAAGCAGTCTTTTCATCAAATGTATAGAATAGTTTAGATATATCTATATTCTACATCACATTAATGAGCATGACTTTGTATCACTTTTTTTAGAGATATTAAACTAGCTATATATTATTTTATCTTTATTAAGCTCTTATTTAAACTGAGTGATAACAAACAATTTAACCATAGCTTTGTGTTAGTAGTTGTATTAATAGAGAAGAGGTAATTTTTATTATGATATACCTGAGGCAAACATCTTCAATACCGGAATTCAATTTTTAATTTTTGGTGTTTTCATTCAAATGATAATCGTGGTTAACAATCCTAATCTAGGATTTAGCTAGCATAGAATAATTTATTTCTTGGCGCAGCGCGCTTTACTCTCTCTTCGGGTTATCTGAAATTTACATCCAAGAATATAAGAACACATTCGTATAGCCCAAATCATTCCTGTTTAGGAACCAAAATGAACACATACTCAAATACTATTTTTAGAACTATATCTTACTACCTGTTCAGGTTATGGGCTAGTGAGCCAGGGCTGAGGAAGGTTGAATCTGTACCCGCATCTGTATGGAGGGAGAGTGGAAAACCATTTAAGAAAAAACCCTAATACAAACGACTGAGATTCAAACCCTGATCTCCCTATCATTTTTGATCTACTCTATTGCGAGAGTGACGCCTTAGACCAAGCGGCCACCGAAGCAGGTGATACTTAATTCTTACTTAATTTAAATGCACCTGGGATTGATCCCGGATCCCCTTGGATTTTAGAATAAACATATTTGGCTATTCGGACACTCTTAAGCTATCAATCTCTGGGAATCCCTGAATCTAGTAATTATTCTTTATACTATTCGTAGCTTATAAAGAGTCCAATTTTGATAGGAATAACCTTATCTGCCAGATAGACAAATTACTACATAATCTTGTCATGTATTCATAAGCCAAATTATGTGATCTTCAGCTGACATTTTTTATGTATAGTTTCAATACCTATGAAATTGTACTAATACATTATATAAGTTAATTAAACTTTATCAATTTTGACAGTAGAAAATTTATCAAAATTATAAGCCAAATTTTGAACAAAAGATATATATAATTATGTATAAAAGGGTTGACACTTCAGCGCTCTAAATCAAGACAAGGCCGCATAGTATTATCTAACTGTAACTTACTTACATCTGTCTACGTTCCTTTTAGTGATGTATCTATAAATAAACAAAAGCTGAATATTCTTACGAATGTAGATTTGAAGCACCCTTAAAAAATACAAAAAACTAACATTTCATAATCATCTCCATCTTCTAATTTAGGAGATTCAACTAGTTCTAGTTATACGGGAATAATATTAAGAACACGAAATTTTTGAATATGCCTTAAATATGGTATAGCGATTACTAGATCGATTTAGAGAAGAAGGAGTAGATAAGTTGAACCTATCTGGAATTTAAATGTAAAAATAGTTATAGGCAGGGTTATATTTATATATATATATATATATATGTTATATATGTATATATAAATATAACCCTGCCTATAACTATTTTTACATTTAAATTCCAGATAGGTTCAACTTATCTACTCCTTCTTATATATATATATATATATATATATATATATATATATATATATATATATATATATATATACAGTACGTTTAAACACGTGTTAATATAGACTTAATTTTAAGAGTAAAAATGAGGAGGATATTGTAAGGTAAATACCCCCACATTAATGCAGAGCAAATATGGGGAAAACATATGATAAATCACATGTGGGATAGAGCCCTCGGTGCGACAGGCCCCCAACGCTAAAAATCAGTACTGCGCAAGGGGATAAGAACGCCTTAGGGCCAATTCCATTGATTCACTTATTATGCCTCAAATGCGATGCTATATAATATACAAGATGACACCTACCTAGACCAGAATGGAATGGGACAGTTTCATAAGCGAGTTTAGATAGTTGTCGTCCTGTATTAAGTATAGCACCACATTTGAGGCGTACTAAGTATGACTATGAAACTGACCCTTGAGATAACCAGGCCACCACCAAGGTTTAAATCCTCTATGTGAATAAAACCATCCTCAGCGCAGATGACCGGAATACAACCAAGTGCAAGTGAAGTTAACATAAGCAAATAATCGTCCCCGCCGTCTACTCAATGTCAGCCGACTGAGGTCACCTATTTTTCTCTTCAGTTATGCCAGGGTCACACGAACCTTATAGCAACGGACGTTATTTTTTTACTAATGTTATTACCTTGGTCGGATAGAACGTTATTTTGGTGAAGAGCCGACAACATATCAAAATTAAATGTATAGAGGCCCTGGCTATATTTCGAACTGTCTAGAAACGTTTATCATCCTTAATTACATTCGTTTTTTATATTTACAAGTGCTGTGAGAAACACCGCAAAAAAATGACGTTATCCAATTTCTGGTATTAATTAAGTCTATATCCATTTTACAAAATAACTTCAATAGGAATCCCTACAAATCTTCTCAAATAATTAGTAAATGGACGTCAAATTGGCAATTATTCTGTGTCTAGATCAATAATGTCATAACATGCTACAACGTCTGTGCTATTTTTCAACGCCCGTTTCAGCATGTCACTTACATCAAGAGCGTTATGCGCACGTTAAATTAAATGGACGTTGTTAATGTGACTGCCTGCGTTTATGTCAATACTATACAACAAAGTCCGTTGTTATAACTCCAATGTGACCCTGGCCTTACACACCTAGGTAAAGCGACTTCTTAAAAAACAGTGCAGGAAGTCAACGACGGCAGATCTTCAAAGTAGAGCATAGGTTTATTTTTCTTGATACACGTGCTTCCACCCTTGATCCCTTCCTCCTCCCATTCTCCTTCCCCCACGACTCAGACTATAACTAGCCAGCCACCATCCATCAATCTTGAGCCCAATAGAGAACTATTGTTACTTTTTTTTAATTCATAAATTGTATCTAGTGGCACTCTCTGAACCGTGAATTAAACATAGGAACATAACTTACAATCCAACTTTACTCTAGAATAAACACAACAACAAATATAACGGCGTCAATTCATAACCGCGAAAGTGAAAACTTCAATTCACTCATGATATGCTTCAGGAATCGATCCCAGGACTGACTGAGTTAAGGATGTGGACAGAAAACTATGTTTTCAGACTTCAATTTGTGTTTATTTTGTATTTAAGATGCAATTTAAGATACAATTTATAGACACATAATTACTATAGGCTTCTAAACTAACTTAAATTACCTAAAAATGAACTTAACCTGATTCAGTACGTATGATATTATGCACCAAGTTTTATTTGCTAGTTTCTAGTTTCTAGTAGGACGAACGCCTACACAAATAGTGGATTACACATCTCCGTACCACCACCCGGATAAGAACCAAGGTACCCCAGATTTGAGATAGAATAATCTAACCTCGGGGACGAGCACGTTCTAACCAAACAATTCACGTGTAAGTTCTTTAAATTAGTACGTGTGAAAGAAAAGTCTTCTCTCCGTATTCATTTAAGTAGTAAGCATGAGACAGGCTCATAACATTGGCAGAACAAGCATTATCTTAGATAGAGGATGAAAACAAAGATAACAATAATTAATATTAAATTAAATTGACATAATGACTAAGTATGTTTCAAAGCACCAAAGATCCAAGCCCATGAAGAAACAGTCCAGGTCATTAGGCTTGCTATATAACTGTATTTCTTGTGACGAAGAGGTCGAGATTCGAATATTCGAGTAAACTTCCTTTAAAAACGCCTTCCTCATCCCTAATTCTTATATTAAACTGTTAGTAATATTAATGTTTAAGATAATATTTTAAAAAGTTATTTCATTAAGAGCTAAGTATCAGCTTGCGCCTCCGTCGAAATGACGTAATTCAAACTCCACTAAGAAGCCAAAGTAAATAGATGCAGTATATTCATTTAAATGTATCAGTTGACATGTGGTCAGGAATGTTCCACCTATATCAATGCAAAATGTGTTTTGAGAAAAATATTGAATTAATCTTTCGTGATGAAAGAATATAACTAGGGCTTATTTCTGTACAGGAATGCGAGCTTTTTATTTATTTTTATTCTACAAGCAGTTTATTTTCGGGGGAAAAAACTGGTCCAATATTTTATGGGAAACATTGCAAGTTTTTTTTCATTACATGAAATAAAATAAAACTGTTGTATTTATTACAATTTCTAGTATTTTAGAAATGCACTACACGACTCTTGCCACTAAGAGCTTAAGGAGAAGGCTGAATTCAGATCTCGGGGTCCTTGTTTCGATTTCAAGTGGTGAATAATATCATTTATAAAGTGTGTATTGGTACATCATTTTATTAGTTTATTAATGTGAGTTTTTAAGTTGTATAGCTCTGCTGTGTTCTGTCCTAAGTCAACTTAAGATATAATAGAGGGGTATCTAGAAGTTGTACAAATTAAATACTAAATATATAATATTTAAATTAAATTAGTTATAAAACAATAGAAAATTAGTTTGACATAACAGAAGGTCAAAACATGATGGTGCCTTTGAATTAATCACTGTTTATTGTTATAAATATAACACATATAGCCTAATTTTCATAGAAAAGGCCTTTAGAAAATAAAAAACAGGGTTCCTATCCAAAATTATGAAGATTTTCCAAGACATTTCAGGGACTTTTTAAGGATGTCTACAATTCCTCCTGGACAAGTGTATAAAGTAATCATGGCAAAATACACAGCATTACATATTTTCTTTTATTTAATGCAGGCTCCCAACTTCCATACACCTGCAACTTTCTACACCGTTTATTATTTTTTAATGTATTCCATTACGCAACGTAAAACATAAGATATTTGTAAATAATCAGTGATGAAATGTGGGTTTTCCCATTTACAGTGATGAATTAACGGCTGGGGGCTGGATGTTATGTCTGTTCTAGATATAAATAAGTTTATAAGTCGTATGCAGATAAAGTCAGTCGGATTAGAAAGTGCACGTTAAATACCCTAACTTTCACTGTTCATATTGTGCATGATAGCTTATGTTATGTAAATTACAAAACAAAAATAAGATTTATAAAAATGACAATAATACAACCTAGCTTTATATTAATAAATGATTCAGTAGCTTGATAAAAAAACTTAGAGGGATTTAAAGGGATTAAGACAACATGTGAACTTCCTCAGATATCTTGGAAATTTCACCCACTGATGTATTCTTCTTTCCTCCTCCGGTTTTACTCCTGTTTCCTCCTAATTTACTAGCCTGTTTAAAAAAAGGGGGGACAAAGAAATTTCCAAAACAACCTAAAAAATGTCAGTAAGGGATTGGAAAAAAGGAAAAAATCCATAAAACATTTTCAGGCCTGGAAGAAATATTTTAAAATTCCAGGTTTTCCGATATTTACAGTTTTTCATGATGTGTAGGAGCCTTGAAAAACATATTTTTTGCGTATAATATTTGTCTATTTAATTAGTGCTAGTATTTTTTTTAGCTATTGATAATATCTATCAAAAGTGACAGGTACAGATCAAATGACTTGATATGCGAATACGATAAAGTAGATCTAGTAAATTTTATAGTTGCCAGATAAGGTCCTTGCTATGAAAATTTGACTGTAGAACACATTTTAAGGTAGGCAAGTTCTTAAAAAATATCAACGTATCTAGTCAAAAATTAAAATTTAATATTATTTGTGGAACAATAATTGTTGAATGCAATGTTTATCTTTTTTCAGGGACCATCGGTCTTTTTTTTTAATAATGTTATCTATGATTATTTATTTAAGTTTATACGCTGAGCACATAAATAAGGTTTAAAATCAATCATTAAAGATGGTATTGATTTTATTTAATGATGATTGAGTCCACATTCTTGTTGCCGATTTCCACCCATCCCAGGATCCTTTGCAATATCAAGAATACACCCTCTTCAAGCAAACCCATTACGTACGGATGAAAGGATCATTATAATTGAAAATAGTTCATGTGTTCTATATATAAATCGATTAGCATGAACGGTCGACAAAACTCATCAAATAGATTAGAGAGAGTCATTAAGCGCTAACATATGACCTCACGCTACATGGGTATTGAAAGATGACAAAAAATATATCGTTGCGTGGGAAAGTGATTTAAGTTTCACAACATTTTTTTTATATAAATACAAGCACCCATCTGTGTCAATTTAATATATAAATATTGCAATAATTTCTTCTTTTTTTTATATAACATAATTTGTCCTAAAGTCCACAGAAAGATCATTCTGCAAGTTATTTCTTTTAGCCCCGTCTCGTATATATTTTATTACAAAATAGAAATATACCGAGACATAATTTTAACTAAATTAATTATTTTATTGAAAGATAAAACCCATCCTTTTTTTCTGAGACGTTCACCTTAATCGCTTACTAATGTATGTAACCTTCTGTGCAACTTGAATCATGTTTGACTTGAAATACTTAAACGTAGTTAGAACATAAGATTCCGAAGAGCAGCATAGGTTTGAGAACTACCAAAATAAATTGCTTTATATTTATAGTTTACTTTTGAAAATTAATATATCATACTCATTATTTTTATTAACTTATTGAAACGATTATTTTAATTGGTTTTATGAAAATATAAAACAAAATTGCAATGTAGTAAATAAATATTCCTTTATTCTAAAAAGTTTGATTTTATTATAGAAATTATCTAAAGTTAAAAAGTTATCATTGTTATATTTTTAACTTTGCAAGTATAATTTGTTTATCTGTCGACATTCTTATTGTTTCATATTAAATGGTAAGCTCTGAGACTTATGTCACTTATGCACCCGAGTCGTGATGCCCGTAATAGTCTGTAATAGCAGTCCATTGTGAATGAACTGATGAGATTGCCTATGAGGGGGCGCGCGCGAGTTTTAGGGGATGATGGTGGGGGGGTGCTAGGGGTTGAGAGGAGTATTGTTATATTTGGTGCCTCAGGGCTGGGGTGTGATACCCTGCATTCATCATAAACGAGATGTTTAGTGTCATAGCGGACAAGTGTTTGGGATGTAAGTAGTGTTTTTGTTGTTTTTTCGCTATTCATTTATTTGGTTTTAAATCCATTACTGTTTGCAGCCTATGGCCTGGGTCAGTTTTTTTTTATTAAAGTAATATATTTTCCACTACCGGTTGACTAGGCCTGTCATAGCTTCCTTCATATGCTTTATAATCTAACTTATGACTAGGATAGGCTCAACATCCAGTCCCCGGCCTTTAATTTATCAATATGAAATGGTAAACCCATATTTTCATCAATGATATATTTTCGGTCATGCCAGGAATTGAACACGGGACCCTTTGCTTAGTAGGTAGACACGCTAGGTACCGACTGAGCTAAGGGGTTGGACTCATTTATTTTGTTGATTCACATTAAAAATAAAATCTAGTAAAAATCTAGACATGCATTTCACTTGGTCACCAATGAAGGGGATTTCAGTGTTTGAATTTCTGTCAGGTGCATTTATAATATTTCATCTTCACTTTATTTTTATCATATGAAAATCCTCTCTACTCAACCTCGTGAGGACAAGTGAGGAGCTATTTTAATAAAAAAGTAGCAGCTCCGGTCTAAGAAACTGAGATCAACGGTTGGAGGGTTTGCTGTCCTGACTACGTGACACTCTTTACCCGCTTATGTTGATACTATCTTTATAACACGCGGCAGCCGCTCGATCGGTATAGCTCGCTTGCAAGAGCACGCTATGGAGTTTTTATTTTAATTATTATGTTCTTTTCACGCTAGTATGGATGAGTTATCTTTGAGCTACTTTCCTTATTCTTACCCCTTGTTATAAATTAGGACTTATTGTTAACAGGGATGATGAGGATAGTTCAGAAAATGTGCTACCGCATTATTGTGAACAAAGGGTTGTAAATCATCAGCAATACACTTGCATATTAAAAAATAGTTCCTAGTGAATAAGTCCGAAATCCGAACCACAAATTCCCCGACAATGGCAACCTTTCACATCCTTAAAACAAGTGTCTGCTGGTGCATGTTTCTATTCCTTAGACCTGTACTAAGACGTTAATAGCTTTTATGTTATATGTAATAATAAAATTAAAATAAATAAAGTTCCTTTACTACACAGTAATCCGAAACTCCTCGACGCCCTCCTTCCTTTGAATAATTGCGCCCACCCTCTCCCACCCAAGCCCCAACATGGGATACAAACACTAATGGGGAAAGTTTGTTTTTAAACAAATCAAGACAAAGACTTATAAAATTATGAAAATTGTAATTTATTTACTTTATAATGTTAACTAATTATTAACAGTAAATGGAAATAATCCCCTTTTCAAAATAAATAGCACACCAATTAAATTATTCTAGTTAAAATTTAAAATAAATACACGCATGATTTTTACTTTCTTAAGCTTATCTAGAGACTATAACTAATAATTTCCACATGTACCCAATTTTATATTTAAAACATATTTAGTAATTATTTGAGAGGACATCATAAAACGTTGTAGAAATACTAATATTGTTTTTATCTTTTCAAGGACATTTTTGTTAATTTGTTTTTTAAGTTTTATTTATAATTTTTCTCAATTTGTTTCTGGTTTGCAACATCAGAATGTTTATGCATAGAAGCCTATCTCATTTGACCTTTACAATAATCCATCTTTTATTTGAGAGTACCATTTTTTAAACCTATCTCTCGCTTTAGTTTCAGTTTTATATTCTTTTCTACCGTTCTGAACGTAGACTAGTTTTTTCTACACTATCCAGCAAAAAGTAAAATCACTTCACGTCTTGTTTTCACAACTTGGTTTTCTATTAGGTTTCTTTTTTTTTTACTTTTGTAGTTACTCGAGTTTAATCTCTTTTTTTCAGTCTTGTGCTGTAATGTTTACTAAGCCTATTCATTAGTTCGGTACGTCTATTTAACCATGAAAATCAGAATAAGCAGCATTGGCATTTAGATGTGGGAACACAATAATGAGTCAATGTCTGCTAGTATTTTTTTTTTTTACTTTTAGTATTTACAGTTAGTTTACACACAAGTTTGGTCATAAACGCCTTGGACCATACTTTTAGTGAACTCTCGAATTACTCGTACCATAGCTTTTCTTATTTTAGGCTACTCTCTCATAAATAAAATAATGTATTCGTGAAAATTTTCTACTGTAAGATCATAATGATGTGTCTCCCAGAAGAGCGCAGGAAGGGGGCGTTTGAGGCGTTTGCAATCCCCTAGAATGTAGGCCTATATACGTCTAAAAACCTGTGTTGGTTTAAGGAATAGTAACATTTTAAAGCTGAGCCCCACTCCTCCCCCCCTACTCTCAGAAAATTTAACTTATGTCTCTACACCTCTGGTCCCCGAACACATGGGGAAAAAGTTGAAAGAGTTTGATGATGGGGGTTTTTTCAAACTTTTTATTTAGATGTTATATACCTCAAGGTTTTCTTCTTAAGTCAACATACCGAAGAAGGTTTGATGTGATTTACATCCAACTGGCGCTGGGCATGCATTCAGCCCTTCGGCTGGTTAGTGCTACCTGAACCATCTGGTACTAGGTGAAATCTTTGTTTTAACTTTATATATAAAACTAAGGTTAGTTTAAAAATGGCCGATTTTTTAAAATTGATGAATTGTTCAAAAATAGCACCAATGATTTTTCTCAAAATTGTTATATAGTGAGTGTTTACAAGATAAATAAGAATGTAAACATATGTTTGTTTTTCTAAAGATAACTACTATAATGTTTTCTCACTTATGACAAATTTTTGAAAATTTGAACCATTATTTTAAATGGCTTTAATATTTCTGTCGCATTGAAGAGTTTTTCCACCTTAAAAACTGAATAAATAATGTTTTTGTTTCTTAGATTAAGCTATTTCAGGGTATTTTACTTATAACAAATTTTTTATTATCTCTTAACAAAAAAAAACTTAATAAGAAAGCATATTCAACTGTGTATCTTACTTTTTCTCCAAAATACGATACTATAATTTTGACATTAACCTATTGGATCTCCTTTCAGACCGCAATCCTTCGGCACCCATTCATTACTGACTCTGTCCATATGAGTTTTGCCAAATAACCTTTTTAAATGCTGCATTCACCTTGCTCTTGTGTTTTTCCTGACAAACCCACGCTTAACATCCATAAAACAATATTGGTGTCAACACACCTTTATATACTGCCATCTTTGCCTCTTTCGATACTACTTAACTCTTTGCAATAGTCCACATACATCTAACTACTCTCCTAGAGGTATCCACCCGTCTGTCAATTCAACCAGTGATCCTTCCGTTTTTACAGAACATTATGCCCAGATACACAAAATCATTCACTTGTTCTAACAGTTTTCCATTTATACTAAGTTTACAATCATTTCCTGATGTCCTTATCAAATCCATTACCTTAGTTTTGGAGACATTTATACTAAAATCCATTCTGCCTGTTGCCAAATTCAAACAATTTAATGCATTCTGCAGGTCATCTTCACTTTCAGCCATTAATGCGGCATTATTTGAGGATAACAGCACCTTCACACTCACATTGTTCATTTGTACACCAACCACGTACTCACAAGAATCCCTAATACATTTATCAATGAATACAATAAACAACCATGTAGACATAATACAACCTTGTCTAACACCCTGTTCAATGTCAAACCATTCGCTCAAAGCTCCCTCCACCTTTACGCACGCCTTACTTCCATCATACACACCGCCATAATTGCATTTACTAACCATGCATCCACACCATACTTTCTAAGAACATTTCATAATATATTCCTATTCGCATGATCGTACGCTTTCCCCACGCACAATACACTTTCTTCCTTATTCCCATACATTTCTCAATCACTTGTTGCAATGCAATAATATGGTCCACGCAACCTCTACCTGTCATAAAACCATATTGCACACCCCAAATCTTGTCCGCAGTTCTTTCACGCACCCTCTCAATTAAAATTCTCCAAAAAACTTTGCCTAGAGTATTATTAGTATTACTAATGAGTAAATCACATAAAGGTGCGGTTATTAAAGAGTAAATAAGATTTACTTTACACACAATCTTCTCGAAAGAGAATATAAACCTTTTCCTAGCTTCTCGGGTCAGTTTGAGCGATTAACTAACTCTGTGGATGTTATCGCTACTGAACACAAATCTTGTTTAGTGTGCTCAAGTGTCAGTGTTGACATATATTACTCAAAATAACCCAATTAAGTTAACAAGACGTCCAGGAACATAAACATAAATAAATATTATTGAATAAAAAAGTTTTAAAGATAGGATTAAATGTCACGACGTAAAATAACAAGTCATTCCCTAAATCTACCAAGACTGCTTTTGAGCCCCGATCTATTGATTCCTAACCAACCTTACACGATCCGGATGGACAGCTCTGTTTGAGGCTGGTCCACTTATATAAGAGTCACAAAATATTATCCATTGATATCGTTTGTGAAATTGGGATTTTTCCTTTCACAGGTGAGTTAACAAAGGCCACCCAGAGAGTAAGGAGACAGTCCACCCCCAGATCCCCAAGAAAAGTGGGTCCCCGATAACCCAAACATCAATTTATTAAAGAGGGAAAGCCTTGCTGCAATCACAGATCATGAGAATTAAAGTAAATATTTTTTTAGTGAATTTCTGACCCTGGTTCTTTTAAATATGCCTAGCAATGCAAAGATAATGATAATTAAGTTTAATATTAAAAGGAAAACTTTAATAACCTAGCAAATATTATTGACCCTCATATTAGAAATACCATTCCCTTTATAAATCGAACAAAATATTAATAAAAAAAATAAGCAATACCTAGGTTAAGTAGAGCATTTTTTTAAAAAATTCATCACATACCATCCTCTTTTCCTTCAATCTCTTTTGTCTATTAAACTTTGGCACTTCCTAACCGTTGAATCAAGTGGGGCAAAAAAAAAGAGAGAGAGAGAAAGAAGGTTCAGAAAATATATCTTTTTTTTCTCCACCCTTCAGCCATCCCCCTTTCACTCTTTTACGTCCTTTAGCAGCATTGTCCTCGAACAACAGAATCGCGTTCTATTTTCAAACCCCATTGCACCTCTGGAATCTCGGGCGTCTTTTTATAACATCACTTCAAGTGAACGCCCATCGTCGTTTTTATTAGAAAGTTAATTTTATTTGTCACTCCTCTTCCACACTTTTTTTTTCAGGGGCGTAGAGGGAAAGAGGTAGAATTGGGGGGGGTTCAACCCATCCTGCAAAAGATGGGTAGGAAAAAAAAAATCTATTTATTCCATCAGATGACAAACTTGACATTTGACACAAGTCTTCCTTTACTTTTAAACATTTATTATTATTTTTTATGAGACGTTTCGTATACTTTTTGATTTCCGTAAAGTGTCTCTTTTTTGATGTGAAGGAAAGAAGAGTTTGGGTGATTGAGTGGTGGGCGAAAAATATTTCTAATTTCTACAAGAGCAAGGAAGATTCGTGCTAGGGTATCACAGGTTCGTCGGATTGGCAGCACTGTACCGGTGTATATTTTATTTTTAGATATTTTTTTCTGAAGAATGATGTAATATCTTTACATGATAATGTGTAATTAAATTTATCGAGTCAGCAGATTTACACGTGTCAGACTACTTAGGTTTAGATTTGTCCAAGGGTTAATTTGATCTGTAGAATGTAATATTATAAAATTAGTTGGTTTAAAAACAGAAATGAAAACTTATTTTTTTGCAGAAGTGTCATTAACAATTCATTTAAAATAAAACATTGTAAAATAATGAGCTATATCACCCACTTCTGTGGTCACATGGTCTAAGGATCTACTCTTGCAATATACTTGACTGCCGAAAAAGAAGATCTGGTTTTGATTAAAGTTGGGTGTACTAAGGGTGATTTTTCCTAAGTGGTTCTCCACTCTCCTTCCACAAAAATTTGGGTACAACTCCTCCAAATTCAACATTCCTAAGACTAGTATAATTATTAAATAGGCATATAACCCAAATGAGCAGTAAGAGGCGGTGCTATCAAAAACAAATTAAAGCTATCTAAATAGTGTATTTAATAATTTTGTATTTTGCTTAGCACTAATAATATTAAGAAACTAATTTAAATGGTAGGAATGATAAAGTCAACCAAAATTAAATTCACATGGATTAGCGTGAAAGGAGCTTAGGAAAACCACATGTGGAGAAACCACTCCAAAGTGCATCCTACTTAGGGCCAGTTTCATAGTCAGATTTAGTACGCCTAAAGTGCGAGTCGATACTAAATACAGGACGACACCTACCTAGACCAAAATGGAATGGGCCAGTTTCGCATATGAAACTGGCCCATTCCATTTTGGTCTAGGTAGGTGTCGTCCTGTATTTATTATCGACTCGCACTTTAGGCATGCTAATTTTGACTATGAAACTGGCCCTTAGACTCGAACTCTGAACTTGCTGTCTATGTCATGCAAGGTCAATATGAACCTAAAATCTTAGACGGTTTAGCCAAAGCTACGGATTTTGATCCTGGGGTTGATAAACACAGATTTATTTTATTTATATTGATTTTTATGACAACCCAACTTGTATCTCAGATGCTTATAGAGCATATATATATTTTTTTAGTACTGCGTCTTACTATCTTATACAGCCGGGAGCAAACCCCAATATCCTCGTCTTCGGCTGTCTAGTCTAACACAAGAATAGCGCCCTCCGAAGTGGGTTTATTCCAATTAAATGACACAAGATGAAAAGAGCGAGTTCTTAGAAAATACACCAGTATCAGTTTATAGGAATTATGGTAGACCCTAATATTCAAGTCAAAGAACCCCCCCCCCCCACCCCCCCTTGGTTAAACAGTGGTACAGTTTATTTGTGTGTGGGTGTACTGTAAAGTTCCATCGCTCTCGAACAAGCGGGTAAGAGGATACCCCCTACCCTCCTCAACCTTCCTCTCCGCTGTTTATTCTGAGTCAATCGTGTGGAAAATAGAAGCGCACGCGTTACTCCCGTTGACGTATGAAATTGGTGTCGAGAACGCCGTTTTGCTTGGCAGCAAGAGAGAGAGAGAGAGAGAGAGAAGGACCCGTAGGGTGGATGAAGGGGTTAGAGGAGGTGGTCTATGGGTGGGGCAGAGACTGAGCGTCGATTTATTAGGATTGTCACCGCGGCGCCGCCCTCGAGCGCTAAGCCGACGCCGTAAAGAGCGACACTCTACGTTAACCCCACCCTTCACGTCCTCAACCAACCCCCCTCCCCCAATTTTCACTCGGTAACAGCACGGAATAAGGGGATGAGTAGGGGTCAAATGAACAGGCACTCTTGACATCATGAATACAAACAAGTTCAGAGGCGGTAGGGTTGAGGCGGGCAAAAATAAAACAGAAAATGTTAACGGAAGTATATAAAAAAAAGGTTACTCGTTAAATTACGTTTTTTAAATAAAAAATCTACACAGCTAATAGTGTCCTAGTAAAGGAATCAATGAGGATAAGTAATACAGAATACGAGGGGCGAAAAAAAATATGCGAAAAAGAAAGTTTCAGTTAAATTACGTCAGATTCTAAATGTAATTGATTTTTTCGTGATGTTCAGAAATTTTCATTTAAAGGAATTTAAACTAAAATCAATGCATTACGATTTTAATTCGAGAAATATTGTAGTATTTTAAAGAAATAAAACATGGCCAACATTTATTGTATATCTGCAAGAACTGAGGAAGATGCTATACACAGCACTATTTATCATTCTTTCTACAAACAATTGGTGATGAATTTGTTTATAACTAACCTTCCTCAATATAGCACCTTAGATTAAATAGGTTAGTTCATCAATAACCAATTCTATGGTACTTATAAAGTAAAAATAAAATTATTATAAAAATATATATATAAATATTTTATAATAATGAGATAAATTATACATTGAATTATTTTTGCGAACAATTTAGTAGGGTTGACAAATATACCAATTTAATTGAATAATCTGTTAATTCGAAACTATTTAATTTCATCCCGTACCAGTAGGAATAAGGACTAAGGCGTCAATATCGTCTTGTCAGGTTTAACGGTGGTGGGTTGGTTGGGGTTCGTGTCTTGACCGGGTGTCTTAACGTGTTTTCTTTTTCACTAAATGTTTTCCTAGGCTACCTACACACACATTCAGGTAGACGTCTTCTAAATATCTCCCAAGCCCATTAGTGTAACTATGCGGGTATCCCGGACGAGTGTTAAGACGTGGAGCACGGTTTGGCAAGCTTGTGGATAAACGTTGTTGCTACCCGCATGTGTTCGCTAGGTTGACACCGCGTTGATGTAAGAAAGATCAAACAGACAAGAACCACTTCCATGGTTAGTGAGTGGGCTTGGCCTAGCCCTCCATTCCTTGGAGAAGATGGCGTTTAATCCCTACGGGTACACTTCGTTGCTCAATTGGTCTTAGGCATCACCCTCGCAATAGACTAGACTTCCAATGACGGGGACATAGGAGTTCAAATCCCGGTTGGGTGAACTGAGGGTGGGGTTTCTTAATGGTTTTCCACTTTCCCTCCACACAAATGCGGGTACACTTTTTTATATTCTACATTTCTAATTGCTAATATATTATCGTAATTAGTACATATACGACCCGCCTCGGTGGTGTAGTTACCTAACGAGCTAGTTTCGTGTTGAGCTAGACTGCCGAGGACGGTGAGATCGAGGTTCGAATCTCGCTCGGGTGACCTGGGGTGGTTTTTCCTAAAATTTTCCACTCTCCCTCCACGCATATGTGCGTTTACTTCCTATGTATTCAACCTTTCCAATTCCTAGTCTATTAGCGTAATTAGTACTTAAGCGTATAGCCTGAACGGGTAGTAAGATGCGGTATTAAATTAAATAAGTACATAGATTATACGCATGACAAAATTGGTAGTTGTAAGATGTGGTGCTAAAAGAGGCACTTAGCGTGTTTTTCTAATTTATTTTAGTATTTATACTCCCTCCAAATGAATGCCAGTGTGTCCAAATTTTTTTTGTGGTGTCGTGGAGTGCTTCTAAGATGAGCATAAAACTGTACCTATGACGTGTTCCTTCCAGATCGGTTCCAATTTGACCACTCAAGTCTTAGGCTCTTCCCTATTTAACTCACATGGGAATACATTTCTGTGTATATTCGTGTGTTCTACTCAGTAGGTTCATCTTTTCTTTTGATTTAGGTTAAACCACTGGAGCTATGTTTAGTCTTGGGCTAAACTATTTTCTTTATTTAGATATTTGAGAGATGATGACGTATAAAAAACGTGCCTTACAAACTATTTTAATCTTAAATATTAGATATAATACTTGACACTCAACCTTATCATCCAGAAATATCTTTAAATTAGAAATAGATATATAATTATATCGGGCCTACTAAGAGCAAATATATCAATTAAAAACAGTCGGTATCGAAAATCAATATTAGTGCTTTCACACCTTGAACGACTTATAAATAAAAAATGTCCATGCCTGACCGCTATTTCCAACCTTATGTATCAAGTATGTTTATGTTCACGTGTTTCACCAAATTCTCCAAGGAGAACGTTTTTGATCTTATTAGAATTCATATTAATTGTCCTTATGTTCCCTTGAATTATTATTATTATTATTATTATTATTATTATCACCGCGTCTTACTACCCGTTCGGATTATACGCACTTATGCTAATGTGCAATGGTAGGGTGATTGTGAGATGAAATGGAGGACCTACAGTTTAACGTGGAATCCAAACCACGGTGGAGGCCTGGCATTCCTCACATTCACAAGTTGTGATTAATACACATCTTGTCAGAGGTGAAGGAAGGGTTTGGCAATCAGATAAATCTGTGCCGGGACCGAGGATTGAACCCCGGACCCTCAGCACAGAAGTCTGACACCTTACCCCTAGACCACCAGGTCACCAATCCCTTGAATTAGATGTATATTATTTCTGATAGTATCCACTGTCACTATGGCGCACATAATCTTTCTTTTCTATTATTAGCACCGTGTCTTAATACCTGCTCAGTCTAAGCGCATATGTACTAATTACTCTAATGAGTTAGGGATGATAAAGGTTGAATTTAAATGAATTGTACCCGATTTTGCGTGGAAGGAGGATGAATAACTATTTTGGGAGGTCGTGTTATAACTTATTGTTTAAGACCGGTATGTGAACTTTATGAAGAAATGTATGCAGTCATCATGCTACCTAATGTTTCTGATGGGGGTAGAGATAAGACATGTGTTTGAATCAGCGTGCTTAGCCAGTTCTTTAGCTAGCTATTCTTTCCATACAAAGTCCTATAATTTAAATTAGGTTGAATGTTGAAAGTCACAAATATTTAAGTATTTTTATTATTTTTTGCGAAATTCCCTATTTTTCCCCTATTTTTTCCACAGATAAAAAAAAAACTGTTTTCCAGTTGCGTGGAAATCCTGCGAATCAACCATCCCTTCCTCCATCACATGAAACCTACTTTAAAGACACTTATCAGGATTCTAAACAAATTCCCCAAAGGTAGTGAGTAAATGACTTAAACACATTGTCTTAGCGTTCTTGACAATGGCAGTTATTGAACGCTCAAAACATATAATGTATGTAGATTAATTTCCCTCATCCTCAAACGTGATTAAAAAATCAAGATGATTTGATCTTAGGTTTATAAAAACTTTTATATTTAGGCCATTATTTAATATCTTTATCAATTCACACTTCTAATAACCGAATAACCTTGTGGCAAATGTTTTATTTAATTTAATTAATACAACATAGATTATTTAAAGTAAAACCTAATTTAAAATCTTATAAACAAAATTAAATATAATCATGTACTAGAAAAATTCATCTTAGAAGAACCAAATCTTTGTCTTGTTTTCCCCACTACGGATATAATATATACCTTTCCAAACAAAATTATTGTTAATCCTACTAACCAAACCGACTTTAATCAAATTGTAAATTTAAACCTTCTTAGGTAACATAAACCGACACTGAAAGGCTTATTTGTTAATGTTTACTTAGCACACAGCTGTTTTACTGTGTTATTATAGAGCATTAGGGAAAAAAAACACTTTACAAAGGATTTAATCAGTCAGAAGGGTTAAGGGACTCCCCTAAAAACGAGTAACAAAAGAAAGATAAGGGATAATACCCTTTACTTGGTTCAAAACACATTTGCAATACACCCCCCAGTATATTGATTGGCTTACGATGTTGCATATGTGAACTGGATTGAAGGGAAGCAACATATTTAGTAATAGTGAAAAAACAAATTGGTGTCGAATGTTTTCTAAACGGCTTTATTTTAGTCTTTTATGAAATTTTAGTCTGAGAGTCATGTTCCCGCATACCATTATGAAATCAGTGATGTTGCCGGAAATATATTAGTAACAGTTATTGCTGCCTTTATGAAAATTTAGTTTCTACCCATCCAGGTTATCCGCTTGAGGATTAAAAATCAGTAAGCTATAATTTTAGAAGAGCTGTGCCCGAATTTGCGTGGATGGGGTATTTTTAACCATTTAAGAAAACGAACACCCTCACTCTACTCAGTTGGGATTTGAAACCCAACCTCCCAGATCACCAACAAACCAGAAAAGAAAAGGTGGATGCCTTAGCCCACGTTATAACCAATGTGAGTTTTATGAAAGCTAACTAAGAACTTTAATTTTGCTTAAGGCTTTGAGAAATGTTTGAGAAACTATTCGAGTAAAAGTAAATTAATCTATTTTATGTTTTGTAAAAATGATTATTCTTCCCTAAAAACAAAATATCTATTCAATAGAACTAGATTATTATATATATAATAAGATATACATGCCTATATAAAAATATTGATACTACTGGGCCCATATCATTAAAAATGAGTATTCTTTGTATAAATCTGTCCAGCTGTTTTTTCGTAATTTAAATTACCATAGATGAGCTTGTACAATTATTTAATAAGATATACCTGGCACACATTTGGTAGGTATTTTATGAGTAGGCCCTTAAGCCCTAAAATAATAGATCTTATTCTTGTTTTACAGTTGTTTAATAAATGGCACGTTTTTACTTTGTTTTTTCTCTAAAATCAAATGATTAAATTGAGTATATATTACAGTAATTTGTTCGTAGCCTATTAGATTATTACCATATAGACCCTACCAGTGGTTTCAGATTTTTCATGAGGTTTGAGCCCAATTTTTTTGTATAAGAGCACCACGTCCCATGATAATTTACAAGCTTTTAAATATTAGTTTTACTACCAGTATTACACAAGTGGTGTGGGTATAATTTAGACTATATGTAGCGTGGCAGGAGAGAAGAAAATCATTCAGGGAAAATCACTCTCAGCACAGCCGACTGAAATTTGAAAACTGATCTCCCTGTCACCGATAAACTAACCAAGACATTAAGACTAACATTAAGTCATTCCACCTGCCTATTATACCTGTTTTAATTTCTATAAGTTGTTTATATAATGAATATATGAATGCGATTAAGATGTCGCAAAATAGAATATACGAATCTGGTGGGAATTTTAAAATCTTGCTACAAGATCCACTCACACAAACACAGGACTGATACACGTAAACGAAGTCAGCAAGCAACAGTGAATGCAAAAGTTTGATAGACAAAGGGAACCTGTACATTCTTAAAACAATTTTAACGACTTATATCTTTATTTGATTTCGTGCCCTCCTCTTAATCATTATAATCACTTAAAAATTAAATTTAAATACAATTATAACCTCAACAAGTATTGTGACCGTTAGGTTGGAAACCATTGCCATAAAATAGTAATATGTTTTATTTTTCTATTGAATTTTTATATTAAATTAAATTCTCAACACAAATGAAACAATAAAATGATTAAAGAAACACTCGTTAATAAATACATGGGTGTTGTAGAAGTATTAACTTACGTAAGCACAATTTTGGCCATTTTGGACCTTGTAAGAAAAAATAAGCCATTGTCCGACCCCACCCCTCCCTCGAGCATACATTATATTTGTAAACTTTTTTCACAGGAAAAACAATTCATAAAGTTCTGGTAATTACGTAGAGGCGTAAATATTGTTGCAAAATAATTCACAATAAACAATGTTGTAAAATTATTTTAAATGTATTGTGTTAAACAAATAAAATTAAACTAGAGTTATAAATGTTTATAAAAACACTCTAAACTGAGTTTGATCTGATAAAGAAGGTTCTTGAATCCACATCTCGACACTTTTAATTATTTTTTGTCCATTTGGGGTGGCTGGGTCACTGCACCATTCTTGTCTATCTCTCTGTCTTACGTAAGCATTGTTCTGAATCTCCCACCCCCCTCCCCTTTGTCAAAAATAAGCAGAACTCGAACTCCCCATCCTCAAAGGTGCTTAAGTAATACTTGAACACCCACATATCAAAATATAAACATTGAATCATATACAGTACAACAATAATTATAATATTATAAGACTAATACGAAGTGTCTATATTATTGTTATTATTATTATTGTTATTATTATTATTATTATTATTATTATTACCCCGTCTTACTACCCGTTCGGGTTATACGCACTTACGCTAATGTGTAATGGTAGGGTGATTGTGAGATGAAATGGAGGACCTATAGTTTAACGTGGAATCCGAACCACGATGGAGGCCTGGCATTCCTCACATTCACAAGTTGTGATTAATACACAAGTGTCTATAAAAGCAGTGTTTTGTACAGTACATTTTCTGATGTTGAAACTTTTCAAATTTTGGTTAGAGACAAGACGTTGCGTGTCTAAAAGCTTTTCGGAATTTTGATGATTACTTTATAAACCGTCGAAGCCAATCTGGATCGTGTTTTTGGTTGAATTGAATACCAATGCACCGCGACCGCTCACGAACTAAACGATGTTTAAACATCCGTCCCTAAAGTGGTCGGGAAAGTGACCGCTTAGCGGATTCTGTCGATTTTCCAGTTCCGTTAAATTGGATATAACAATAGTTGCAGGCATTTTATATTGGTGGGCAGCACGTCTGACATAGCTCACCTAAGAGCCTCTTGGTTTCATTCCAGATAAGGGTAAAAATGTTTCCCTGTGAAAATTGTTTTTTTACTTTCTGATAAATGGTATATTAATTAATCAAGTTTATTGGTGTTTGTTATTTTTTGGGCTTTTGAACTAGGTTACAATAAGCTACTAATAATATTTAGAAGTTTTAAATGTGAGGAAATAATCACCGATATTTAAATAAAAGTAAATCTATTTAGCAAAAAATATTGTTTTTCCTCCATACTATTTAATAAAAGTGACAGCTGAAGTAGATCTCATGATTGGACGTAAGAATATATGAGAGTAGTTTTAATAACGTTTGTAACTCTCCTTCTACCATCATTTTACTATATTTATTTAGCACCACGTCTTACTACCCGTTAGGGTTACACGCTTAAGTACTATTTACGCTAATGGGTTAGGAATTGGAAGGTTGAATATAGAGTAAGTGAACCCGCATTTGCGTGAAGGGACAGTGGAAAACCATTTAGGAAAAACCACTCCCAGTTCACCCGACCGAGATTCGAACCTCGATCTCCCCGTCCTCGGCAGTCGAGCTCAACACGACTAACGCGTTAGCTAACTACGCCACCGAGGCGGGTCATTTTACTATAATTTGTGTGCAACGCATCATGGGTCAGTACACATTTTTGCGTTCGTGTGAATTGTTTCACTGCTCAAGCAAATTCTTGTTTTCTATTTTTGGTGAACGTGTTTTTTGATTTAATCTTAAGGACGTTGCAAACTTGGAGATTTCAAAGCTATCGTGTGAGGCGGGTTGCGTCTTGACTTGACGCACCTTATCACTCCAAGCACTATCACACTTAGATACCAATGTATGAAATGGAATATTAAGAATAAAACAAGTGGTCCACCCTGTTAGGTCTTTGGTTTATTTACTGAAAACAATTCCCCTTTTCCTCTGACGAGTTTACAAAGTCATTATACTATTTTCACCTTGAAAACTTTGACTTACTTTTTTCTTTCCTATTCTAGATATACATATGTTACCACTGACTTTTTTAATCCATAACCCGGCATGAACACTCCTACAGGCCATTTTAATGACCTAGCCAAATATCTGAAGATGTAGATTATTTAAAAAAACTACTTCAAGATAGAAATAATAATTTTATTAGATTTTAAGACTATGTTTAGAATTATTTAAGAATTTGTAGTTTTTGTTTCAACGTTATATCTTTAAAACTCGCTGAAAAAACGTTAATTCGTTAGAATGGGAAATCCTATCTTGGCTTTCCGTGACATCACAGGTAGGCAACGTCCTTAAACGCTAGGGCATTATTCTTAGGCAATATTATGTTAACCCTGTATGATGCTAATCGTTAGTGCTATGGAGTCTATCCTAAGCAATGGCCAACAACTCTGAGATATTTAAAGGAATTCGAAAATATGCGAGATATTCGTAATCCATTATGAACATGAGGTCTCAAGCGCTATAACACCGTTTGCGAAAGGTTTCTGTAAAACAATTGAAAAATATGCTGGGTCTACGATAGTAGCATGTGTATAAATAATTTGTTCCAAGAAACAATCGATTTAACATTTGTATTTAGGAAAGGTAGAATCTTTATCTTGCAGTGATTTCCATATTATGTCATCGTAAATACACCTAGTCGAATATTAAGTGTTGTAAAGCTATGTGTGACAATTGAGCTACTTCCCTTAATTGTGCTGTCAATGCTAAACAATATCAAGACCTCTCGTCCTTAGATTCACATTTTCACGGTCGTAACTCACAACACAATCAATGTCGGGCTCAAATATCAACGAAATGGACCTCAACTTGGTTGTAAAGAAGGTCACGTTCACGAGAAAAAAAAAAGGTCAATTGATTTGAAAGCAAAGTATAAATTGAAAATCTTTCAAGTCTTAAAATTACACATTTGCCAATTTTGGTCACCCATACAGGTTCCTAAATTATGGGATTGTGGTTACGAATAAGAAAACATGACAGTTCAAAAACTCTTTGGAAGAAACATGATGGAGATAATTTTTTTTAATACCGAAAAATATATCTTGGGAGCAGGGAAATTGAACCTAAGGCTTTAGGATTAACGCTTGAGTGTTCTATTGATTGTCATGTCCATGAAGATTGCATTCAGTTTGCTAGGCCGAATGGCCAATGTTCTAAGCTATTTTCGAGGAAAAATTTTTCAAAATATATCCCAACACTCTATCACAAGTATGCCTATGCACAATTTTGTTAAGTTGCTATAATCAAAATCACCCATGTAATTAAATGCTTGGAATGCTTTTAGCTTACAATTTTTTTCCGCAGGATGGTGAATCTTGAGTAATTGAACCAGATTTGAAGCTTTTGCTCGGATGATAATCTCTACATTGACTGAAAACTTATTAGGTAGTCCATTGGTTCTCAAGGGGTGTACCATGATATTAGTTATGTTATGTAATTGTTCATGAAAAGAATATTTAAGAGTAGTTTAATTCAATTTTTTTAAGAAATAAGAAAAAAATTCCAACACTTTAATTTATTTACTTTCCAGAGATATAATGGCTTACAATCAAAGAGTTGAGTGAAACATTACCGTTTATTACACTAAAGTTCAATTTGTGGTCGAATAGAGGTCACACACTCATTTCCTGTTCATCTGAGAGAAGTGTCTGCGCATGCTTATGCCCGAGTCTCCCATAGTGTTACCAACTTATACACTAATTGCGCCGCGAGTAATCACAACAAATAAAAGTGTGTCGTGAACAAAAATAAAAGGTTGAGAGCCACTGCGTTATTCTAACCTTACGACTACAATTGGCCGACAGACTAATCAAGGCAAGGCAAAGCATGAGCATCGAACAAAACCCTGTCACAGAAGAATGGTTTGACACAGTACAGACAGTTGCCCATACCTATGCATTACTATGCTTGCTTATCCAGCGTTGTGCTGCATGGTGGACTCACACATGATCAGAATACCCCAAAAAATCCAAAAGTCCTGAATAATATTTATTTTTCAAGTAAGACAATATGATCACATTAGATATTACCTAAGAAACTTAAATTAGCCCAATATGGAAAACCGACGTCTTTTGAGTTTTAGTTCACGGTTTTATAAAATTAAAAAAATCCAATGATCGTTTTATCTCTACTAAAAAGTAACTAACATATCTTACATGCATAAAATATATAAAACAAGAGATTGAGATTCTCTACAAATACCCAAAAATAGAACCGAAAACTTTTAAAAATAATTTGCCTTCCAAGCGGCTAGGGTTTGGAAAGCCAAAATATCAGCATTTAAAGCTTTAAAATCAAGTATAAATAAATTAGTAAAAATATGCAGGTATTTTATAACTGGTGCCTTAGAATTAGCATGAACGGCTCTAATAGGATTCTATACTGTGACTTGGAGATGCATTGTATCAAGAACTACTTCCCGGAGATTAATCAGTCTTTCTACGACAAACCTCTCATCCAGAGGCTTAGGATCAAGGTGTAGACCCAGGAGCGTACCACACATGTTCCAAAGCCCTGCTAGGATAATTAAAGATGATAATAGCTATTGCTTAGGAGATGGATCTTACCCGTAAGGTAGTGCAATTGCACATGTAGTCCAATTTCATAAGAAGGGCTTTATCTGACAGATAATAATGCTACTAAATATACTTTCACATATCCATACGGCAATTCATGTGATCTGCAGCTGTCACTTTTGATAGATATTACTAAGCTCCATATAATAACACTAATAATATAGTACATTTATATCAATATTGACCATCAAACAAATACAGGTTTTCTTTTTCTAACACGAACCTTCCTACCAAAACCCTACAATACCTGCAATTTCCATTGTAAGCTTAATCTGGTATTTATTTAATGTTTTTGTTTGTGTACTAGTTCAGTCTTTTGGGTATATTTCATGAAATTTGACCCCCCGTAGGGGTTTGTAAAATAGTCGCGTGACCTCTGATGTCCCTGCAGGATTTAACATATTCTTTCACTTCTCTACTGGAAGTATTTGAACATGAATTCAGGACTTGATCTCGGTATACCCTGGAGTTGTATTTCTTTCTTTATGCCAAATAATAAATTTAGAATATCTGTCGTTTTATTGGGATGGTTTCTAGAATGAGGTCAAGTTAATCCACTAATGTCCTATATATAAATTAGATGTGCATTATATATATATTAATATGCACATCTAATATATATCACAATATATATATATTAATAATATATATAATATATATATATATATATTGTTTGAACTTCTCCACATTAGCAAGAAGAGAATTGAAAGAAAAGCTCTCTTTCAACCCAGCGTAGTCAGGAGCGCTAACCGCATATCTATCCTTAATTTTAATATCGGTTTCAATCCTTCATAATGGACATACGGTTCTCTTCACGTCCTGTCGGTAAAGAGCGGACTTCCGTTAATTGTGGTGTCAGCGAGATTGGTCACACGGGGCCCGCGAGGGAGAGACCCCGACGCGACATTGTTTGTCGGGGATTTTCGGAAGACTGGGAACCCCCTCACCGCTTGTCTCCTTGGGACACAGGACGAAACTCTCTACGTCATCTACTCGTCTATATCTCACGTCACCACCACCGCGGCCAATCGCAAGACAACCTACCTACGGAGAGGTAACTTTGAGAGCAATCCGAGGAGGAACAGAATTCAGGTGATTGAATTTAGTAATTTTCTGCGTCCAAAAACGCTTACTGACGAATCAATATAAGTAATAAGTGAGACCGCACACTTGTCTAGCATTTGAATTTTGCAAATGCCATTCGGGCCTCTCATATGCTAGATGGAAGTTAAAGCAAGGCAACTTATAATACTCCCGTACACATGTATCACAAATTCCAGCCACTCTTCCTCGTGGGAATAACTTGGACCTAAAGGTGGGATGGAAGGGGACGCTAGAAAAGGTAAATGTTTTATGCAATTTTTATGACAAAATCTTTTTTTGACCAAAATCAATAAAATATTGCTCCCGTACAAATATAGAGTTTAATTTTCTTCTCATGGTGATATAAACAGTTCCTGAATATTTCATGAGCATGGTGGAATTATCTAACAAAGTTTTTAAATTAAGAGAAAAAGTTATAATTAAATTCAAGAACACCCGTGGCAGATATTCAAGAAATTTTGAGGTCGCCATTTGTAGAAAATTAAATTCTATATTTGTACAGAGCCAATATTTTATTTATTTTGGCCAAACATGTTTTGTTATAAAAAAAACTGCATAAACTTTTCCCTTAACTCGCGCCCCCCCTGCAACCCAATTTAAAAATGTTTCAAAGATTCGAAAGCTATTGTAGGAGTCGAAGTTGAAGCAAAGGATATTTGACCTTAGACTTCAATATTTCAAAGCTTCACACAACACTAATTTGAACATTCTGAAACTATTTAAAACATAAACTTTCAAATGAGTGTTATCAAACTTGTGCGGCTATGTGAAAAAAAAAAGGCAGTCCAGAAATCCAGTGGAAGAGATTGAGCTATCCTTGATATGTGTGCGCCGTGAAATGTTGTTGTTGAAATCTGTTGATGTTGAGCAGTCCCGAATTGAAATACAGGCCAAGGATCCTACGAGCTGTGAAATTAAACATTTTTTTTCTACTCCTTCCCTTTCTTTCTCTCTCTGTCTCCCAAACCTTCCTTATAGTCCCCAACTGAATGCTTGTAAAACCCTTAAAAAGACGGTGAGCATTCTGTCCACGCGGTGTACCTTATGTTCTTATTATGTCTAGACCTTTCAATTTTTTTATTTTTTTTCCCCTCCCACCATGGTGACATTTTTATTAGTCCAATTTGTATAGGAACGAACTAGTTTGACAGCTTGAAAAGTTACTAGATCTACTTTCACGTGAGCATACGTCAAGTCATATGATCTGAAACTGTCACCCTTGATATAATTATACAACAATTCCAATAATCTGTTCTAATTTTAATATTATTGGCAGAAAAAAGTTTTGTATTTTCTAAAATGCCTTTTCTATGAAAATTGACAGTTATCATCCAGTCTATAAGGTTTTTTTTACCACTCTAATGAGGTGAAGATGAGAAAGGTA
This sequence comes from Timema podura, assembly GCA_033556935.1. Classification (NCBI taxonomy): domain Eukaryota; kingdom Metazoa; phylum Arthropoda; class Insecta; order Phasmatodea; family Timematidae; genus Timema; species Timema podura. The sequence continues at coordinate 41,767,474 of JAVRXN010000011.1, read as the reverse complement.
TAATTTCAAGAAAACGCACCCGTATTCGCGTAGCGAGAGTATTTAAACTATTTAGGAAAATATACCCTTAGTAAACCCTACCAGGATTTTGAACCTCTACTTTTCGGTTACCGGTACACTTGATTCTATCAGCGTGACCTTTATTCCGAGTGTCCACCGATGTGGGGTGTTCATCAATTTAATCCCACATTAAATTATTTAATCAAAGTTAATCACCATGGCTAACATGGCTTCATTAGCTGATCAGGAGATTAAGAGGCATTGGTTCGATCCCGTGTGATTCTGGTGAAGCTAGGCTACTTTTAACAAGTGAGTCCGTCCCGCTATCTAATTAGTAAACATATATGAGCCAGGGAAGGATGTGTAGGTCTAGGCATACTGCCTTGGATTAATTTAGTTTGTTGCTGGTATAGTTTGTTTGTTGAGAGCGTGTACCGTTAAATACCACACTAATAAAATAAATAACAACCTCTTGATATGGTCGTCCTCCTGGCTACCTAGGTAGAATTCCCTCGATGCGACCGTGACTGACTCGCGACTGTGACCATAGTCGTCTGGTGGTGAGTCGCGGTAGCGGGATAGGGTGTTTTCCTAGAGGCGACAGGTTATCGATAGTCGTGTGCCATTTTTTTGAAGAATGCAGATCGTTACTCAATTTTCAGAATTTTTCGATTGTGTTTTCTTTCATTTCCTTACCTATTGATATTATCTATGATACTAAGACATAGGAACCGATTACTCCTTACATACCTTTCGGCGGAAGAAAATAATGATGATGGTGATGAATGATGATAGAGTAATGGCAATGATGACCAACAGCTACGAAAGTAAACCAATAATAAAGCAATTACCATGTACAGTCAACTTACCGATAAAGGCTTCTTGCCTACGCTTATACACAGGCTTCTATTGAAGAATGAGGCGTGACTGCGACCAGATTACTCCCGGGGCGTTGTTGAGACGCTGGTAAGCGCATTCTGGTCGCCAGTCACGATCGCCTCGAAGGAAATAGTCACATAACTACTGAATCCAGTTCGGTCGCTGGTCGCTGGGTCGCGAGTCACGAGTCGTAGTCGCATCGAGGGAACCATACTAACTTTATCTGACATGTAGAGAAGTTACTAAATATACTCTTCCCTATTCATTTTGTCAGGTCATGTGATCTACAACTCGCACTTATGATAGGTACTGTAGCTATTCTATTATATTCTATGACATTAGGAAATCGAAAGTTCATTGCCACACTTACAAAATTACAATACCTATCCGTATCTTGAGGTAATTTATCCGGCCACCTCATTACACCTTATCTCTTTCAGATACATTCTAATGTTATCCTCCCATCTACGTCAAGGTCATTCTAATGGTCTCTTCTCATTGGGTTTACCATTCAATACCCTGAACACCAAAAATATCAATTAAACAACACTAGTAGCACGGTATAATATTATTATCAATGTTGACCTAAGAGGAATATATATATATATGTATTTTATAAAAGGTCCTTCCTGTGAAAATTGGATATTAATCGCAAGAGTGAGGATTCAAGGTCCAATTTTATATGACCCTGGAAAAATCGTTCTTAACTTCTTGTTGTTTCCCTGAAGGTCTAGATTTCATCGTAACAGAGTGTAGTTTTATATCCGTCATGATCCTCGGTTCAATCCTGAAGCTTACCAAAACATCCCTTTCCCCTTGTTCATTTTGCCTCCAGGTGAAATCAACGCCTCTTCATTTCATGGTGTTGTACTTAACAATAGTTCCCCCCCCCTTCTCAATCATCTTTTTTTGCTTTCATTTTCACAGTTTTACTTTCGTAATGGATTGAAATGAGTAAATTGAAATGTGGCTAGCACAAAGGAGCTTTTGCCGAAAGGGCATAATCGTAAGAGAGAGATAAATAGTGAATAGAAGCTATATGAAAAGAAAACAACGATTTAAAAGGAGGCCGCCGATTAAAATAGTATCACACAAGAACTCAAATTATATCCACGGTCAACCTATAAGGAGGTTTTTTTATCCCCCTCCAATAAATTGTTTTTGTAGACAAGTTTGAATTAAGGGTTAGCAAAGTAACAACTTTTGAGTGAAGTGATTAGAATTAAACAATACTCTTAATTACTTAAAAATACTTGTACTCATTAAATTAACCAACATGCTTTCATTTCACATCTATATTCCGTAGACACAAATAATATAATATTTGTTAACATAATTTGTACTTCATTAATGCATTCCTCATCCTAAATTATTGTGACTGATGTTTGGGCCATTTGTGATATTTGTAGACAGTGGAATCAGTGTAGGAAGAGTCCCATTAGCCAGTTCAAAAAGCTACTAGATCCTCTTCATGTACTCAAAACGTTAAGCTAAATATTGATATATTGATATATTTAGGCCACTTACCCACTGATCGAAACAATTTGTTTCACACAACTGCCTCGAACAGGTGTTCGACGCTGTGGGATACAACCATGGGACAAAACGAGAAATTCATGAAACAAAACAAAAATTTCCTCCAGTAGCCAAAATGGCAACGGGCGAGAAAGACATTGATTTAGTTATCTCCTCTATACTTAATTTTATTTAACTTGAAGAAAAATAAGAAGAAGCTGTGAATAAACGCATGTTTGGTCTCGTAGAATTTATCACACACAATTTACTTCAGTCGTTTCTGTCACGATTATATAAATCACAGACATACTAAAACACAAACACGAGAATGTGAAGTACCGCAGGATTATTCGCAAACGTAGAGAAAGTGGGTAAATCGCACATGCGCAGTTTGCTTTGTTCTTCGAACATATCCATCAAACATTGTAAGTAGATCTGGACTTCCCCAACAAAGTTGTTCGATGTTCGAGAAACCAAAACCCTCTAAAAAAATAAAAAATTTGGCTCTGTGGAAACATTCAAATTTAAAAATTATTTAAATGTTTTTGTCAAACAGTTTTTCTTGTTCGTCGAACAAGAGGTTTTTATTTGGTGCTGCTTTTATTTTGACCAATGGGTAAGTGCTTTAAAGTCCACACACACTGGATCCACGCTGCTGTGCACATCTGCGTGCCTCTGCACGCCGCTGCACGTCGCTGCACTGTGTACCACTCACATTGCATGCATACGTGCAAGTCTACTTCTCTCTCTACTCCAGCCAATAGTAATTCAAACAATTATGTTAGACAAGGAAAGTCCTATTGTATGTGAAGAAGATGAAAAACAAGATAATCAACCCCGAAAGCGTAGATGTTTCTAGATATAAAAATGAAATGTATTCTTTGTTTGAACAGTTATCAAAGGAAGACATACCAAGAAAGTTATATTAGTTTTTAAGGATCACAGATCCACAGCATAAAATAAATTCACAAATTATCTAAAATCAAAATACGCAGCGAACGAAATTTGAAATGTATACAAAATTAAATAAAAATAATTTAATCAAATAAATTGCTGAAACAAAGTTTATTATATCTAGCTACCCGTTCGGTGTGTGCGCTTACGTAATAATTACGCTTATGTGTTAGGGATGAGGAAGGTTGAGTTTATAAGGATTTTACTCACATTTGCGGGTGGAGAGAGATAGTGGAAAACAATTTAGTAAAATACTCTACTTAACCTGCAATTTCTGAACCGACTGATTATATCAGCATACGAGAATTTCTATTAACGAGAGCGAAAGGTCCTACCAATTTTTGCCATGAAAGGTATTTTCACACACCTTTCAGAGTTTTTTTTTACATGACACAATCGACTTGGGACCGACGACTATACTTCCCCTCCGAAAACGTTGTGCTACCAATTTTTATCGACTCCAGTTTATTATGAACCTGCAGGCTTAGATCCTATGATTACCGATGCATAGTGTGTTTTGGTATAAACGTGTGTTTAGAAAGTGCGCGTTAAACGTCCCAAACAAACTAAAATAAATGACTACCGCACCGACAAAGAGAGAACTGCAGCAGAGAGAGAGACAGAGAGGGTCCATCGTAAAAACAATGGCTCTTGTAGCTCCGTGTTGAACTGAAATGAGTGAGACGGCTCGTAGAGAATACGGGATGGGGGAGGTGGGGGGGGAGGGTAGGGGGGTACCCGTTTAATCCGTGTTCGCTGGAGTGTGTGATGAGAGGAATATTTCCCTCTCAAGTGTCAGAGAACACACGGGGGTTTACAGCTACGGAAGGGTGAAAGAGAGAGAGTATAATCAATTGTGCGATGCTAGGAGTGTTGCGCAGTGGATCTCCGGTGTAATCTGTGGACCGTTTAGCAGGGGGGGGGGGAGGAGGACCGAATTCAACCAGGACAAACCCCCATCGCATGGAGTGAAATAGTGTTACACTCTACGGATAATTTCAGGAGAAGGTTAAAAGTAATGAAGGCGGATTTTATTTAGCCGCACTAAAAAAACAAACAAAAAAAACTTCGTTATTTTTATTTCACTCGAGGAAAAATAAAATGTTTATCTTTATTGACATTTTATTTTTAAGTAAATGTAAAAAATTTAAACTATAATTTATTTTCGAAATATCTAAGGTTTTTGAAGTAACAGGCGCTCGTTCAAGTCCCTTTTGACTACAAAGTGCCCCAACAACTTCTGGTTGCCAGAACCGCGAAGAGGTAAACCATTTTTATAATCTATAGCACAGTCCAATTTTAATAAAAGGGTCTTTCCTATCCAACAGCTACAAAAGTTCGTGGATCTACTTTCATCTAGTGATAGTCAAGTCATTTGATCTTCAACTGTCACGTTTGATATAAAACCTATAAACTAACACTAATTAAATAGGAAATTTTTACCAATTTTGACTGAAAAAATATATTTGTTTGTTATAAACGGATCCTCATATGAAAATTGGACTTTAACAAACCATTAGTGACCTATATGTGAGTGGGTTTACCCAAGAATAAGTGGTTTAATCCCCAAAATGTGTGCCCTTAGAATAATTTGTTTTACCTAGGGTGGGGCATATTGGTGACTGATTTTTCAATTCCCTAAAAATGTCTCCTCCTAATCCTATTTTTGAAATAATACATGTTAAGCATTTAATTCCATCATTCACTCACTAAAGTGTGAGGCTTTTTTTTTTAAATATATAAAATAATAATCAATGATTGGTATTAGGTAGCTCATGTTCAAAAAATTGGGACAAATTTAACATCGTAAAATAGCTATATTAGATTTAATATCGCATTATGATATTTTAAAAATATTTTTCTAGTAAATTATTATGATATTAATTTTTAGAATAAAAATATCAACCGGATAGCATTAGACCAACATAGATAGTTCCAACCTGCCTCAGTGGCAACTTGTATAAGGCGCTACTCTCGCAGTAGACTATATTACCGATGATTGGAGGATAGAGGTTGGAATCTTGGTCGGGTGTACTGAGAATCGTTTTTCCTAAATAGTTCCCCACTTTCCCTCCAAGCAAATGCAGGTACATCTTCTATAAATATAGCCTTCCTAGTCCCTAAAACCATTAGCGTAATTAATAGTAGGCTACATAAGCGTATAATCCAAACGTGTAGTAAGACGTGTTAGTAAAAAAAAAGTTGTATCACCAAACTCTTAGAACCTCAAATGACCAAGTTACTAAGTCTAATTTTGCCTTCATACGCCAAGCTGTATGCTTGCAGTAACCACCTCTTTTACATATCACAGTTTCATTCATCTTTAACTCGATCTAAATGTTTTTTCAATGACGAATTGGAGAGTCGGCTGTACTCATAGCCCACACCGTTCGCCACGCGGAGTATATATATATATATTATATATATATATTATATATATATATATATATATATATATATATATATATATATAGATATATATATATATATGTTAAGCTCATCTATATTCTAATTTTCATAGGAAAAAACTTATCTGACAGCTATAAAAGTTACTAAATGTACTTTCACGAATTCACACATCAAGTCATATGGTCTGCAGCTGTCATTTTTGATAGATACTTTCAATACCTATAAAATAACACTAAAAAAAATAGTAAAGTGTAATCATTGTATACGACAGTTTATAATAATCTCTAACGCACTTAAAGTAGCCCAATACAATAGCAAATATTTAAGAAATCGAACATACGATTTAGGACATCATTATTCGATATTGTAGCTAAATAATATATTAATCATTAAACCAAGATTCTAACACAAAACCTTCCCTAAATTGAGAAGAGAATAAACGAGGTATATTTACTACCGCGTATAATTGATTTGGCATTTCAAAATCAAATAAAAATCGTACATATTTTCTTATATATAAGTTTTTTTGTGTGTATGAGCACCGATTCTCATTATTAATTTTGTCTGGGCTATCAAAAAATTTACAATAAATAGGTAGCGATAATCTTAAACCTTAGCTCACTCAGTAGCATGTCTGCCTACTGAACTAAGGGTTCCGGATTCGATTCCCAGTATGGCCGAAAATGTATCATTGGTGAAATGTGGGTTTTACCCTCTCACATTGATAAATTAACGGCCAGGGACTGGATATTTTGCCTTCCCTAGTCTTAAGTTAGATTATAAGGCATATGAAGATACTAAAGGCCTAGCCAACCGGTAGTGGAAAATATATGGCCTGAATAAAAAAGTGACCCGGACCATAGGCTGAAAACAAAAAAAATGGATGTAAATTAAAAGGTAGGGACAATGATTGTAGAAATTTATAGAAATTTTCATGGAGGGAAAGTGGTAATTCATATAGTAAAAATCATTCTCAGAAAACCTAATAACGTTTCTAATCTCGACCTCGCTTCTACCGGAGATAATGCGAATGTCAATGTAGGTGTATTCATACAACTACCCGAGCGTATCGAGGTTCAGTTTTAAGTTGACCATTTACCATTTCACATTATGTCTGTCTGGATCTTTGTTTCGTGAAAGCTGTTAAATTCATGGACCACTTTTAACAAAATTTGTCAGATTCATTATTTGAACCTAGGACGAACGATGTATATACAGTACATCATATTTATATCCTGTTATCCGTTTAAAGATGGTGTTCACTCAAAATATTTTACGTTTAGTAGCTCATCTCAAGTTATTTTAACTTAAAATTATGAGCAATCGATCTAGTAGGCCAACATAGGACATTTTATTTTTTAATCTATATTTCAACTTGAGCCCGAAGAGAAATGTTAAGACTGTAGTCAATTAAGCACATGGAGGGAGTTAGGTATCCTGTTCACAGAGCTACTAGTCTTCATTATAATTAACAATCTGCGATTTAATCTACCAAAATAAATGGGAGAGAGTGGAGATAACGAAAGATCTATAGTGAAACTTCCTCGGAGATGCTGTCGTAATATGACATTGAGAAAAATATAATTTCAAACCTATAAGTCAAAGCTAGGAGCGAACAACTGCTAGTCCTGACCAGACCTTGACAAAAGTATTTATTAAAGCATAGTGTGTTGTTGCTTAATATTTTCCTAACGAGGAACATTTTCATTTATTAACTTCACCACCAATACATTTGGATAATTGGATACATAAATTGGTCACAATTATATTATATAACTATTTAGAGGTCAATTTTTTTTTGCAAATTTGTTTATTAAAATAAATTAAAATAATACATTATTCAGATTTAGAGAAATAATTGAAAGAAATATAATATTATTAGGAAATAATCTGCTCTGTGATAAAAAAAAAAGGGTGCGCGTTAGTAGTTCATAGTGAAAACACAAAAACTCTGGATATTAAAATGATCAAGCTTTAAGTTATTCTGTCTCCGCTGATTGATATAGTGGAGGTCTACTTACGTAGTATGGTAGTGGAGGAATTGTTTGAAGAAGAAAAATAGCCATACAGAATAGTATAACTATAGAGGCAAGGTTCTTTTATCAAATTGAGCGTTGACCTGTGATATCTAGTAGGTCTACTTTTTAAACTGTATGTAAAGCACATCTAAATCTACATACAACTGTCCCAAAGAGTTCGTCCAAAATTTCCTTTAAAGTTTTTTAGCACCAAATCTTACTAATCAATCGGGTTATACATTTATTTACTCGCTAATGGTTTTAGGGATCAGGAAGGTTATATTTAGAGGAAATGTACCCATATTTGCGTGGGGGTAGAGTGGAAAATCATTTTGGAATCACCACCGTCAGTACACCCGACCGAGATTTTAACATCGTTCCACACGTCAAGGGCAGTCTAGTCTATTGCGAGAGTAGCGCGTCTGACCACGCGGCTACCGAAGCCGATCCTTTGAATTAAAAAAACAACTATATTGCAAAACCCTTTTAATCAATTTTCCTTTAACTACCATTGTAGTCCGATCCAAAGCTTACTACCAGATTCAGTCATTTCAATATTAACACATTTTATATACAGGAAATGCTCTTGTTTTTATGTTTTCATCCTACTATATTCTGGAGATGAATAATTACTATGCCCCTCTATATGGAAAAAAAAAATCATCTTTGAGTCGTTAAATGTGTATATGCATAGTAATTTTAATGTGGATAAATATTATCTTTATCTCTAACCACTAATGGAGAAGAACTAGTTAGTACTTCTCGTGTCGTAATGGCTGTTGAACATACCGCCGCAGCTCCATCAATTACTAATTCCAAATAAAACTCCGTTTTAAGTGTTTCGGCTTGTAAAATGTTTAGACCGGCGGTCTCTTTTACGCCCCGAATATCTTAACTTCTTTTAATATGTATAAGATGAATGTAGTGAAGAGGGTTATCTGGTACAGTCATAAACTGCCCTCGTTAATAGTTTGAGAGCCCGATGCATGCTGGGACAGAACACAAGTGGTGAGTTTGAAGGGCTCCAATGAAGAACTTTGTGATGATGGGCATTTCCTCATAGTTTTTTTTTTAATTCGGTAAAAAATATATTTTTATTTTAGTTTTTAAAGTAATATGCTTAATCATTTCTTATTAATATCGTGTGTTCAATTTAAATAGCAATCAATAAATAAGACAACCCTAATGAATTCTATGTTTTAAAGTTCAATTAAGGGAATATTGAATAGGTTATAGTAAAAATAACATTTAAATGAATAAAAAGTTAGTTATTCACCTTAGGTTTTCTCTAAATTATATATTGTTTTCTTAAAATCAATAAATTTATATGATATTAAATGTGCTAATCAATATGTCCTTCACAGATTTATCTGATTGCCAAACCCTTCCTTCACCTCTGACAAGATGTGTATTAATCACAACTTGTGAATGTGTGGAATACCAGACCTCCACCGTGGTTCGGATCCCACGTTAAACTGTAGGTCCTCCATTTCATCTCACAATCACCCTACCATTACACATTATCGTAAGTGCGTATAACCCTAACGTGTAGTAAGACGCGGTGCTAATAATAATAATAATAATAATAATAATAATAATAATAATAATAATAATATGTCCTTACACATAAAAGAATTTGACGATACTAACTCAAACATCCTAAATAATTCTTAGAGATATAATATCGAAATGATACAAATTGTAATAATAAACTTTCTCATATAGAGGCATATAGTATATAATAGTGTTTGTTGCTTTAAGACACGTATTCTATGTTTTAAATTTTACACGTTCATATAAATCTACAATATTCAAATTCATAAATATTAAAATGGCCTAGTACTAAATTAAGAATAATCTTTTATTATTTAGATATTTTCAAAAATTAAAAATTGGGTGGCCTGTTGTTATTAATAAAAGGATAAATTTGTGGAAATGTACTCACATTTACGTTGATGGAGAAGGGAAAACGATTAAGTAAAAATCACCCTTGGTACAACCAACATGGTTTCCAACCCCGATCTCCCCGTCACAGCAAACTTGCAAATAATGATAATATTTAGTCCCCGCTTCCACCTCCACATGTGTAAAAAAAAATCATGGTGCAAGCGAGATATACCGACCGAGCGGCCGCCACAATTAATGATGACAGTGTCAATATTTGCAGATATAGGGTGTCGTGTGGTCAGTGCAATGAGCCCTCCAGCATTCAATCTCAGTTTTCCAAACTGGAACTGCTACTTATTTATTCAAGTAGTTCCTAATGTATTGTCCTCACGAGGCTGATCTTGACTCCTTTCCAAAACCACTGGTTCGCATATGAATTTTTATAAGCGCTGGGAATTGAACCCGGGACTTCTAGGATTGTAGCCAGGAATGCTGAACATTAGATCTCAGAGGCTGTAACCACGTGTATACGCTGAACAATACGTGTGTTTAATAGATAGACGTTGAATACTTTTATTTAAAAAACAAAATAGTATGTCTACAATATATGAGACCAGAGTGTCCTCGAATGCACGCGGTCTATAAGTGGTCATAAAGGTGCTATAATGCGCCGGCAGCCCCTATGTCCATGAAACAGTATCGCCACCATAACAGTGAAAACCTTCCCCTCCAACGAGGCCCAGACAAGAGACAGACTGAGGGTCCGTCAAATGAAAGACTATGGTTTCTGTCACCAAAACCTCCTGCTACCCAATCAACTAAAAGTGCTCCTACAGAAAACAGCCACATCCAGGCTACGACCAAACACTTTTAAGATAAGATTTTTCAGGGGTTGATGTTTTTTTAAAATATTTTTTATATATATTTTGAAGAAGGAGTGGGGATCTTGTTTTAAAATGAGAAGGGTTCTGTAAGGCACCCTCGCGCCATGTTGTGGCTTATTTAATGTCTCGTTCGGAAACTATACAGACAAGTTCTAGCAATCTTAAAACATCTCTTATTTTTAGTAATAAATTTTTCGTTACACTTATTGATTAAATATTGTAAATACCAATTTTTAAATGGATTGTTCAGTTTATTAGATAAAACGACATTTAAAAAAATCAAAATCTTTTAACAAAAATACCTGATTTTGTCACTAAATAAAGTAATTTGTAATTCTACTAGTATAGTTTATTTTACTTTAAATATGAAATTTTACATTCTTGAAGAGTAGACCCAGTATCTATAAATCACTCCAAAACGCTTAATATAAGCATAGACCCCTAGACTAATATTCGAATTTTATGATCGTTCGAAAATGTTCCGAATCAAAGCTTAAATAACACAGTATGGCCTTAATCTCCAGTTTGGCAGGTTGTATATAGGCTATATATATATATATATATATATATTAATTTGTTTGAGTAATCCTATGTAAAATAGATTATAATGCTGACATTTTATTAAGTTTAAATCAGAGGGAAATATAACTATTTTTGCATAACCGTCAGGCTACTTTTTATTTTTTAGCACCGTGTCTTACTAACCATTCGGGTTATAGGCTTATGTACTAATTACGTTAATGGTTTTAGGTATTAGGAAGGCTATATTTCAAGGAAGTGTACCAGAATTTGCGTGGAGGGAGAGTAGAAGACCATTTAGGAAAAAAACACCTTTAGTAGGCCTACACATGACCGAGATTTGAACCTATATCTCTCCACCATTAGCAGTCTAGTCTACTACAAGAGTAGTGCCTTAGACTATGCGACCACCGAAACGGGTAGAATCATTATTTTAAATGTTTTTATGAACTAATGAACTTTCTTCTTTTACAAAATAATCATTGCCAAAACATTGTAAAACATGGTCATCTAAGTCTTCTACATTTCATTTGACAAAGCGATATAATAGGCCTATTAATTTAAACAAAACCCTATCATTGCATTAAACATTGACATAAAGAAAATTAGTTAAACCCACAAAGGTGATTAGGCGGAAAAAGGCATCAATCAGTATCGCCTAATCTGGATAACCGATGGAGGGGAGGTTCAAATCTTGACTTTGAAAATGCAGATACATTTACTCTAAATTCTACTTTCCTCCTTTCTACCCCGTTAATCTAAATATGCGGTTAGCCCAAGCTTGTAATACGATGTGAGCTACAGAAAAAAACTTAAGTTTAACATTGCGTAAAAGCGTGATTAAATTACCCGTGAAGAAGTGGCACACAATGAAGTATAGCTAGAATAAACATTAAAACGTTTAACCAATAAATTATTAGTTGTAGCCCCTCTGAAAAATTTACTATCACCTTTAAACCTTGTAAATGAAGACTACTTTACAAAATTGCGTTTTTTACTTTCTGATAGTAAAAACTCAGTTATATAAACGAGCAATTTCAAGTATTTATACATTTTTTACGCTTAATAAATTATTAAAGTTGTACATTTAGGAATTAGAAAAGTATTGATTAATGATCTTAATAGCTTGTCTAATCACCAAAAATTAATCATACCAACACACTGTAATATTACTACGCTTCACTAAAGTGTAGTTGTTCATAATTCAAATTTGTTCCACTTGAGCAGCCATCATAATTATCATTCAAACCTTTAGTATAGAAACGCAACCAAATTAATATATTGGTTTAAAATAATAGATAGGCAATTTAATTAAATACATAATTTATTATAAAAAATGTATATTTTAAAAGTTTTTCTTGTGCTTGGTACTATCAAGAATTTTTTTTTCAATAAACAAAATACTTAAAAATGAAACCTGACTACTCAAAATTTTCACGATGAATACATTTAATTTTCGAATTATTTACTATTTTTCTGCAATAATTCTATGTGTATTAAACACAATTGACGTGTTTTGAAGTGGGACGCTCCAAAAGGTTACAATTCCGGATTATTATTACATGTAATTTATTATAGTAAAGTCGGAATTGGTTCAATTCGGGATTTTGTTTCAAACGATTAGTTTGACGTATATGAAATGGGGGGTCGTGGCAAAAACGTGATAAACCTAATAGATTTAAATAGAATATATTCACTATTTAAACTTAGGTAAAATCATTGGGTGTTATCATGTTTTAGCCCCGCTCCTTTGAATTCTGAGAAGTATCGAAAACACACAACCAGTAATAATATTTCTGACAAGTAGGCCTACCCACTTAAAACTCTAGAAAAGTACTTTTAATTTTAGTCAAAACTATCTTTTTTTAACACGGAATCTTACAACCCGTCCGGGTTATACATATAGGTACTAATTACGCTAATGTGTTAGGGTGTATAAGGTTAAATTGAGAGTAAGTGCATCCACGTTTGCATGAATGGAGAGAGAAGATCAATTTAGGGAAAACCACCCTCAGTACACCCGATATGGATTCGAACCACGATATCCCCGTCATTGGCAGTCTAGTCTATTTTTTTATTTATTTTAGCATCACGTCTTACTACCCGTTTGGGTTATACGCCTTTGTATTAATTACTTTAATATTTAGGGATTAGTCAGGTTTAGTTTAGAGTAAGTGCACCCACATCTGCGTGGAAGGAGAGGGGAAAACAATTTAAGAAAAAAAACCTCGTTGAAGCCGACCGGGGTCAAACCCCGATCTCCCCGTTTTCGGCAGTCTAGTCTAACACGAGAGTAGTGCGTTAGGCCACGCGGCCACCGAAGCGGGTCTTTCTAGTCTATATGGGGAGTGACATTTTAGACCTATCGACCAGCGAGGCGGGTGTCGTAATATTATTCTAAGACGTGTCTACCAGAGTTTAGGTTAGTCCATGTTATGTAGAGTCCACCATTTGTGGTTAGAAATGCAATTAATCCTGTTTAAGATATTTACTAAGAGTTAGTTGTTTTATAACTGTACCAGTCATTACTTTTCTACAGCAATCAACATGTAATCAAAATCTGGAATTGGTATAGCTTAGAGTCGTTACGTTGTGGTCGCCTCATTTAAATGTATCCAATGTCTACTAATCCAAATACATTCTATTTCTACAAACCAATTTTAATTTATACAAACTTTATTATCGATATAGGTGACCTGGCAGTCTAGGGGTAAGATGTCAGACCTATGTGCTGGGGGTCTGGGTTTCAATCCTCGGTCCCGGCATAGATTTATCTGATTACCAAACCCTTCATCCAGTACTGAGAAGACGTGTATTAATCACAACTTGTGAATGTGTGAAGCGCCAGGCCTCAGCCGTGGTTCGAATTCCACGTTAAACTGTAGGTCTTCCATTTCATCTCACAATCACCCTACCATCACACATTAGCGTAAGTGCGTATAAGCTGAACGGGTAGTAAGACGTAATAATAATAATCATATCGATATAAGTTTAGTTCTATGTTTTTACTTGATACATTTAAAGTTTCTCGTGATGTAGTATTTTAAAAGTATATACACACTGATAACTTCTCATATTTTATCTATACTATAGAATATCGATCTCCAGAACGTTTCATAGATTGATTTTCAAGTTAGTAAAACACAATAGCTAAGTCCATACCTATAGAAGAAGAGTACATTTTTCGTAATCAGGGGGATCTTAAAACATTTTTCGTAGTCAAAATAACAAATTCTCCATTTCCCCATTCACCCCCAATATTATCATACTTTCTCTTCACTTCATATAGACCCTTATACCAATATGAGAAAGTAAATTTAGTCTTGCCAATGTAAGGATTTAAAAAAAAAACAAGCTGGTGTATCTTCTGATAGTTCATTAATTCTATCCCGTACTTAAAATAAGAGAAACGTTCAACTCAAGGTTCCCAATAAGGTATAATAACTTTAATAAGGTTTATAAAGAGGGCGAGGCTAGGCCCCTTTTCCACGTAAATCCTTCTCTTAACCAGGTTTCTCTGCAACCCTTCCGGCGTTATGATGAGTCCATATTGATGAACCTTCACTGAAGGATATTGTTTCCAATTTAAGACCGAGCTTGAGGTTTACCGGGGACTATTAGATATCGGCTAAATAGACTTCTTCGGAGGTCTTATTAGAGCTGCCTCTACCTTTCGGGTCACCCGATCGTCTCAAGAGTTAGGAGGGAGGAAGGGAGGGTTATGGAAGAAGCTAATTCCGGAGACCTTGATGAGATTTAATAGAGTAAGGGAGTGGGGGTTTTTTTGAAGGCTTTTCAGCAATTAGTGTTGAGGCAGGAGAAAATGACGATTAAAGAATGAGATGCTACAGTTTAATTTTCATAGAAATGACCTTGTAGAAAATACACTTTTTTTTTTGTAACCAAAGTTTTCAACATTTTATTATTTTAATAGTGGCAAATACAGATCAAATGATTGGGCTTATGAGTATGTGAAAGTATATATTTTAGTTATTTTTTCAGCTATAAGATAGGACCCTTCCTTTGAAAATTTGACTGTGTTTGAAGAAAAGGTACAGAGAGTTAAAATAAAATCCAATTTTCATAAAGAGGGTCTTATCTGACAGCTATAAAAAGAACTAGATCTGCTTTCCGCATTAATAGATCAGATCGTGTGATTTGCGTCTGTCACTTTTGATAAATATTATCAATATCTGTAAAATAACACTAATAACATTATAGTAAAATGTTTCCATTGTTGATCGTATACATTTATGTTTGAATTTTCTTAAAAAGCTCTTCCTATGTAAATTGAACTACATAAACTCTCATTGAAACAGAAATTATTGGATTAAAAAATATCCACTAGTGGCACTGTTTAGGTATCATACCCGCATCGGGGGGGCCACATGGTCTCAGGCATCACTCTCGCAATAGACTAGGATACTGATGACAAAGAGATCGGGGTTCGAATTCTGGTAGACTGTACTGAGGGTGGTTTTTGCCTAAATGGTTTTCCATTCTCCCTCCATGTAAATGTGGGTATACCTTTAAATTTAGGCTTCCTCATCTATAACTTATTATTGTAGTTAATAGGTCTACATATGCGTATAACCTGAATAGGTAGTAAGAAACAATTAAAAAAATACGTATCGTGCCTGTGGCTAAGTGGGTAAAGTGGTCAATCCTCAGTTTTTGGAAGTATGGTTTAATTTCAGGTGTTACTGAAGAAATAATTAAAATTGTGTTTATGGATTGGTCCAGGTTGCCTTATTAAATACCTAGGCTTTATGGCTGGGTCTTGGTGTGTAAGGCTTTCCTAAGTTAAGTTAGTTTGTAGGCTGCAAAACGATAAAATCTATTTGTTTGAAAAGTTTTAATTAAATATGTATTCCCCCGCCCCCTTCCCCCTCCACCAGCTTGTCTTCTTGTTATCGTAGGCTTAAATATATTTTGTCCTATTTGAAGAAAAGTCCTAGTATTTTCCATGAGTAAAATAGTAGATTGATGATAGCTGAACATTCCCCCACTAAGCCAAATGTCGAGTCCGAATGTCCCAATCAGTGTTTCCTAACCAGTGGTCACGTACCAGATTAAAAAACAGGAAAAAAAGCATTCTTGGTACACCTGTATGAGATTAGAACATCAACGTCCACATCACCAGCGAACCAGACTAGATGACTTGAAATAATACACTGCATGTCCATCTATTTAGGTTATATATAGGTGTATTTTATAAATTATATAGAGGCCTATTATATAGCCAAACCCCAGTTGAAAGAGCATTTAAGAACGTATTAAAAACGATGCAGAAGAGCCATACTTGACATGTGTGATATGTAAAAAGGGATAACTCATGACCTGAAGTATGAAGACATAATAGTAGATCTATTGGCTTAGTGAAATGCCAGCTAGGTTCTTTCTATTGTAATATGACTATAAGGTTTAAGACATTACCTATTAGGACTGAAGTTTAAAAAAAAACTATTTTCAAACAAGAGTAACTATTTTAAGCGCGTTTGTTTGAATTGAAGTTTTTCATTAAGTATTAGTTTACTATCTTAAATAAAAAAAAGTTTAAAAACATCTCAGGCTACCAAATATTGTCCGCTGGTCTTCATTTTAAAGTCAAAATGTTTACAAAACAGCCTGTCAGTTGTACATTTACGAGCCAACACACTAGCTGAAGACATTTCCGGTATGGTTATTGTCAGCAGGAGGTGGGAATGGAGGAGGAGTGGAGGGGGGTGAATACCAGGAGAGCCTTGTACCCCATATGACAAGACTGGACATCATGCTGCTACGACATCAATCAACTGACCTACCCAGCTGGAAGCAGCTCCAGTAGACACGTGGACCAAGCTAATTTACTTCTGTTTTCTCTTGATGGGGAGGTCAAGGTTTGAGTCCCCAATTGGGTGTACTGAGTCGGGTTATTCGTTAGTGGTTTCTTCCTCTCCCTCACCAAAAATGCGGGTGCATTTCATCTTATGTTCCCGTTTGGTGTATATTATTATGTATTGTATCATCATCAATCATCATCATCATGAACAGCTTACAGTACTGGCTGGTCGGTTTGGAACATAAGCCTCTCCACCGCCTCCTTTCCTCCACCACCTCTCTCCCTCCACCTTGGCCAGACCTATCCTCTCTCCTCCACACTCCTCCTCACTCTCTTCAGCCATCTGTCCCTTGGTCTTCCTCTCGGCTTCCTACCCCCACCTCCATATCCAACATCCTCCAAGGCATCCTATCCCTCTCCATTCTTCTTCCACATGGCTAACCATCTTAATCGTGCCTTCTCTATCCTGTCTCAGACTGCCTTTTCCTTTATTATTCCTCTCACTCTTTCATTCTTATTTTCTCATCCTGTCAAATGTTGTCACACCAATCCCGCTTCTCAGAAATCTCATTTCACTCGCCTGCATTCTGCTTTTATCCTGTTCCTTCATTTACCGTTCTCTCTCATTTATTTCCTATTCCTTCCACTCTATTTACTAATTACGTTAATTTGTTAGGGATGAGAAAGGTTGGAATAATAGGAAGTGTACCCACATTTTAGTTGAGGTAGAGTGGTGAACCATGAAGGAAAAACCACACTCAGTACACACGAGCGGGATTTAATCCCGATCTTCCTGTGATTGGCAGTCCAGTCTTTTGCAAGAGGGACGCCTTAGACTAGGGGTTTGGAAAACTTTGACATTGGAAGGTACCTTAATATAAATGTTTGTCTTTTTAGGAATTCATAAACGAGCGAGCAAAATTTTATTCTACTTTTTTCCGTGGATCAAATTAAATTAATTGCTAGCTCATTAATACTTATAAGAAGAATCTTTTAATTTGAGGGCTTTTTTATATACTTATCATATGAAATTCATAAAGAAACTAATAATAATAATAAAAATATTACACGATGTAGGATAAAATATTTGCTAGCAAAGGTTTTTTTCACTTTTACTTGAGTTTTTTCTCCATTGATCCTTTTTGAAAGTCAACTGTGTCACGTGCGAAACTAAATAGATGTTTCTTAATCAAGCTAGAGTTGTGCCAAGCGCTCGCAATGGTCTAGTGACAAATTAATAATATAATAGTGCGATAACAAATAGATAAAGATAGATCAATAAGAGCGGCTAATATTTTGACTCTATGTTTTAAAATGATGATTTTTTTATTTTAATTAGTTAAAATACGCACCGTTTGAGAATGTGTAATTTATAAACGAAGAAGATACAAAATCTTATAAAATATAAAAAAAACATACACCGAACACCTTAAAAGGTTCATGTGGCCTAATGCAGCAAGTTTTCCATCCCTGCCTTATATCATTCGACCACCAATGCAGATTTATTTAATATTCATTCAACTTTTCTCATCCCTCTTGTAATATAATTCATAGTATGCTTAAAAGTCCAAACGGGTAAAAACTGGAAGCAACATTCAAGAAAGGGCAGACCAAACTTGACTCAATAGAAAATGGTACAGTACACCCTCTTAAAACTAACATTTTCCATTAACCAAATTTTTACTTTTCATTTAAAAAAAGTAATCCAACTGTGTAAAAACTATTTAAAGATTATTATGAACCTTAGCATTTTATTTGAGCCCAAACATAAAAAAAAAGGATTTTACAGTTATGTTTGTCCCCATGTCTATCTGTCTGTCTTTGGCCAAAATCTAAAAGGTTTGATGGATTTTGTTCAAACTTGATACTTAGATTTTATAGAATATCTTGGGATTTTTTATATATTTATTTTATCCACTAACCCTCAAATTAAGGTAGTTTACTGATGAGTGAATATTCTATTTCTAATTTTTCGGAAATAGCTCTAACGAATTTGTTTAAAATGGATATCTAGGATTATTTGACCTGACAAATAACAATGTATTCAGTACTTGATTTTAGGGTAAAAATTCTTTAAAGGGTAAAGGGTAGTTTATTGAAAACCTATTCTTTCGAAAATTTTGTTCCAAGCTATAAAACATTGTTTGATAAAGTTTGTGGATTTTGTGGTACCATTTATTTCTTATTGATGTTTTGATGTTAGGCACATTCGTGCGGACAAAATTATCGATCTCATTTTGTCTGGTTCTCTGACTATGGCAAGATCGGGATTGCAATTCCCACCCTCACATACCGAGGAAGGTATTTCCTAATTGATTTCCCCACTCTCCCTACACTCAAATACTAATACGTTTATTTTTTAATTCTACTTACCATATCCGTATCCCGTCAGTAATATCTTAAACGTCCTTCATATACTAGATTAAAATTATGAGAGATGGATAACCAAGGCCACTGGTCACTCCTGTTCCCTCAACGGTGGTCACGTGTAGATCGTAGCTCGCAATACACGGCACTCTCCTTATGAAGGGAGGTCAAAGTTTGAATCACAACTGAGAACACCGTATTTGATGTATCACTGTAGGTCTCCCATTTCATCTCCATGTTAATACGGATGCACTCCATTTGAACCATCTTTATCACCCCTAACCCTTTAAAATATCCTTAAATAAAGATTGTATTAAATTGGTAAGTTAAAAAAGAAATAATTTTGTACCCTATGTTCAAACTAAAGAGCGCTGCTGTAGTTATATAAATATAAAATTTTCTAAACAAAACATATCAAGAATAATGTGCTGAAACAATATGGCCGCATTGCGTGGTGTTAAAAAATAAAACACATCACTGTCGATCATTACTAAGTTGGAGAAAAAAAATATGTAGGTGGAAGTAGGTCTAGTAAAAACCTATCATCACCTCTCTCAAAGTGTAGCATTGTTGGTGGTCTAACCAATATGGCCGCCAAGCGTATAACCCTCCCTGGCCACGCGATATTCAAACAGGTTATGTCCAAAACAAGTAATGTTGGGGATTAAAATCAAACTAAGAATGGATTTCTTTTAGATGCAAATCTCAATATTTTTTTTCTGGCTCCTTTATCGTAAATCCGTCTGTTTCTAAATATAACTCTCTTTCCCATTTAAAGCACCAGAGAAGAAAAATGTGTCATAATCAAAATTGGATTTAATTCTTTTTTTCTCACACACCAAGGAAACCAGTAGTGTATCGCGCTGATGTAGGGGGAGGGGGGGGGGGGCACTGTCAGGAGGTAGGTCACGTGATGCAAGGGTTTCACACGCGCGCGAGTTTTAATCGTATTTAACAATAGCTTTTAATAGTGTAAAAGTGCGGTTATTGATACGTCTAGCTTAATTAGTGTTCCTCAACCAGTGGTCCATAGACCAGCAACGGTTTGCAAAGATTTTCTTAGTTGCAGCTAGTATTTTAAGGGGGACGCCCGGTGAGTGAGAAATTGCCATGCTGACATCCAGTTCTCATGCAATATTTAATTCTACAATGGATTATTAAAATTAGCATTCGTTTATTGGATCAAAAATTGTTTAAATAGGTAAAGAAAAGCTAGCTAAAATTACTTAAGAGGAACTTTTTGTGGAAAAGAATGTATAATCTAGATTTGACCCAATAGATGTCTGCTATGGAAAATATGGCCTTGTCCCTCCATCTTTAAAAACGGAAGATCCTTCTATTGAATAAATAGTTTTACTGACCCGTCAAGGACTTGCCTACTTGTGACGTCACGGCAGGCCAAGATAGATGCATTGGAGGAGTGGGAGCTCAAATGGGATTTTCAAAGTATTTTCTCCAGTCTTTTACATGCTAGTAGGTAGCCTACTGTATGTTTTTCCTTGAAGCTGCTTTCCTTATCGCTACCATATAATAAGAAAATTTTATAACGCCTGTTTTCTTATATATATATATTATTTTTTATTTTCTTATGCGCTGCTTCTTACTGCCCGTTCGGTCTTTCTGCATATTTATACTAACAGGGTATAGACGAGGATGGTACATTTAAATGGAAATGTATTGGCATTAGTGTGGAGGGAGATTGAAAAATAATTTATACTAAACCACCAACAGTACACCCAAGCTGGATTCTAACCCTGATCTCCCCATAACTAGCAGTTCAGTTTATCAAGAGAGGGACACTTTAGACTAATCAACCACCGATACGGATAACTTCTGTGTTCAACATGAATAAAAACTTGAGAATATATAATACATTGCCCTATCTCTTAGCCATATTTCATGGGTTGTATCCTGATTGCGAACAGGGCAAAATTATTCCAAATTGCGAAAACACCTAAAATGTTATGGCCATCTAAATATCCAATGTCCAGATTGCGAACAAGTAAAAGAGCAGCTCGCTGGAATTCCTACGTGAGGGTGGTAACACGGGGGGAAGGGGCCACTGACAGCACCCACCGGCCACTGGGGCTTTCCTCCTGACCAAGCGTACCCTAGCTTAACCCAACCTAACCTAGCCTAGCCTAGCCTAACCTAACCCAATCTAGCCTAACCTATCCTAATATAACCTATAAATACTCGTGTAAGTAATTTAGTTAAATTAAGACTGACGAGGCTGAAATAACGCACTACTACCAGGCCCCCATGGGCCACCCCTATTATCAAATTAGGGGCAGGATGGCATATCAACATGGCGTGTCCAAAATCTGGACTCCTACCCACGTATCAAAAATCTCATGTTCGCAATAAGGACTGTCTGGAATCAGGAGACCACTATTTCATCCATCTAAATAATTTCTAAATAAATAAACACACAATACAAGCACTTTAAATAACAATAAATAAAGAGTTCGTCTCGTTTGTGATTTAAGTTAATCATAATCATCTCAATAACAGGGTTGGATGAAGATGATAACCTCCTCATTCAACGATAACACCTCATTTAAAGTCTGATGTTTGTCGGCAGAGCAAATAACAGACGGTGGCTGGCTCTTTGGTTTTAACATCGTTAGGAACTGGTTCCAGTTAGGCTGGTTTTACAGTAAGCCAGCCAGCTAGACATGTTATTGAGTTTTTAAAATGATACCGTAATTAAGATAAACGAAGTAGTTCTTTCTTTCTTTTTTCTATGATAATTATGTGTGTTTGTATGCTGTTGAAATTTTAAACATCAATGTGGGATATTATTATCATGTGTCTATGAATAATAAGCATTGATTTGAAATGAACACGAGGTTGCGATTCCTCTAGGTAATGTAAGTGTTGTTTAAATAGATGATGGACTACATACTAGGATCGTCATATAAAGAGAGTTTTAGGACAGTTATTAAAATAATGAATGTAAAGTAGCCTACATGGTCAAAAAGTCACTTTATTTTTTATCTAAATTGACATCATGTCAAAAGTCACAAGTGCCTTAACGTCTGAATTTATACAAGCAGATTCACTACCTATTTTTTGCAATTTGGCAATTGGACAAGCTTTGTTTAGTTCTTGAAGTAGTAGTTTTAACGAGTAGAAATAAGGCAAGGGTTTTCTTCTTAATTAAGAGGGTGTAGTTTTAACTAGAAGAAACAAAACGAAGTGAGATTTTTTCGGGAAGTGGGAAAATTTCAGAAATAAAATAAAGCTAGCTTATTACGGAGACGGAGATAGTTTTAACTAGAATAAATAAAACAAAGTTTTAATCTTGGTGGGATAGTTTTAACTACAATAAATAAAACAAAGTTTGAATATTGATGGGATAGTTTTAGCTATAATAAATAAAACAAAGTTTGAGTATTTATGGGATAGTTTTAGCTATAATAAATAAAACAAAGTTTGAATCTTGATGAAATATTTTTAACTAAAATAAATAAAACAAAGTTTTAATCTTGATGGGGTAGTTTTAACTACAATAAATAAAATAAAGTTTGAATATTGATGGGATAGTTTTAGCTATAATAAATAAAACAAAATTTGAATCTTGATGGAATGGTTTTAACTAGAATAAATAAAACAAAGTTTGATTCTTGATGGGATAGTTTTAACTAGAGTAAATAAAACAAAGTTTGAATCTTGATGGGATATTTTTAACTAGAATAAATAAAACAAAGTTTGACTATTGATGGGATAGCTTTATCTATAATAAATGAAAAGTTTTATTCTTGCTATGATGTTTTAGCAAGTAAAAATCAAACATGAATAAATATAGGCCTTAGTATTTGAGATGAACTTATTTTATTATGAAAGACTTTTATTTTAAGAAGAACGACAAAGTAACGTTTTTATTTTATAATATAAGTTACGGTACATATCTTATAGCAAAAGCGTTTGTAATTTAATGATTTCGTTCCTTACCTGAATGTGGATAGGATAACTAGTTCTGGTAAATGGAGATTATAAAGACGTGTCATTATCCATCAAAAGGGACAAGTGCTCATTTTTAAAATCTTAGTTTAATGGCTTTTGTTAACACATGCTCCAATGGGCAAGCGGACAAAGGCGTTAGTCAAGTCTGGTCTGGTTTGCCAGTAAAGGAAGTATTTTAATCCCATCTTGGTGTAATTAGGTGTTTTTTCCTGTGTGGTTTATTTATTTCCCTTCACTCGATAGTGAATAACTTTCTTTCACCTTCCACTTTTTCCTACTAGTGTAAATATGGTGATAGTATGGACCGATAGTAAGAAAATGTGCACGTAATGTAAATAAGCTTAACAATGTGGATGATGATGCATAATGGAACAAAATAAACAAACTTACAAAGAATATGAATCTAGAATATGCTTTATTGATAGCCTTTTAAATATTTAATTTGTAACAATAATTATTAAATGTACCATTATAAGTTGTAGCTATCTGTACAGTACATTAAAATTAATAAAATTCATTCACGGACGTTACACAATCTGTGAGCATGCGTCAGACTCATTTGCCAAGGATTGGTACATCGAGATTCGAATCCCAGCCGAGTAGTGATAATTATTTTTCGTTAATGTTTTCCCAATTGCCCTCCACGCAAATACAGATACATTTCCTCTAAATTTCACTTCCCTCCTCCTTTACCCCATATTTCAACGGCGTCAGCCCGCAATAGAGCAATACAGACAAAGTGGCCGCCATCTGTTGGCTAAGATATTGCCAATTTTTTTGGATAGAGGGTGTCCTGTGTTCAGCACAATGGACTCCTCGGTCGTTAACCTCTAGTGAAAGTAATTAAAATTTAGTATTGTAGAAGATTTTTTTAATTTATTAATTTAAATAATTCATCTAAAACGTTATCAAAAGCGCCCGTTGATCCAATTCAGTGGCCGCATGGCCTAAGGCACTACTCTCTCAGTATAATAGACTGCCAATGCTGGGGATATCGGGGTTCAAATCTCGATTGGGTTTACTGACGGTAGTTTTTCCAAAAATGGCTTTTACCTCTCCCCCCACGCCAATACCGGTACTCTTCTTCTAAATATAACCTTCCTAATGCGTAAATTCATCACCGTAATTAGTACATAAGCGTATAGTCCGACTGACACATATAATATACACTCAGCCTACACATTCATGATGCTGGGATCACGATCAACTTAACGTTAACTTAAAGTTAACTTAACGTAACTTAAACGTAACTTAACGTAAGAGATGTCCTGGGAGGTCTTTTACTTTAAGTGAACGTTACTTGAAGGGTATCACGTGATCTAGCCAGCCAATCATTATGCGAGTGACGTCAACAGGGCTATTTAGTAACTCATTTGTTGGTATTATGACCAATGTTTACTCTTTAGCATAAGTTCTAGTGATCAGACATTGAAATAAAATAATTAAACTAAAATAGGAAAGCTAAATTTATCAAAAAAGGTTTAGTAATAGATATTTATTATATCGATAGAGAACTGTAAACATTCACAGATCATCACTGTAAAACTAGTACAAATCACAGATCATACTCGAGAATGAAGATGTTTGGCTCGAGTTGTTACGTTAATTACGTGAATCGTGATCACACATAGGTTAAGTTAACTTTAAGTGAACGTTACGTTAAGTTAACGTTAAGTTGATCGTGATCCCGGCATGAGCGATAATAAACACAAATCCAAATTACGGGACTGAAAGGATCAACTCTCTCATAAGGAAAGAATATTATAATTTTTCCTCCTACCAATTTTTTTCAGCTTTATGTTATCGACTACCCTATTTCTCTTATTTCCCTTGTCTACCTCAAAAGCAGCAAGGCCAGAGAGCGTCCCAATCGCACGGGAGAGCGCTTAGGAAGACAAACGACTTCCGGTTGACAAGGCTCAACGCTTTCCCTCTGCCTACCGACCAGGAGAGGGGGAAATAAATAAAGAAAGAGAGAACACAAATGAAAAAGAAAGAAGAGAGCACTTCAATAAAACGTAATTTGAGAGGCAGATTTATTCCCTTGTTTATCTCACCTTGCGTTGCTTCTCTCGCCTTCTGATTGGTCGAAATTACACAGTATTATCATTGTTTCACTCCACCCCCTAACCCACCGGCATCCTATCGTTCTTTGAGGGTGTAGATACTTGGTGGGTGGTAAAGATGAATTTGATGGAAAGGAAAACTTTTGTTTGTAATTTTATTTATGTGTAAACACAAGTTTATTATTACAAATGCTTGTCTTAGTAACAAATGTCCGCTAAGTCCTTTGATATATATCCCTTCAGTTCCGATGTTGACAAGTTTGGACGCTATATTATATATACGTATCGTCGTTTCTCACCACCCGCTCGGGTAACACGCATATTTACTTATTACGACCCGCCTCGGTGGCGTAGTTGGCTAACGCGCTAGTCGTGTTGAGCTCGACGCCGAGGACGGGGAGATCGAGGTTCGAATCTCAGTCGGGTGAACTGGGGGCGGTTTATCCTAAATGGTTTTCCACTCTCCCTCCACGCAAATGCGGGTTAACTTCCTCTAAATTCAACCTTCCCAATTCCTAATCCATTAGCGTAGTTAGTACTTAAGCGTATAACCCGAATGGGTAGTAAGACGCGGTGCTAAATAATAATAATAATAATAATAATAATAATATAACGCTTTGTTAGGGATGAGGAAGGTTGAATTTAAAAGATGTATGCCCACATCTCTCTGTAAGTAGAGCGGAAAATCATTCAGAGAAAAACATCCTCAGTACACCCAATTGGGATTCAAACGCCTATATTTCGGTCATGGGCAGTAAAGTATTTTGTGAGTGACGCCTTAGACCATTATATCACCGAAGTGTCTGTTAAACGTATTGATAAAGAAATAAAAACCTCTTCGGTGGTCGCATGGTCTAAAGTGCTACTCTCGCAGTATACTAGACTGCCGATAATAGGGCGATCAAGGTTCGAATCTCGGTCGTGTGTACTGAGGGTGGTTTTTTTCCAAAATTGTTTTTCACCCTGCCACTACGTAAATGCTGGTATACTTCCTCAAAATATAGCCTTCCTAATCCCTAAAACCATTTGACTAATTAGTATATAAGCGTGTAGCCCGAACGGGTAGTAAGAAGTGATGCTATAAAGAAGAGAAATTGAACCGCAGGTACTTAACACATTCTACACTATCATGAGGATTGAGTACTTGTAAAATTATTTTCAGTCTCTTTTTGGAGATTCAAACGCGACAAACACCTTTTTTTGTTTTTATGATTGATTGTATACAAATCGTCAACTAAAGAAAGTTTAAAAAGTAACTGGCGCCTCAATTAGACCAAAAATTGTATTTCGAAAAGGTAACTGTTTCTAAGAAGTACTTGAACCTTCATGAAAACACAGGTATATCTCTTTTACCCCTTAAGAACACCCTCCCCGGTTGAATGACCTCCACTACCTTTACAAGCCTATTACATTTATAGACGTGTTTCATTGCTCGTCGACCCCACAAGATAGCCCTGCTAAATTGAATCTCTAAGCGAAGCGAGCGTAAACCACCCTACCTTTATTCTAGTATTTTATACTAACCATTAGTCTAGATGCTTCAATGGGCAACTTACAGACCAATAAAGATACCGACACTGGTCTGGATCATTCCTGAAGTAATCCATTTCCAACGACGTGATTTAGAAGAATAAAGTCAACTCACTTGAACCGTTTGTGTGTCCTTTTTCTTCAGCTGATAGGATATTTGAAGCGCATTTTTTAAACAAAGGTTCTTAACAAACATGACTATAGTAGGATCGTCAAAGATGCTAAGTAACCAAAATTTATAATTATTATTATTAGCACGCGTCTTATACCCGTTCGGGTTATACGCACTTACGCTAATGTGAAATGGTAGGTGATTGTGAGATGAAATGGAGACCTACAGTTTAACGTGGAATCCGAACCCGGTGGAAGCCTGGCATTCCTCACATTCAGAAGTTGTGATTAATACACATCTTGTCAAGGTGAAGAAGGGTTTTGGCAATCAATAAATCTGTGCTGACCGGGGATTGAACCCGGACTCTCAACACAGAAGTCTGACACCTTACCCTAGACCACCAGTCACCTCAAATTTATAGAAATGACTAAAGCCTGTTTCATGTATTTATAAGCCAAACAAACATATTCTGCAACTATTACTTTTGACAGGATATAGTGAACCTATTTATCTTGTCGTTTTCGGAGACAACTTCTCTAAACTCACCGATCACATTATTCGGTAGTACATAAATCATGTTTCTTATAATCGTGTTAATGGACTAAATAATTGTATGGCTTTAAGAAACTCGAACATTAATAAAGACACACCTGTCATCACCCACGCGCCCCACCTCAGCCTGGGAACTTTGATTATCTTTAATATGTTTGGGATAACTTTTTCCATCCTTAGGTCCAAATAACTTCGACAGTACTATTTTCTCAAAAACTCTCAACCTATAGTCTTGGTAAATAGTTAGAAAACACGCTTCACAACCGTTAATAACAACAGTTAGGATTATAGAAGTTTTAATTGGGTTTAGGGAGGTATCATTTAAATAAAAGTTACCTGAATTTGCTTTAAACTAGATCAAAGACTATTTTACTAAAAAATTACCCTTAATAAATCCGGCAGTGATTTGAATCTTGATCCTCCCCGCATAAACAAACCATATCTAATTAGAAAATAAAGAGAATAATAAAATAATATATTTACATGTTTTCTCATAAGATAGGGTTAGTGAAATAGTTAATTGTGATTCTCATGATGAAAGGAAAATTAAAAATATGATAAGTGAAAGAAAAATAGAAGCAGACGAGCAAAAAAGAGAAAAGTGTAACGTGAGCTCATCAACTAGTGAGTGAAGCTAATGAGAGCCGTCTTTAAACATGTCGTGTGCTTACAGTATGTGAAGAGACCACATGACATAATATGGAGACAGCTTCACATACAGTTATTAAACTTTTATTTACAAGGCCACAAGAGAACACTTTGGTAATCTAAGAAAGTGTTGATTTTCTTGAAATTAAAATTTTTCTAAAATATAGTTTTTAAACAATAAAAACATATATAAAAAGGTGGGGATGTGGGGGTCATAATAAAAGGCCAGTGTTTTTGTAGTTTTGATATCAAACACTTTTTTTTGGTCAAAATATATCAAATGGTTATTCAGTAGGCCTACAAATATTAAGTTTAATTTTCTCCACATTATGACCTCAACAGTTCTTGAAGGGTGTCCTCGAAAGTAGTGACAACTTTCTCTCTTCATTTACAAAGTTTGTCATTTAATGACGCTATGCTTATAACTTATATTCAAGAAGTGTTAATATCACCATGTGAATAAAATTAAACTCTGTGTTTGTACTGGAGCAATATTTTATTTATTTTGACAAAAAAAAAGCTTTGCTATAAAAACTGCAAAAAACACTGACCTTTTCTCACTTTCCCTTATCTCCACCTTAATGTATGTTTCTACAATTATTTTTTATTTTATTTTAATGATCCGCGTCTTGCTATCCACCTATTTACCTAGAGGATCATTCCATGTCAAATGATCCAATACTCCAACACTTTTGAACCTCAATCTCTTGGATTTTTTAAAATTTCTATTAAAAAACGATGGGATTATTTTTCTTTTATAGAAAATATATAAACTTTTTACTTTATCATAGTTATTAAGTTGTCAAACACCATAGCTCAGTTTGTAACGTATCTGTCTACTGAGAAAAGGGTCTTGTATTTGACTCCCGGCTTGGCTGAAAAATGTGAGATTATTAAAATGTGGGTAGTCTCTTTCACAGTGATGCATTAACCACTAGTCTGAGTGTTGTGTCTGTTCTATATTTAAGTTAGATTTAAGTCGTGCTCTGATATGATCAGTCGATTTAGAAACTGCATTAAAATACCTCAAATAAATAAACAATAATATTTTATATGTTTTGGCAACAAAAATTTTTTTTATTAAAAATTAACTACAACCATAGGACCTAGTCACGTAGCTAGTTTCGGGTTTTGGCTTGTAAATATAGGTTTGTGATTAGGAGGGCCGTGGTGGCTATTTCCCAGTAGAAAAATAACGGCATCGATACATAAAACCCCCTAAAACCATTCCAAATGATCTTGAAATTTTATGTTGTGACACTTAATATATCACTTTGATGGCTAGAGGAAAGTTGGATCTATATTATTAACCTTTTACTTTAATCTTTGAAGTGCGAGTTTGTATGTATTTTTGTATAATAAAATTAAAATATAATCTGTATAACTGATCAGAAACTTTCATCCACAATTTGGCGTGAATAAAAAACAATTAATTTCCAAAACAATTTCTTAAATAAAGTAGGATATATAAACGTCTTAAACGCGTCTCAGCATTCTCACACGTATCCCCCTTAACTCGCACTCATCTTCCACCCCACCTTAAACAGACGCTCATATATGAAAGGTATAAGAGAAAAAGGGAGAAAGTCCAAATTTAACTCTTATTTAGTATGTGCTTCCATCTGTTAGACAATCATGATACTTTTCTAATGCACTTTGTTAAAATAGGTCTCTGTCATATTTAGATTATTTAAAAAAATATTATTTGATTGGTTCCCTCCAGGGTTTGATATATAAAAGTTTTTGTCCATGAAATTTGTGTAGTGGTACGTCCATTCTTTTATCCTGTACGTGACCTGGTGGTCTAGGGTAAGGTGTCAGACTTCTGTGCTGGGGTCCGGGGTTCGATCCTCGGTCCCGGCACAGATTTATCTGAATGCCAAACCCTTCCTTCACCTCTGACAAGACGTGTATTAATCACAACTTGTGAATGTGAGGAATGCAGCCTCCACCGTGGTTCGGATCCCATGTTAAACTGTAGGTCCTCCATTTCATCTCACAATCACCCTACCATTACACATTAGCGTAAGTGCGTATAACCGAACGGGTAGTAAGACGCGGTGCTAATAATAATAATAATTTATCCTGTACTTTTAAGAGCATTCATCATAGCAGGCCCAACTCAGCTCCCGGTTCGCGTCTGCGTTTGTGTGCGCACGCGCGAGATATGGGAGTAAAAGGTAAAAGAAAAGACCTACGATATACAGAAATATGTGCAGTGCATTTGTATTTGAATGATTACTTGAAATTGTCCGCGTGACGATGGGGGACAAAGCAACAAAGTTTCTTGTTAATAACTACATTATGTTCCTATTATGAGAGAATAAAGATTTGTGCTCAATGCTTATCTGTGAAGCCATTCTAAATGGTCAAAAACGAACTTTTCAATTCAGTTTTTATCCAAATATCATTTAATATTTCGAAAATATTCAGTATTAAGAACTTCCATTTACACTTTATCTCCATTAATGTTTAATAAAAAATGATCCACATGCAATAGTGTTGGGGTAAATTTACGATTTCTAGCCGACTGTATCACAGATTTTATTGGCATGTGATGCATACAATCTGATCGAAAATGATCATGTGAACGATATAATGAAAGCACATACTAACGTAACTAATTTATATGCTCGATCCCCTAGCGAGTTGAAAGTAAAATTAAAATGTCCGACAAAAATGATATAAATGTTACCTGTCACTCTTGCGATAATAAGCGAACCAACATCATCAAACACCGTGGGAAAACTCCAGTTAATGACAGGCAGTGCAAGTTGGGGTAACATGAAGGGCGCGTATCACTAATATAGTTAACATACATGCGAACTACCTGGCCTACACCATGATAAGGATAAAGAAGATATGCTCTTAATCTGATACAACCTTCCCGTCGGGGATGTTAGCCACTAGATGTATCTGATATTACCTACCTTCGCGGTATGCGCGAGGGATCTGTAACGACCGTTGTATCTTTATAAATAGCAACACGACACCTACATGCCCAAAACTCTGACCAAAATTATGATATAATCACAAAACCAGAGGGAATTTCACCCGTCAAATTTTAAACCTCACCCGACAGTTGATGGACTGCTCTCCACGGACAGAATTCGGCCACCAGATCAATGACATGCTTTATGATCGCAGTCACCGATTGGAGAATATTAAACCGACGTCTAGAACCTTCAGGGAATGCACTTGATTATAACTTAAGGCAACGTATCAATTAACTCGATGAACAGATTAAACATATATGAGTATTTCGCAAATATTTTATGGACCCAAACGCGAGGGAAATGTCATCCTATTATAGATGAATATCATATTAAAGGTGTTTAGGCCTACATGAAATAATAACTTTAAGATTAGAATCGTTGACACGGCATGGGATTAAGATAAAAACAAACAAACATTGATTTGAGTTTTCGAGAAAAAATGTATTGGTAAAAAATATTTTTATAAATTAAAGTTATTTCTGATAAGATACTTTTACACTCGTCTTATTACCCGTTTGGCTTATAGGTATATATCGTATTGATTACGATAGTGGAATAGGGATGTGGGAGGTATAACCTTAAAGAAATGTACCCGAATTTGATAACAGGAACGAGTAGGAAACCATTTAGAAAAAAAAAAAAAAACATTAAGTGTCCTTGACTGGGATTCAAACCTCTCTTTCTCTCTGAGGGACCATATTTGCTGTTAAATAATAGCGTAGAATTGAATAATATTAATTAAAATGAGGATTTTTGTGATAAAATCAAAGATTTCGAAGACTCAAAATTTCCGAATTTCGTAAAAATCTTTGAGTTCGAGTTCGAACAGCTATTAAAATTCAACTCGAGCTCAAATTTTGGAGTATTTGAACAACACTACTTTGTAAAATCTTTCAAATTAATGTGGAGGTGTTTTGAACTTGAAGAGCTCGAATTTAATTTGCAAAGAAGGTTGCATCTTAAATTGACGCACCTATGCACTCCAAGCACTACATTTTGTGACATTAAAGGATTTTTTTTTAATTTTTCTTAAGGATATATGTTTATTTCAACGTTATATCTTTAAAACTCACTGAATAAAACGTAATTTCATTAACATGGGAAAACATATCATGACCTGCCATGACGTCATAGGTAGGCCACGTCCTTAAATAAGTTAAGACTTGATAGCAACTTCGGTGGCCGTATGGTCTAAGGCCTCACTCTCACGACAGACTAGACTGCCGGTAACGGGTAGATTGGGGTTTGAATCCCGTTCGGGTGTACTGAGGGTGGTTTTCCCTAAATGATTTTTCACTCTTCTTCACGCAAATTTGAGTACACTTCCTCTAAATTCACCCTTCCTAATCCCTAAGCTCATTATCTTAATTATTACATATGCGTATGCCCAAACGGGTAGTAATACGCAGTGCTACAAATATACACTTGATAGAATATTGTTAGTCTATTAATACAATGATATTCCTATTAGAAATTTTAAATATAAATTAATTCTAATCCCAACATTTATTGCATTGATTTATTTAACACCTTACTAATTACAAATCTTAATAAAGTCCAATGTCTACTTCAGCGATAAGCACAATCTACATTTTCCACGGATGAACGGTTAGTTTTGTGAAAGAAAGTCGCCAACAAATCTCCCTGTCATGAAACAAATCAAGTTGTTTTAACGAAATTGCAAATTTTTTTTTATTTGGGAAGAGGTCCATTAGCATAACTTTAAAGTTAGGTCGTGTGCGCAATGTCGATTAGGGTGATAATCGTAGAGGACCGAACGTGATGTTGAGCTTTCGTACATCATGAGAAAAGAAAGTGTGGCTATAAGTTTGTCAATTTCTTTTACGAAGAGTTGAAAAACGTACCAAAGGGAATTAACTAAAGTGATTTCTCGTGTACTATATTTATCTAAGCTTTCACATTAACGTATTTATAAATGCACTTGTATATTGTGTTTGGAAATCTAGGATTAAATGTAATATTTAAATAATTTCTCAAATACGTAACATAATATGGTATAACTAGTTATTAGCATTTAATTAAACGTGATTTTTTTCATTGAAATGGACTTAGCATAAAAATAATCATTATTATTCTTATTATCATTACCATGTTACCATGTAGCTATAAGAAAAAAAATCAATTAGTATTTCTGTGTCAGGACATAATATCACCTAGATTACTAATAACCAAACTTAATTTTGCATTTCTGGTTTAAGGTGGGGATTTAGGGAACGAAAGTTACGGTCAATGTTTTTTGCAGTTTTTAAAGCAAATTAGTTTTATGGCCAACATAAATTTAAAAAAAAAATGCTCTAATCGAAACATAGAGTTTAATTTTCTTCACATGGTGATAGCAATATTTCTTGAATATCTGTCATGAGCATATCTAATTTAGATGACAAACTTTTTTTTAAATTAGTAGAAAAAATTGTTTCAAATTCCAGGACACCCTTGACAGATATTCAAGATTTGTTGAGGTTACCATGTGAAGATACTAAACTTATTTCTGCTGAAGCAAAACTTTATTTATTTTGACCAAACAAAGTTTTACTTTAAAACTACAAAACCACTGACTTTAAAATAGCGCTCCCTACATTCCCATCTAAAGAGTTTTAAGCTACTTTAGCACCGAAACAATGATTTGTTTCGTTGTGACTTACGAACGTGTGGACATTCGTATCAATTAGCCGGCGGACAACTAGGTAGGGGGGGTCCAGAGGGGTCCCTGGGAGGGTAAGGATGGGTTCCGAGGGTTCAAGATTTACGGCTTGGCAAGACGCTGGAGGGGAGAGGGGGAGGGGGATGGAGGAGCACAGCCGAGAGGCTGGGGTAAGAGATTCCAAGCAGGAGTAAAGTCGATCCATGGTTGGAGTGGTAGTAACTGACAGGTAGCAAAAGTTAACAGATCAACTCTCATGTATCTATTCACCAAACCATATGATCTGCCATGCCATATGCTGAGTTGTTTTCAGGAGCGGATCCAGAGGACGGGGTTGTAGGGGGACGCGCCCCCCTCAAGTTTTTTTTTAGTTAGTATTGACAGTAATAATTTTAAAAAAATCAACTAAATCTACGTTATTGTCGCTACTGGATGTACTGTCACGTAATATTTCACTAGTGAGTGCGTGTCACTGACAATGATCGATATTCATTTTAACACATACGTAATTTAACTAACAAAAAACCCGCTCCAGTAGCCGCATGGTCTAATGCGCTACTCTCCTGTTAGACTCAACTAACAAAGACGGGGATATTGGGGTTCGATCCCAGTTGGGTGCAATGAGGATGGCTTTTCCTAAATCGTTTTCCACTCTCCCTCCATGCAAATATTAGTGCACTTCCTCTAAATTCAAACTTCCAATTAGTACATAGGCGTATAGCCCGAACGGGTAGTGGGACGCGGTACTAAAAAAATAAAAAAGATGAACTTGAATACCTTTTTTTTTTTTCCAAATTTTCAAATTAATTTTGAAATTACTGTTAAATTTGAAGTATTTTTCCATCAGAATTTCCTGAGGGGGAACCTCCAAGCCCTGTCCCATAAGAGCGACCCCTCCCCCCCTCCTACCACGGCCACCTTCTCATCCCACCCCATCTTCACAAAAATCCTGGATCCACCCCTGGTGGTTGACACCTTTGGTAGTCAAAGCTTTCACAACAAACAATTTGTTTTTCTTTTAACAGTCTTCACATTATTGAAACATGAACGTGTGAAAATAACCGTTTGGGTGTTTCTTTTTTTTGTGGAAGCGTCTTCTGTGGATCACTTGAAAATACTTAACAAACAAAAACTTCTTAAATGCTGCGTTCTCTTCACAAATTAAGATGGCAAACCAGAAGACACTAAAGCTGTTGGTGACGTCATACAAGCTGTCTTAGGTTGTGTCTATAAGCATGTGTTTACAAAATATAAACTTTTATTTTGAATTTAATATTTTGTAAGTTGCTCTAAGTTATGAAAACACATACATTTATTTTGGTGGCCAGCTATAGTAAAATACCAGTGTGAATATGTTATTTTTTATATTATTATTTCATGCAATATAATCCAGGGACGGACAACCCTGTCGCCAATAGCTACAAGTAGCGAATCGGCCATAAAAGTGTGGCAAATTTGAGTTTTACAGCTTTCACAGAAAAAAATAAACCTTTTCCAGACGTGTTCTGGTTTTAGCTTGACATTTTCTGGCATATCATTGGTAGCATTCGGCTCTTTGAATGAGTCATTGACTCACTATTGGATGTCATCCAATACTCTTCCCCCTTCTCTCTCACGCTCTTTCCCGGCACTTCATTTCATCTCTTTCGTCAGAAAATTATTGTCACATTTCACATTAAATTGTCTTACACTTTCAATTTTAACAGTTTGCATCAATTGCGTCTGAAGCAGTTGTAACTGAATAGTCAAAGTGTATATGTTTTGAATAAACGCGTACAAACAGTGTTTTTTTTTTAATGTTCGATTGAAAAAACCTAAATTCTAAATTTATATATATTGTAGTGAATTTCATTCCTCATTCGACACATACGTGGCTACATTGAAAATTATGCTTCTCAGCTTAGCACTGTACTAGCTCTTGTTGGCACAACCACGAAATCAAATTCATAATGGTTTTATTAATATATTTTGTTCTTTAAATAAGTTATGAAAAAAGCCTATTTTACAATAATCCTTGGTCAGGTACTATTAGAAGCGTTTATTAACGCTTTTGTTTGCTAATATAGTGTCAATAAGAAAGAATAATTAATTCCGCGTAGGTTAACATTAGTGAATTTTAACCAATGTTTGCAGTAAACATATTCAGCAACCATTTATCCCAACATGGATCGACTGTATATACATCAGCAACTAGCTTTGGAAATATCTAAGAGGTCATAGTTAAATCTTTAAACAAAAATACAACAAACCAATATCCTTTTTCCTCTCGAACATGTGTTTGTTCCACATGGATGTCTTTTGAGTGGTTCCGATTGTGACCAGTTTACACGCTACGTATTCTAAAGGTGACTAAACCGTACTCTGTAATAGATCGACTTTAAGTAGCAGAGTGATGTGACTAAAAGGTGCCTACTGTCTGTTGAGGTTAATTTATCTTCAACTTTTAAAGAACACCATTAAGAAGAACCAATATGTAGCAAGTAGATAAATGAGCATCGAGGTGCACTTCTAAATGACAACATCAATTTAAAAAAAATTAATGTGTCACTAATTAACAAGTATTACCTATTTTCATCTACCAATTTCTATGAAAATTACTTTGAGAGTACCTTACAAAAGCATAAATATTTATTTTGATTATATTTCCACAACTATTTGATATACAAAATGACTTATCATTGTTTGAAATCTTTTTTTACAAATATATATATATTTTTAAGGATCTCTTTGAAAATTTAAATTAATTGTGTGGTATTAATTTGGGGACAAAGATTTTTTTTCAATGTTTCTGTAACAATGTGTATTATTTCATGTATTATCTTTGGTGAAATGTTTCTGCGACTATGTAAAGTATTTCGTTTCTTAAATCTTACGAGTTTTATTAAAGGTTTCTATAAAAGAAAGAGAAAGTCTGTGCAGTGCACCGAAACATTTATATTTAAATATTATAATTTCCCACACCAATGTCTATTTCCAAGAAAGAACATGAAACATAGTTGATAGCTTATGAAGCAAGACGAAATGTTTATTTATTTTGAGCTTCATCTGTATTTATTTACAATTATCAACTACAAATATAGATTTTTAGAGAGAAATAATCTTGTTAATTAGGCATAATTGGCATTATATCTAATTAAAGTATAAATTAAATGTGTTAAATTAATATGAAGAATAACCAATTAGATATATATTTAAATAAATTAGGGATGGCAATTCATTTTATCAGATATTTTACTCTAAGAAAGTTTTAGAAAGGGGCCAAGCTGACTTTCATCTACTCGTCATGTTTGGTCAAAATCACCGGAATTACGCACATAAATAGAGTAAGTGCTACTACCCCATATACTATTAATATACACAACAGCACAATATATTACATATGAATCAAGTTATATCACTACATTTCTTATAATCATCATTATATACAACTATCATTCACTATAGTGCTTAAAAATTGGTAAAATTTTCGTAAGCATTACAAGTCAATATTAATATCTTAAAATGGTATATAAGGAAAAATAATAGGCAGAGAGGAATATTTGTATACATTGAGTAGCGGAAACATGGTACCTGTGATATAGTGCCAAGTCAAGATAGGATTTATTATTATTATTATTATTATTATTATTAATTTTTAGCACTGCATTTTGTTATCCGTTCGGGCTATATACGCCTATGTGCTAATTACACTGATGTGTTAGGAATTAGGAAGGTTGCATTTATAGTGAGTGAAACTGCATTTGTGTGGAGGAAGAGTTGAAAACCATGTAGGAAAACCACCCTTAATACACCTACCGGGATCAAAACCTTATCTCCCCATTTTCGGCAGTCTAGTCTATTGCAAGAGTAGCGCCTTAAGATCGTGTGGCCACCGAAGCAGGTAATTTCCCAATTTAATATATTTACGTTTTTTTTGGATCAATTTTGTCTGGCATGATGGAGGTTTTATCAAGAGAGTTTAAAAGTTATAACATTTATACAAATAATTCTAAAAATACTCTTACATTGTCAAAAAATATTTTTTAACAGTCTGTAATAAAGGCTATTTGATTGTTTCGCGAAAATGGTCTGTAGGAATCTTCCTGCAGATTAAAGTATGTGGAAGCGTATGTCTATATAGAAGAGGAAACAAGAAAAATAACTTTGAAATGCTAATCATTGCTGACCAGCCTCAAATAGTAGAGCGATTGCTTTAACTCGTCAATGAAATAGGGAAATGCTATAATCTGGTAGACAATATACATAGCAGGGTGAACTACTACATTTTCTTACCTCTCTATATACTTCGCACATTGTGTTAGTGCTTAGAGAGCTTAGTGTTTCAAGTTGATGTACA
The DNA here is from genome assembly GCA_033556935.1 of Timema podura. Classification (NCBI taxonomy): domain Eukaryota; kingdom Metazoa; phylum Arthropoda; class Insecta; order Phasmatodea; family Timematidae; genus Timema; species Timema podura. The sequence continues at coordinate 41,729,350 of JAVRXN010000011.1, read as the reverse complement.
ACCCGCCTCGCAAAATCGCTTGGAATCGACTAAATAAGCAAAATGTTGTTAAAAATGAACGTAAGCTACCATTGCAGCTGCGATATATTATTTGAATGGTTCTTCTTGATTGTTGTGTCAAGATGATATGAATAAGTTTGGTTGTGGTAATTTAGAGAAGAAAAAATGAAATTGTCGGTATTAGAATTAGTTATAACGATAATTTTCTCAAAATTTTTTTGATTTTACATGAACACTTGTACTAAGGCGGTTTTAGAATACTTTTAATGAATGAATGACAATCCACAATTCTATAATTTAAATTAATTCAATTTAATGTTGCTTAAGAATAGCATTATCAATTATATTATAAGAATATACATTTTTACTTTAGCTATCATAATTGTTTTATTGATAAGTTTGAAAGAAGGCTAATGACGTACAGTACTACCACAGGTGGGCAGGTGGACTAAGGCAAAAACCAAGCTTAGGTGTTGAGGGGGAGCTCAAAGTTCGTATGTCGGTCGGGAGTACTAAGGTATATTTTCCTAAATTTTTTCCACCCTCTTTTCAAGCGATTGCGAGTTAATTTCCTCTAAATTCTATCATCCTCATTCCTATCCTATTAACGTAGGCATTATTTTGGCCCAGATGAGTAGTAAGATGCACAGCAAATGGACCTACGTTACTAACGTTTGTACTTTTGAAAAAAAATTGTCAAGGTGGAAGACATATATTTGGATTCCTATATCTTTTTGGAATAAATTTGATGATCCATCATTAATAACAAGATTATAATTATATAAGAAATATGCAAAATTTTATTTAAAAAATGTGAACAACTTTAATTAAAAATACCATTAACTTCAACTTTAACCTTTATGGGCATATTATAGATATTGAGAAATCTCACATTAATTAAGGATTAATTTGTAATTTCAAATTTTTGTTTTCCGAAAATGTAAGTTAATTGTATCAACACGTTCTTTCTTATAGGATCAAAAATCTTATATTTTAAGTTTTATGGTCACTAAAAGAATCCATAAAAAAGTAAAATTAATTTAATTTTAAAGTCGTTTCACGTGAAATGTCGCAATTCTGATTTACAGCCGTATTCAAACAAATAAAGTAAAAATTTAATATGTTCACAACAGAAAGCTGAAAGATTATTGATAATTGTTTTAATTTTTTTGAAGCTTTAGAAATGCATTTTATAATAAGAAAAAAATAAATGTGAGGTTATGTTCTTTCAAGTAGGCGGTGCACTTAATATAACTTATAATTTATAAATCTACATTAAGCAACTACATAAGCCTGTTTAATCTTAAGAAATCTACTGTAAATGAAGTGATACGATTTTCTCATCCAGAATAGTAAACATATTTACCTCTCCTTCCTTCTAACCCCTCCAACCCTCAATCGCACCCCTTAGAAGTGTGCGTGCTTACGTGAAACACATCATATAGAACTAGGGGCCCACAGAAGGGGTTGTTACTACCCGAACTGCCATCCAATAGAACCTTTATTAATAAATGACAAAAATACATTAATTATCTAACGTGCGGCAAAACAAAACGCGTTCGTTCACTCGCCCGGACTATTGGGCCGGACACCTCATGGGGTGTACAAGACCCCCGTTGGGGTTCTCACGTACAAAAGAGACAGCCGATGAGGTTGGCCAATATATATAAATATATATATCCACACACATAACTAGTTGGAACAGAGATCACAGATGGCAACTCAAGCCACATATTCATTACTATTCCCATAAGTTTGAAAACTATTTTTTCCATACCCGCTTCTGTGGCGTAGTTGACTAACGCGCTAGTCGTGTTGAGCTCGACCGCCGAGGACGGGAAGATCGAGGTGCGAATCTCGTTCGGGTGAACTGAAGTGATTTTTCCTAAAAGGTTTTCCACTCTCCCTCCACGCAAATGCGGGTTCACTTCCTCTAAATTCAACCTTCCCAATTCCTAATCCATTAGCGTAATTAGTACTTAAGCGTATAACCCGAACGGGTAGTAAGACGCGGTGCTTATTATTTTATTTTTTTTCCATCGTGATCCACATCTTTCTAACCATCGAGACCATGCTTTTCTATACAGGTAAGGTACGAATTAGGAAGGTAGAATTTATAGGACATGTACCAGCATTTGTGTAGAGATAAAAAGAAAAATTGTTTAGAAAGAACACCTCGGTACACCTGTTCCAAATTTGAACCTAAGACACTTGTTCAGTCTAGCACTGTTGAGCACATAACCACCGATGCTGATGAAATATAGAAGAATATTTTGAAAATTACCTGAAATAAAATATTTTTATCAGCCATTTGAAAAAAAATTATATAAGAATGATGATATATAATATAAAAAAGTATATTATTACAAGGCGAGTATGCACTATGCTTAGATTTACTAGTCAGATCATCGGTAGTCAGCCACACTGTACAAGAAGTCAGTATTTACAGTTGATGGAAACTATTATTATTATTATTATTATTATTATTATTATTATTATTATATTAGCACCGCGTCTTACTACCCGTTCTGGTTATACGAACTTACGCTAATGTGTAATGGTAGGGTGATTGTGAGATGAAATGGAGGACCTACAGTTTAACGCGGGATCCGAACCACGGTGGAGGCCTGGCATTCCTCACATTCACAAGTTGTGATTAATACACATCTTGTCAGAGGTGAAGGAAGGGTTTGGCAATCAGATAAATCTGTGCTGGGACCGAGGATTGAACCCCGGACCCTCAGCACAGAAGTCTGACACCTTACGCCTAGACCACCAGGTCACCTTGATGGAAACTAATGTGAAAAATTGTAATTAGTGTCATAAATTAGGAGAGGGTTTGTGGTTTGAGCACGTCTAATTTTGGCTCAAAAGAGTATAAAAAATAAAAAAATGTCTGTTTTGGCACGGTTGTTGATGGAAGCTTAATGAATCCTCATTTCTAATATTTAAATCTGGAATTACAATATGTCGCGTTTAAATAATAATATATAAACCTTTAATAAAGTATCTCAAAATAATTTCACTCAGAAAAATAGATATTAGTACATATGTACCAGTTACGTTAATTAAACCCGGGAAAGTTGAGTTGATACGGAAAGGAACCATTTATTGAACTATCTGATTTCATTTTCTACCTAGGTTAATATTCCACGCATTATTTAAGGTGCGATTGTAGGGAAAGAGAGAAAAGGTAAGTGTTTTTGCAATTTTTATATAAAAAACTTTTTTTGGTCCAAGGAAATCAAATATTTCTTTATTAGAAACAAAGAGTTTAATTTTCTTCACATGGTGATATCAACAGTTCTTGAATACCTGTCATGGGCTTCTTGAAATTTAATTACAATATTTTTCCCTGCGTTTAAAGAGTTTGTCATCATGACGGATATTCAAAAACTGTTGATTTCAACAAGGGAAGAAAATTAAACTTTACGTTTCTACAGAAGCAATATTTTTATTTTTATTTTGGCCAAAATAATTTACTATAAATACTGCAAAAACACTGGCCTTTTCTCGTGTTTCATACAATAACAACTTTAGTAATTTTATCAACGCTCCAACCTTCATCTTATAATAAACTTCAATAATGATTCAAACTTTAAAAACATTAAATATATTAGGCCAGCACTCTGATCATGCTATGTTGATATATTTATCAAATAGTTCCCATTCCCCATATGCTCTCATACATGTTAAAACTGTTATTACATTTTTATTACTTCACTCCGTATAGTCTAAAGCTACAGTTAATAGCAAGTACTAATGAGTCTATGTAATAATTATCAAGTCAACAGACAACCACTAGGATATAAAAACCCAATGACGTTAGAACTATAGAGTTAACCATTCTTTGTGTTTCCACATCTTTGCTATCTACTCAAGAGAAACTATAACAAGCCAATGTTAATAGGCAAAGAAATTATAGTCGGCTCACCATAGTAAGAACTATTTTAAAACCATGGCAAATAGTAGCCAACATAGAAAGTAATCGCCCTATCTATCTTGCAATGATTGTCAAAATTGACATCTTTTGTCTGCAAAATTTATCATGTGTTATATGAAATTTTTAGATAAGAAGATACCATTATAAACTGTCGGAAAAGTTTATTTTTATGTCAACCTAGCTATAAATCTCATGTTTCATACAACTTGATAGAATCGTGTTAGCAGAACTTACATCTATAACAAACTTTTTTATGAGCAAAGATCAATTAATTCGTGATGAATGTAAACAATTGCCATCGCTTTACCTGTAATCTAATAAAACATGTCGGAATAGATAAAAAAAAAATGGTTAATAAATCATCATGCTCACATGGGAATTACCAAGAAGTGTCAATATGCTTCCATGAAAAAGGGATATAAAACATATGCAAGTCAGAAAACTATGAGGATTATATATTTGGGAGTTTTTAATTGCCTAAAAGTTTCATTCCACTCGAAAATTTAATAAATTTTGCCCCTAGCTTGGATTTGATCTCCGAAATCTAATCTTAATGTGGTTTACTAAAGGTGAATTTTTTTGTTAGTAATTTTCCACCAATACTACGGGCAAATGCTTCTGTATTTATTTGAAACAACTTTTAAACCAATGATTTTAGTTTTTTGACGTTGCTTTGTACCTGATCAGACAGTGAGGTGCGTAACTTTTTTTTTTAGAAAAATATATTTGTTAATATGATCTATATGAAATCATTTAGATTTAAAAAGAAATAAAAAAATAATGTTTATGTTTATATTCAAGTTAGACTATTAATCTCCCATTCTTAAAACTTTCAAACATGGAGATAGTAGGCTAGCTCAAATGTAAGCATCATCATCATTTATAATTTTAATAACACTTTAGTTTGTCCAAAACCATCTCGGAATTAAAATTCCCCGCCATTTGTAAGGAGCAGCGTAGCATAGTGTGTATAAAGTTAAGTGGGGTCAGATTCGTCAAAATAAATGACACCTAACTACATTAGTGAACATTACTTCTCGTGGGAATTAATTAACAAACCACCAAAAACTTCTCTTAATTCAACCTTCCTTTTGGTCTCATCCGAAAACCCTTTTCATTTGTCAGACTGTTGGGGGGCGCTAAGTCATCAAGACAGCTAGCGCTACTGGTGGTGGAAGGAGGGAGTGGGCTTGACTGACGGATTCAATTCACTTGTTTGTGTTTGTGGACACATACACCCATACAGATATATGTATATATATATATATCTGTATGTACTCACAAGGAAGACGAGAAAACCAAGACAATGGAAGAGAGATGAAAATAGAGGGAGAGAGACAGACGAACAGAATGATTAGTAGCAGTAAAGTTAGAGCAAAACGCGTTACTAAACCCCTCCTACCCTTCACTAACCCTTAGTTTTATTTTAACAAAACCAAAAGCTTTCGTGACAAGTCACGAGAATGCACTAGTGCCACCTCCTTTTTGTTTTGTTTTCTCTCTTAGCACTTCTCTTTGTTTCATTTATCTTTATCTCCCTATTTTCCTCCTTTTTATCAATTCCATCTCTTCATATTCTTACACCCACTCAATATTTCTGTTCCGATTTAGTGCTGTTGTTTTTGTCTTTTGCTGTGCGTCTTTCAGGTTTTTCTTAGCATGGTGGTAATATGCGATATCGATTAATCGATCACAGCTCGTAAAAAACACTTTTGCGTGTGTACAATACACTCCTCACACGCAGTAACATAAAGTATGGCCTCTTTTTACTCGCGTGGTCTATAATTTGTGCTTCTTACGCTTTCATCGCTTAGTGGTTAAACTCTAAGTAGGCTGTATGATGACCAACGTTGACGCTATAATTATTAACACTAAAGTTTGGAAGACTACTTGTTACATCGGAAAATAGTCTATATAAAAGGGGGTGAGGTGCAGAAATAAAAAGTAATCGGTTTGTTTATTGTGTATGTCTTCCGTCATCAAATGCATGTGCATATTTAATATGGAATTTTTTTCTTGTCCGTAAAAAAGAAGCTTGACTTTCTTGTTGCTATTTACGATGTCATTTGTTTGGTTTACGTCGGTATTTTTTTCATATGTAATTTTATTTAATTAGGGACGGGTCATTTAAAGGTTGGAACATAACGTGTTAAGTGGATGCCTGTAAGAATTTATAATGTGAAACATTACATTATTCATTAGGGGGAGTGCAAGACAATTAAAAATAGGGGAGGGCGGAAGAAGTCCGAAGCTACAAACTTTAAGGTTGCTTCACCTAGCAAGAACATACACAATAATTTAAGAAACTTACTAATTTGTTTTATTACTAGGACACATTTAAATGCTTTGTAATATGGATGTAAGCTTATTTGTTATCTGACTGTCCTTAATTATGAAGGTTTTTTTTTATGGTTCGTGCATGTACAGTACGTGAACCTGTCAATAAATAGTTTTTTAAATCACAGTATCACCTCTTATATATATATATATATATTACACATACAGGTATGTTTGTATGCATGTGCTTATTAAATCTTTGATGAGTGTGGGTGGATATTCTCTAAAATGTAGGGCTAAGTATGTTTATGAAAATTGATTGGTAGTAAATTGTGATTGTTTAAGATAGGAATACTCAAGAATAACCATAATACAATGAATAAATGTGTGTAGAGAAAATAAGAGATGACGTACCTTTTTTGTTAGTATTCAAACCTTTGTACGTGATACTCTTAAATGTGTGTTGTGATAATGGCATACTCACCAGAATAATATATTTTCTTTTGAAAACTTATATATGAAAGCTTAATAAATAAATAGTATTTTTTCGTAAGTAGAATTTTTTTTTTTTAGTATCTAGGTGAATACAGTCTAGCTACAAAGGGTAATTTTATTTGTAAAATTCACCTTTTAATAAGTTATTAGATGCTTATTTTGGTCGCACTCATGTTTTGTTGTTTATATTTGACTAGCTCAACACGCTATCGACAATAATTTTGAGCCCTCAGTGTAATTGATGGCTGATTTTTAGATACTAAGCAGTTCATCAAAACTCCAGGGTTGATCAAAATTTATTGTACAGCCCAATATTCATGGGAAGAACCTGATAGCTATAAGAGTTGCTAATTTTACTTTAAGCTATTCATAATTCAAAACAAGGAATCTGAATCTTTCAATTTTTTAATATATATTAGGAATATACCTATGAAATAATATCAATAATATACTAAAATGTTATCAATGTTGGTCGCAGAAAATTACGATTTTATTTTTATAAAAGTACCTTAAAAAAAATTGAACTGTTCTAATTTATTTTACTAATTTAGCTAAGGAATGAAAAATTATTAAATCGAAACGATACTTCATATAATGTATTAAGTTAGAAGTGGTAGTTATCAATTTGAGAATTAATTCCCATCAAGCAATCAATGATAAATGTGCGATTAATAAATATTTTGTATCTTTAAATTTCATAGTACTTACTTTTACAATCAAATATTTATCGACAGTTTGATGCGGACCAATTTTCATATAGTGAAAAGCAACAGGCTCTAACTGTATACATATATCGTAACATTTTCTTTATTTTTCATTTCTTATCCAAATTAGTAATTTACTTTCTCCTTGATGAACTCGGTGACCTTGGGGTAAAGTGTTCGCCTTAGTACCCGTTGTTCATGAGTTCAAACCCACCTGAAGTAGACAAATTTTTCTTGAGCAATAGAAATCCATAGCACAACTTCCTTAGGAGGGGAAGTAGATCCATTGGTCACATATCGATTATGGCATGTAAAATAACTCTGTAAAGTATGGGAAAATACCTTTCCCGGGAAAATTGGTAGGCCCTTTCGCATTCACTCATATAAATTAAGTGTGGGCGGCAACTGGGAACCTACCACACTTCCTGAACTACCTTAGAGCATGGGATGTATACCAGATAGTGGAGGAAACACTAACCAGTCGAAGGGCTGAGTGCATAGCCCAATTTCGGATGGATATAAGCCACATCAAACCAACCTTTGGGTGGTTGACTTAAGAAGAAGAATATTAATATGTATTAGACTTCCCTTGAATTCATAAAACCAAAATAGTTGGGTGTGGGTTCTCTGGGGCTGTAATTTTCTTTTTCACACCATGGTATTTCACCCTAGCAAATTTAAACACATTTTTCAAAATTAATTAATTTTAATCACCATTCGGAATGTAACCGAGGCCTCATTTACCTTGTGTCAACCGCAAGGTCAGCGAAAATTGAAAACGGAATCTATTTCGTCTGTGTCCATACACCCTCTACAAATGTCATTTGTTAATCCCCTGCTCAACGAGGGTTTCAACCCAGGGCCCCCCCTTCGGTAACACGCCAAGGTTCCGACCGCTCCTTGCACTGATTAGCTCGGAGCTAGGAGCTAGATTAACTGACGGTGATGGACAAAGCCGAGAGTGCCTCCTCGTTTCATATCACACGTCAAGAGCGGCCCCTGCAGAGCGGCAACACGCACATTGGAGTTACGTCACGCACACAGAGAGAGACTGGAAAGGGGGGAGGGGAGGAATAGTTCTTGTCGCAAGGTATTAGGTACAGTATAAACAAGGATGCAAAGGAGCTTTTAGAATATTTTTTGTCTGTCAACATTAAAAACATTTTACTATATTATTAGTATTGAGGTAAATATGTTATTATTATTATTATTATTATTATTATTATTATTATTATTATTATTATTATTATTATTATTATTATTATTATTAGTTACCTAACGCGCTAGTTTCATGTGAAGAGTGAAGTTTTGCTGATGAAGCCCCACGTTGTGTAGTCAAGTTGAAGAGGATGTGTTGTCTTTGGGGAGTCCTTCTCTGGATGTCCCTCGTTGTCGAGCCAAATACTGAAGTGGGAATGTAGGTTATTGTATGAGTCTCTTTTTTGAGAGTACTGGGTTGGAATTCGTCGTGATGATTATATGGTTTTGGTATGGATTTTATTTATATATATATAAGGTAAGGGGTGTAAATAAAGCCCACTTACAAAATAATTGCTTATAAAATATATAATAATGGAGGTAGAAAAAAAGTGTATTACGAAAAATATTTGTTTATTATTTTTCTAATTGAATATTGTATAAGCGTAACTATAGCATACACCATTGTTACTATATTAATACAAAATCAAATGTGTAGTGATAAATAAAATGATAGAATATTAGGAAAATGGTAGAGCACAAATAAAAGTAAAAACACTGACACATATTTACACACACTTCAATAGTATCGAAATATTGAAGTGTGTGAAAATATGTGTCAGTGTTGTTACTTTTATTTGTGCTCTACCATTTTCCTAATATTCTATCATTTTATTTATCACTAAATGTTTTTGCTCAATGCACTTTTTTCATACATAAAAATCAAATGTGTGTAATTGGGCCATACTACCTGCATCAGCATATAATAAGGCCCATAAAAAACATCAGAATTAATCCTTAATCAGTCATAAAATATGTTAAAAAAAGTCGTATATCAAAACATAACAAGAATCATAAAAGCATCAATCAGCACTAGTTTTGAAAAAAAAAATTGTCATGGAAATAAAATTCTAAGTGTGTGCGACACTTAATGTAAATAAAATGGTACTTGAATTAATTTTTTTAAACATCCTGTATGGTGGGAGTTATAAATTCAAAGATTTAGATAAATTTACCATATGTATTAAACAAGTAAACCATTAAAAACATAATCTAACACTGCTGGTGATACTCATTTTAACAAAACACACAATAAAATACAAATAACAATGGGAAAGGTGAACATAAATCCTTTACGTGCATCCCTTTATAAAGACAAAATCAAAATCTATAGTATACGATATCATAAAGCAGATGTTAATAATCCCTTCAAGTTCTCACCACGTAATAAAAGTGAAACAAATCAATAGAATAAATTATTTCCCGAAATCACTCATCACATAAAAAATAAATTGCAGTTATTGTTTTATGAAGTCAAGCCAAACGATCTTTGTCGTAAATCATTGTAATCAACATATTAAATTAAAACTAAAGGAAACACAGCCGATAAGTTAATCTTAAGTTCAGGGCAATACATTTCAGTAACTACTCATTACATCCAGGACAAATAAAATCTTCTTCGTCATCTACTGTGAGTCCAACACAGTCCTCGTGTACCCAAGTATTGCATGAACGACATGTTCACATCTTCCTAATAGACACCACATAGCCAGTTCTCTTTTTTTAGGGCCTTGGTCAGCAATTGATTTGGATGGTTGAGCCATGGTTGTAAAGTTATTTCGCTCCAGGGCTTTGTCACAATCTTTTCCAAAAATATTTCTTTTTAAGGTTTCAGCTCTGTAGTTAGCGGCCTTTTTGCAGAGGGCTACGTTGTGTTTAAGTTTGATGGGAGGTGTAGAAATAATTTCTTGAAATTGTGACTTCTTAAGTGTTGCCATGAGAGAAGCGCGTCATCGTTTGACTCTTCTTGATGTGATACAAGACTGGGTGCGAATGCTTCATCGGGTATCACAAAACTATTGAATGTCTAATACCCTTTGCCCTAAAGCCACTTGAAATGTTGGCTAGTGTCATACATTTACTCCAGACAGGAGTGAATACTCGAGAAAAGGTCTCCTTAGTAAGCTTACGGTTTGGCTCTTCAGGATCTTCATCCCAGATCAAAAGAAGCTACTGGTCCCAGTAGTGCTCGAATGATCGGATTACAGCCTTATTCAAGGGTTGCATCTCGTGAGTCGTATTGGACGGTAATCAAAACAAAGTAGTGTCATATTCATCTGCTTCATCGATAATTGAAATGTTAATGTGACATTTTGCTCCAGTGAGAATGAGCAGTGTGGGGCCAGGAGGTTTGAAATTACCAAAATGGTCAATCCATTTGACAAAAACTTCAGTTGTCCTGCTGCCTTTGCTTGTCATTTCTACAACTGAGCCAGCGGGCAGTCCACATCTGAAACTTTGCCTGTACCTTACAACCTTGAATAAAACCATTGGTGGTATCATGTGACCCAGAGCACTTGTGCATGCAACCACAGTCACATTTTCCACGTGTTCTTCAGCTACAAGATTCACTCGCTTAGTTCCTTTTTCTGATAAAACTGACTGTTGATGATGTAGCGTAAGCCCAGCCCCTTGCTCATCCATGTTAAAAATGTTTTGTGGTCGGCTTTTTAAATATAATGAAGCAATAGTGTCACCAAGCTTGGTGAAATAGTCTTCTACAATCACACGATTCAGTTTTTGAGCCTTAGCTGGGTTTAATGATTGTGCTTTCCTCGTGGAAAGACGTGGATGACGGCGTATGAAGGCACGGTACCATTCCCTATCTGCTAGCTGCTCTTCTTTGTTGAATGGATGTGGAATGCCATGCTTTTCAACAAATCTGTATACACACTGGCGTTAAATTACGGTTTTAAGTGGGAATCCGATTTCAGATAAACGTGTTATTTGGTTCTCTAAGTCACATTCTTGTTCACTAGTTAGAATGCTTCGTTTACCCAACTTTCGTTCAGATGAACCCGATTTCAAGTGATTCCTCAGATTTCTACCTGTGATATAATTTACTTTCTACGTATCTTTACGATTTTCCCCGTCAGAAGGGCTTCTTCTATCATAGGTTGGTCTCACTTTTATCTCAGACCTTGGCATTTCTACCCATCGTTTTACAATACTCTGGAACAATGAGCAACTTTGTTTTGCAAAACGATATTTTCTACGCATGTTCCAAAGAGAAAAATATGGATGTAGCATGTCATTTATATGATATGACATCTACAATCAAAATTCCATAAAGACAATTAAAACAAGATAACAAGTAATAATATATTCTAATAATATGTGGCAGGTGTTAGCTCACTGTAGATTTATGTTCCCGGTAAATGCCCAAGCTTCGAGGAAGATTGTTCCAGCAGACCATGCCGGGACCACGAGCAATTACACGTCTTGATCAAAGGGCACTCATCGAAGAAAAGAATAGTCTCTGCCCACCACACCTTCTGAAAGTGTTTGTGAGAAATCAGCGTAATTCTGCAACTCTACCTCCATTCTCCCCTATGATCTCCAGATATAGTCCAATTCCAAGGCAGTTCTGTTGCTATATAATGGATTCACTGTGAGTCGCATTTTTGTATTTAATTTTATTAATTCACCGGAGGAAGAACTACGACATAAAAAACTTCAGCACCAAAGACTCTACTGGTGGCCACGATGTGTCAGGCATCGGTCTCACCGCTACGTCACAGAGGAAGCCTCTTCTGAGACTTAAAGTATCTGTATCTTCTGTTTAGAATCTACATTAGATTCTAAACTCAGTTGTTATGCCCATCAGACATATTTTCATGTATTAGAATGTCTAACTTTATTTTTTATGTCGATCAGACATAGTTTATTGTGTTAGGGTGTCTGGGTTATTTTCTATGCCCATCAGACAGACGAGGGATCTATGTCTCTCTCTCTCTCTATCTCTCTCTCTATATATATATATAGGACCAAGTGATTGTGTTAACTAAGTCCATTAATCTGATTTCCTTTTCTAAGTCCTTAAGACATTGTTTTATTTATCAGGAAATGATTATGACACCCTAAACGGTATGATCACGTTTAGAATCTCCTTAGGGCAACAATCAGATCATCTAACGTTTTCTTCTTGGACCTATTTAGGTCAGTGACTAATTGCAGTGACGATTGTCCCCTTTTTTGTGTAGATATTTACGGTAAGCAACTTATGGGAGCACTACTAGATTGGAGTAGTGGCCCGCGGGGATAGTGCTTTGTTCCAGCCCCTTCAGGTGCCATATGTACCTATGTGTTCAAAGATAGTTTGTACTAGTTATTGTGTATCCTAGCTATGGGTGAATCTATAAATTGACTACTGATTGTCCTGGCAGTACTCATTAGGAAATGATCGGCCATAGTAAAATCCCTGTGTAGATGTCTGATTGTTAGCCATCTATTATTTGTAAAAATGAGAGCTCCTCTTATAGGAACCTATTCTTAGGTTTTCGTAACGCTCCATGGGGGTTAGCTCAAGCTAGCTAGCTTAAATAACAATCTTCTTAGTAACTCTAAAATTATAGGATTTGATACTATGTTTCTATGTTCAATGGTTTCACCATCATTCTTGATTAGACCCTTCAGGTATTAGTCGGGCATTAGCCAAGCTAGATTGTCTTTATGTATATTGCCTAGAACTTAATTTAATTTGAATTTCCTATTGTATCTAACTTCTGTTGGTTCCTTATCTACTAGGTGTTGATATCTGTTCGTCCAACTGAATGTTTTCTACCTCGATAAGAGAGTAGTTATCTTTAATTAATTGGATTAAAATCTTTTCACTCATATGTAATTCTATATCTTTTTGTTTGCTTTTTTAATAAACTTATTTTTTTAAACTTATATATTTCTGAAATGCATCTTCCTTTCCTATCCTTCATCAATTACAACTTATGTAATTATGTAATAATAATCGTCTCTTTTTCTACATGATAGGAGAAGCGACGGTTCATGGTTAGTGGTTACTGAGCTCGCCAGTGTAATAGCGAGCATGCTGCTGTTGTAATCTAGCAAAACCACCGAAACTGTTCCGCTTAGTTATGTTGAAAACGGGTAGAGAAAAAAAAACTTTTTTGCTTATTAATTATAGTTTTAATGAATTATCTAAATTTACTTTTTTATTTTGTAAATTAATGGCCATGATTTAAGAAATTGGGTTTTCACATTCTGGTAAAAGTTTCATCATTCTGTAAGGAGTCAATTGCTTTCTGTATTTTATATTCTTCAACTGCAGTTGGAGCGTCTCTGAGGGCTACCTAACCCCTTAATACTGGTGCCTGGGGAGTAAAATAAAATTCGAACGAATTGGAGGCCAGTAGTCAAAACTGATTTGTCCTTTTGAGAATTAAAATCGGAAATGTTAGGAGTAATGTGCTTTAAAATCCATGGCACTTGTCTTTTCGGTGGGCCTTATTTCCTGATAGCACGACACTTTGATTTCTAATCGAAACGAATATAAGAATTATCTGAAACCAACTTTCAGTAAATGATGGTGTTGCTTATTAAGTACATTAACATTTACTATCATAACAATAAGATAATAAATAACTTACATAAAATCGCAGCTTTATTTGAGATAAAAAGTTATAAAAAGAGGATAACTCTCACAAGCCAATTCTTAGGGCCATTTCATAGTCAGATTTAGTACGCCTCAAGTGCGGCGCTATACTAAATACAGGACGTCACCTACCTGAAATTGAATGGAATGGGCCAGTTTCATATGCAAAACTGGCCCATTCCATTTTGGTCTAGGTAGGTGTCGTCCTGTATTTAGTATCGACTCGCACTTAGGCGTACTAAATCTGACTATGAAACTGGCCCTAAGACACACGCTGTACTGAACATAATAGAGACTACCAGTTTTCTGCTGATGTCGATGTATTAGCTTCGTGATGGCACGAATATCTACCAGGAAGTTTGGCGGGATATTTTTAAAACAACAACTGGGCCTTATTTCCTGTAGGGCCTTATAACCACCTCCTACCTTATATAAAATAGGCTGATTTGTTGAAATTTGTTTTTCATTAATTTAAATCCAGTTTATTCAGAATAATTTTATTTGCACACCCGATACGGCAGCTTAACACGTTGTGGACTGATTTTTAAAATTGTACTATACATTAGCGATATCAAAGTTCCGCGGACCATTCTTCGGTAAGGTTGCGGACCGAATGAAGAGAGGAGCCTTCTTTTTGAGTATATAGTTTGAAAGAAATCCTTCTAGAGGCTTCTCTCTGTATTAAGTTGCACCATATTATATTTGTTCCATAAGGGAGGAAGAGAGAAAGAAATTATTTTCGAAGTGGTCATATTTCACAAGTGTTTGCAATAGGGGTGTAGGGACGTTTTAAGCAATGGAAAATATAAGCTGACGTCATAGAGCCATCGTAATCAAAACAAAAAACATAACAAAAATTGATCATCCAAGTGTGTGAGAATATTTTCAAACATATCTAGATAAATTTAGTTTTATGTTCTGAAACAATTAATTAATTTGGAATCCATTCATGGTGGGAACTTTTGATTAAAATTATTATTCAATGAAAATATATTTCATTACACGTGTTGAGCTAGACTGCCGAGTACGGGGATATCGAGGTTCGGATCTCGCTCGGGTGAACTGGGGGTGGTCTTTCTTAAGTAGTTTTCAGTCTCTCCCTCCACGCAAATGTGGTTTCACATAATCTTAATTCAACTTCCCTATTCCTAACCCACTAGCGTTATGAGTACTTAAGCGTATTATCCGAGCAGGTAGTAAGACGCGATGATAAATAAATAAATATACAATATAATAATAATAATAATTATTATTTATAGTAGTAATAATAATAATTATTATTATTATTATTATTATTACTAGGCCTATTATTATATCAATAGCGATTGGCCTAGCTGTAGATCACATGACTTTATGTATGGACACGGGGAAATAGTTTTTTTTAAATTGGTAACGGCCAGGTATAGTCCTTTCTATTGTGTTCCTGATTTAAAAATAAAAAGTTATTGTGAGCGTGTATATATAGTATGATCTTGATAAGATGAAACCTTTTGAAAATAAACTTTTTTTTGTCAACATTGATATTATTTTATTATATTATCACTTTATATTATTTTATAAATGTTGATAATAGTTCTCAAAAGTAAAAGCTTCAGATCACATAGATTTATTTATAAAGAAATGAAAATTGTTTTAGTAACTATTATAAAAGAAAAGAAAAATCCTTGCTATCTAAATTAGACTTTATACCTAAATCTAACTTCTATAAAAGTAATATTTGGCTCTGGCTATGGCGATGGTTGAGGTTGAAAAAGAGTCTCATCTACATCCTTTCTAACTATTAATATACCTTCATCTGCTTCATCTACCACAACCTGTCCAAAACCTCAATCAGTGAGTCAGTTCCCCACATACAATCCGGTAAGATAAGAAGACCCAGACTAAGAAATGTTTCAACATGAATAGGAATCAGCATCAGACTAAACGAAAGCTCATTTAGTTTGGTTTGCCGGTATTGTGAAGGTCGGGGTTAAAATCTCGGTTGAATACATGAAAGAGGTGTGTTTGAAAAAAAATAATTGTTTCCCACTATACTTTCGTACAAATGTGGGCAGACTGGGTGGGATACAATACGTGACGAGATGTATGAACCTCAATATCGACGTCTCCAGCAAGTCCGGTCAGTTATAAGCTTGACGATATAGAATTCGCGACCATCGGTGGTGGGTTCTCTGGAAAGCTCATCGACTCCAGTTCGCCCAACTGGGTCGTTATATTCCTTCAGAATACCCAACAGAATTGCCGTCGATAGAAACAAGGTCAAATATCCTCCTCTTCCCCCTAAAGAGTGCTCAAATATCAGATATTTTAAAGACCACCCTGTAGTCGTCTGAGATTAGTTATCTTGTATATATGGGCCCTATGCATATCGATTACCTGTCTGCTTGGCCGTAGTTACAGCCAGTAACAAGACAGTTTGACCACAACGGTTGGATTTAAATATGTAAAGCAGACCGCCAACAACAGACGTCGACAGGCCTTTGTTCGGTGTAGGCAGGGACGCATCTGAGTTGAGGGGAGGGGGGCGGAATTTCCCTGGGCCTCACATTCCAGGGGGCCACACTTCCCCCAAAATTATTTAATTCAATTATTACAGTTACTATTCTAAATCTCGCATCAAATAATGTACAGATACTTAACAGCAATAAGTATTCGCTTAATGATAGGACTCCATTACAGGTTCCTATAAAACTTTAACTTTATGTAATTTAAGATTACGTTTTTCGAGTAATGTGCTGCAGTACAGTAGAATACGCCACCATTGTGCTACCACTGTCGGTCCACAGAAAACTAACATTGCTATAGTGTAAAGAGGAATTTACTTTGTTAACTTAATTTGTTTGCATTTAATAAAGTACATTCATTTAATGGGTTTATCAATATTCCATAAAACACAAAAAATTATTAAGTTATATAATTACCAATACGTACCAATATATTAAAACGGCTTCATGCTAAAACTGAAAAACTGCCGCACAAAGGGATCTCAGCCTTTTTTTTGTCCCGGGCCTCACTCTTAAAACTGCCCTGGGTGTAGGTCTATACTACGTGCACTTTTTATAACACACATTACAGTAGCACACGGCCTACAAACTAGCTTAATCTAGTACAATACACCACCACCCTAGATATCTACCAATCGGATAGCAGGATGAAACCGTATACCCATCGTAAATATATCTTTCAGTACCGCCTGAAATCGATTTGATCATGGGTTTTGCGGTCGAACTTCTTTGACCACTTGGTCTATGTAGGATGATGGCCTTGGCCATGATCCTGAGCGTGAGTGCGTCGTCCACTTCTACTTCTGATCTTCCAACTGGGGGAAGCTTGTTCTCACACCATAACTGGAG
This sequence comes from Timema podura, assembly GCA_033556935.1. Taxonomy (NCBI): domain Eukaryota; kingdom Metazoa; phylum Arthropoda; class Insecta; order Phasmatodea; family Timematidae; genus Timema; species Timema podura. The sequence continues at coordinate 41,711,932 of JAVRXN010000011.1, read as the reverse complement.
TGGATTAGTCTTAACTCGGAGCGATGGCAAGATAGGTGAGATTCCACAAGACAATAGCTAACATTAATAATAAAAATAAATCTATTTGGTAGCCGCATCTTCTGACACGCAACTCTCGCAGTAGACTAAATATCCTATGAAGGGGAGATTGAGGTTCGAATCTTATTAATATTTAGCACCGCGTCTTACTACCCGTTGGGGTTATACGCTTAAGTACTAACTACGCAAATGGATTAGGAATTGAGAGGGTTAAATTTAGAGGAAGTGAACCCGCATTTGCGTGGAGGTAGAGTGGAAAACCATTTAGGAAAGACCACCCCCAATTCACCCGACCGAGATTTGAACCTCGATCTCCCCGTCCTCGGCGGTCGAGCTCAACACGACTAGAACGTTAGCCAACTACTCCACCGAGGCGGGTGTTCGAATCTTGATCGGATATACTGAGGGTGGTTTTCCAAAAGGGTTTTCCACTCTACCTCCATGCAAATGCGGATACACTTCCTCTAAATATAGGCTTCCTAATCCCTAGAACCATTAGCGTAATTAATACTGAAACGTATAACCCGAACGGTTAGTAAGACGTGGTGCTAAAATAATAATTATATTAATAATATTTTTTAAAAACTTTTTGTAAGTTTTGGTGAGGAGATTATAGATTTTAATAATCTGACAAGAAATGAAATATGAAAGGTAATACAGTTGTTGCTTTGCAATATACAGCCTAATAATTTTCAAAAGAAGAAGCTCATGTTACAGCTAGAAAAGTTACTAGATCTACCTTCAGGTATTCTTGCGTCAGGTCCTGTGATCTGTATCTGTCACTCTTAATACATATTATCAATATCTACCTATACAATATCACAGATAATATAGAACTATGTTGACCAAAAAAAGAGTTTACAGTTTTTAAAAGGATCTTCCTATGAAAATTGTACTGATAAATATCGAATTAATAAAACTAGTCCTCTCAAAGGTAGTCTATTACTTAAAGACAAACCCTGAATGTGATCTATTCTAGAGTCTAGAGATATTCTCAACGTCTAAACCCCTTAGAACCATGAGGAAGACATTACATAGCATATCGTAGAATGAGGCACTCTTTCAAAAATACATTGCATAACAGTACTACTTACATTCAGGCGGAAGGTGGCCATTTTGAGCACTTCCTATAATACTAAGCTGCTCCACATTACTGGAGTATAGACATGACTATAATTAGGAAACAAAATCAAATGGAACACGTTTTCCTAAACACTTTCGTATTATTTTTTTTGTCCTGTCCACCATTAAAGAGTGTCCCACATGTTACAGTACAATTTTTATATGTAATATATGCGTATACAACGAACGGGTAGTGAATGACACAAGACGAAAGTAAAATTAATTATTTAAAAATTTAAGAATTAACTTTTGTCAGTGGGCTTAAATCTTCATCCGGAGGGCTGGGCTTCAAATCCCTCCCTTCTCTTCATATGAATACTGATGAAATCATTTAAACACTACTATCCTTTGTCTTAGTTATCCTTAGAGTATTTAGTGTACCATCCTGCCAAATCAGATTCAGCCACTCCATTATATTCTAATAATTTGATATGAACTTAAGTATTAAGGTTTGAATAGCAGTTTTAGCTTTAAAATATAGGTTTACCTGCATTGAGCTGTTAAGGTATAATATTAGACTATTATTGCCAAGAATTCCTTAATGTGGTGATGTAGGAGACACAAGTTAAGGGCAGTATTTTTGCAATTTTTATAAAAAAGCCTTTTTTTTGGCCAAAATAGATCAAATATCTCTCCTGTAGAAACATTATGTTTAATTTTTTCCACATGGTACCTTAACAGTTGTTGATGTGTCAAAAGTGCTCTGGAATTTAATGACACATTTTTATCTTAATTTAAAATGTGTTATGCTCACGATAGATATTCAAGAACTGTTGATATCACCATGTGATAAAATTAAAAATTTATGTTTCTACTGTTTTATAGCAGCGCGTCTTACTACCCGTCCGTCTTATACGCTTATCTACTAATTACGCTAATGGTTTTGAGGATTATTAAGGTTATATTTAGAGGAAGTGTACTCGTATTTGCATGAAGGGAGAGTAGAAAATCATGTTGGAAAAACCACCCTCAGTCCACCCGACCGTAATTCGAACTTAAATCTCCCTGTCATCAGCAGTCTAGTCTACTGCGAGAGTGGCGAGTTAGACCATGCGGCCACCGAAGCGGGTTATGTTTCTACTGGAGCAATATTATATTTATCTTGGACAAATAAATTGGTTTGACTATAAACACTTCAAAACCACTGGTTTTTTCTCGCTTTCCCCACCTTAATTCGGACCAATCAATTTTCAATGCAACAAGCTTTGCAGGTTGAATAAACATATATAATAAATTTCTTATCAAATCATCTTTAAGCCCTTAGATGCCCTAGAAAGTTGAAACACTGCGCACTTATAGAATAGACCACGGTACTGAACCTAAAAAAGCGGGATTTTCAATATATATTTTTTCTGATTGGAATTATTTTAAAGACTTTCATGAATGAAAATAACGCAGTGTGGGTTTTGATGTTTTTAAGCTTATACTAAAAATATAAGTTGCATCCTAATTAGTCAAGTTTCGTTCGCCTCTCGCTGACAGGCTTATATTATACTAGTTAAAATAATAATAGCTTATGTATATCAAGGGGCACCAACTTATATCATAACTTAATCTTATTTGGTAGGCTGGTACACTAAGTACGCTAAGGATACAGACTCAGATGGGTAACTTTAAAGAAAAAACAATGAAAATTAATGATAAAGGGGCAATCACACGGGAGGGAGTTGAAACCCAGCCACCGGATAAAGATTCAATCTTGAGCTAATTCTGTCAGTTTTAATATATATTTTCCACCGCGTTTGGTACACCCGTACGCACTATATATATATATATATTATATATATATATATATATATATATATATAATTACCTTAAAGGAATAGAGTTTATGGATCGTGAAGGCTGAGCATAGGTCTAGAAGACTCAGTCTCTCTTCTAGGTTTTGCCTTTTAAAATAATATTATGTGTGCGGAAGGGTTAACTTTAGTAAAAGGGGTCTACGATATTTTTTATACGAGTTCTTGGTGACAAGGTCAAGTATTTAGTTTAAATGATTTGCCTTGCTTAAGCTAATTTGTATGTCACGGTGGAAATATCATAAATTTGGAAAATTCACAAAACGCTATCATTATTGCAGCTATTATTATTTTTTATCTAATGCACAATAAAATATTGTCCAATGATATTGTTTATAAGTCTCTATTCAGGCAAATGCTCATACCATTCTTTGAAGTATTTCATCCTCATCCTGTTTCCCTATGTTAGATATTTTTAAGTACTAAAATAAATTTTACGAAAATTATATCATCTTATAAATAATGCACTCCTAAAAATGCGCTATTTATCTAATGTTTATTTTGGTTTGTTTCCTTTAGAATGTATCTTTATCATTTGTGCGGTTTACATTGATTAATTGATATTCATTAATATGTCACTTTTGTACATTTTGTATAAATTCAAGCAACATGAGAATCTTCACTAAGGGCATGGCTACAATTACTAAGAAATTAACGTGTTCATAATAAAAATTATGTAAAATTCAAACCCAAATAATCCTTATTAAATTATTATACAAATTATTTACGTCTAATAGGAATACAGGACGTGAACAATAACTTATATTAACCACACATATGCTCTTTAATCAGATTTATGGTGTAGAACTCGAGTGGTTAGATGCCCGAAACACAATGATTCCGACCAAAAATTAACACTCATTAAATAAAAGTGGTAGTTTTATTACATACATTTTCTTAAAGAAGCCAAGTGTAACAACTTCCAAGATAGATCACAGTGTTTTGAAAAAAAAACACGTAAAACTGAGCTGACATGGCCGCTCCAAGCGGATGTGATCTTAACTAGATGTTTCAAACCCAGTGTTTATAAAGAAGCGCATCGGATGGTAAAGTCTTAGCTCTCTAATCGACTGCTTGTGATAGTCTGATGTTGCGATTAGTAGTCCTGATAAAAGGGTTGTATTATTTTTACTCCTAAAGAATGAAAGTATAGTGGTTACACTCTCTTAAGTAGAGTATAATTTTTTTTCCCCCTAAACAAGAGTTTTAGTCAGGTAAAAAAAACCACACACAAACACAAAATAAAGACTAGTTATGAATGTGCCATGAAGATTCTCACTGACGGTAGCAGAAACGTTATTTGCATTCAACAAGTGGTTAAGTGACATAAACGTTCATTTTGTTCATATCCTTATGTATTTATTACATTTGAACGTTCAATGTGCACATGAGGAGAGATGCATTTAAGTGCGAGTTAAAGTCAGTATTTTATGTAGCTTTTATACTAAAAACTTTGTCCAAAATAAGTTGGGTTGTTTCCCAAGGGTATTCCACCGGGGTTTTATCGGCTAGATAGATATCCATGGTATTTTACTGGCAGTGGTTGATATGAAACAATATTCTGTGGTTAGGACACCCATGTATGCGCAGTTACTTCGACCCTGTGAGATGATGTGATGATAATGATGATGATGATTATTTGGTGCTAATAGAAGTCTTAATCATAACTTAAGTATAACTATCCAAACCATGAGAGTTGCATGAAAAATTAATAATAATAATAATAATACATAGCACCGCATCTTACTACCCGTTTGGTTATAAGCTTAAGTACTAATTATTATAATAGGTTAAGAATTGGAAGGTTGAATATAGAGGAAGTGAACCCGCATTTGTGTGGAGGGAAAGTGGAAAACCATTTAGGATAAACCACCCCAGTTCACCCGAGCTTGCATAGTTATGTTTTCACTAAGTCCTCAACTGTGAGCAGACCCGGTTCAGTGGCCGCATGGTCTAAGGCACTACTCTCGTAGTAGACTAGACTGCCGATGGAGGGGAGATTGAGGTTTGAATCTCACTCGGGTGTACTGAGGCTGGTTTTTCCAAAATGGATGTCCATTTTCCCTCCACAAAAATTTGGATACACTTCCATAACTATAACCTTCCTAATCATTAAAATCATTAGCGTAATTAGTACATAAGCGTGTATCACAAACGGGTATTTGCGTGGAGGAAAAATTGAGAAAAAATTTAGAGAAAAAACATCCTCAGTACACCGGTGAGGATTCAAACCCCGTACATACCCATCACTTGAAAAACAGACTAGATAAGCCAGATATGTAGTCCACGTGGCCCCTAATGTAGGTATCATTGACACTATTTTTTAAAGGTGCTGGTTTTTTTTTCACCGTCTAAGTATCTGTTCAGGTTATACAAATAATATATTAAATTAAGTTACTGGAATAAGAATGAGGTAAGTAGAGTTTTAGAGGCAATGTATCTGGAGTGGGTTTTTCTAGATGGTTTCTTGCGCTTTTCCTTTTTCCTACCTCGTCAGTGTAATATGAGGAAAATACGGATGAGTGGCACGACACGAAAATAAACTCCACTAAAACCAAACTCTCAATTAACCTTCTAAATATAAGACAGAAGACCACATACATACGGTGAAAAAAAAATCATCCTTCAAGGACTCGAGCTCCGATACCACAGCTTCGGGGTCAAGTACGGTAGCGCACAGCCTGCTTCAGTGGACGAGCGGTTTAAGTCGTCAAGCTCATGTTAGACAGGCCTGCTGATGACAGGGGGAATTGGATTGGAATCGTGGTCTGATCTATTGAGGGTGGTTTTTCCTAAATGGTTTTCCCCCTCTCCTCCACTCAAATTGGTTAGATTACTTCTGAAATGGTTTCTTTCCTTATCACTACCTCATTAGACAAATTACCATACATGAATATAACCAGAACAGCTAGGAAAACACGGTGATAAAAAATAAATAAGGTAGCGACACCTAACCTCTGTATTTGCACGCCACTGGTGTGTACGTGAGGTTGGTTACCGCGTCTAGCTCCGAGGTGTCGGCTGATGGCCGGGCGGTCGCCGGCTAGATTACAGACACCGGCCTCTCTTAGGCAAGGGGAAGAGGGAAGGGAATTAGCCACAAGAAACGGTAGCTATCTCTCTCTCTCTCTCTCTCTCTCTCTCTCTCTCTCGCTCTCTCTCTCTCTCTCTCTCTCTCTCTCTCTCTCCTACAAACCACCGTCATAACACAACCAGCGTGGCGGGTAGGAGGAAAGACACAGTCGCACTGGTGGAACGTCCGACCTCGGGTTATGGAGACAGGTTTCAAGGTTGAGGAACTTGGTTCGAGTCAGGACATTCCATTGAGCAATTTTAGTTAAAACAATTTTTATTATTTACATCGCGCTCTTAATTAACCAACTGGTAGCATTATTTATTACTCGATTAACTAGCTAGACCCATCTCAATGAACGTATAGTCTAAGGCATCCCACTCGTGTTAGACTGGCCTGCTGATTGCGGGGAGATTAGGTTCTAATCCCGGTTGTTTCTACTGAGGGTGGTTTTTCCTACTAACCTCCACGTAAAAGGGGTAGACTACCTATAAAATGCTTCCATCCTCGTCCCTACCCCATTAGAGTAATTATCATAAATGCGTATAACCTGAACAGGTAGTAAGATGCGACGATAAAAAAAAAAGCTAACATAAATCAAGAACAAACACACTGAAAAGGGAAATACCAATTTTACCAAAGGTAAATTCGTTTATACCGGAAGGGAAACTTCAATTGTGTATGTTGGTATGCATCATGTCTTGCCACTTATTAGTGCTATCCACATATTTACACAATTGATTAGGGATGAGTAAATGCACTCGTATTTGTGTGAAGAGAAAGTGGGAAACTATTTTGATTTAAAAAAAATCTCATTTCAACCGTCCAAGATTTGAACCCTAGTATTACTCGTCACCAGTAAGTCCATGACAAAATTAATGAGGGTGTGGCCTTAAGCCCCCGTTCCAATGCATATTCAGGGTAGCCGGGACCCTTAACTCTGTTGGAAATGAGCTACCGACTAACTAAAGCATTGGACGTCGTTTTAGTTTTGGATTTTATGTTGGACCAACATGTTATATTATGAGAGCTACGTAGAATTTTGGTATGAAGAACCGTATCTAAAAGCTAAATACGCTTTGGTGGATGCATATTCTAAAAAAGTCGTAACTCTCGTGTTAGACTAGACTGTCGATGACAGGGAGATTGGGGTTCGAGTCCCTGTTGGGTGTATTGAGGGTGTCTTTTTTCCAAAATGGGTTCCCATTCTCCCTCCACGCAAATGCGGATACACTTTCTCTAAATTCAACCGTCCTCACCCCCAGCTCATTAACGTAAATAGTACATATGCTTATAGCCTGTAACTTACAGATAGTAAGACGCGGTGCTAAAAATGTTATAAAATGTACTAAAATCACTTGAATAATTCGCAGCTCCAGTCATATAATCTACCGCTGCCACTTTTGATATATATTATATATATAGTTTATATATATCAATATAAAACATATTAATAATATAGTTCAATATTATCACTATTGATTAAAAAAAAGGTGTATGTTATTGTCCTTTCTTCTAGTTCTCTCCTCCTACTACTTATAACAGCCTCGAAAGTTCAACGGGGGTCATATCTTAAAGAAATATAATCTGTAAGCCGTGGAGTTATTCAATAATGCGATTAGAAAGTTTACGTTGAATTTGATATGGATGGAACAATACCGGAACAGGCCGGGAGAAAATACATTAGTTCTAAATACAATCAAATTTTATAAAGAAAACCTTTATTGTCAGCTGGAAGAATTACAAGATATAGGCCTACTTTCGCGTGTTAATAAAATCAAGTCTTATAATATGCAGCTGTCACTTTTTATAAATATTATCAATGTTATAAAATAAAAGACTTATTAATATAGTAAAATAATATTATTTCTTCCAGCAAAAAATACATTTATATTTTCTAAAAGTTTTTTCATATCAAAAATTGTACTACCTAAACATCTAACATTTTTTGTTGTAATCCTTTAATGATATATTAGCCTTGCTCAAATAATTCAACTGATTTAACGAGTGTTTAATTTATTTTCATATTAATCATGACAAAAATATCCACATTTATTGCCATATATAGTCCTATATAATATTGAGAAAGCTATTTATTATTATAATTTTCCAAAACCAGAATACTTTAAAAAGAGAATCTAAATTAAGTTCATGGTGTTTAAAATATACATGAGATCTAGTAGTTTCATTTGCTGGCCAAACAAACTAAATATAACAACATAGATGGTTGGTTTTCCAAAGACAGTAATATTTTGAAACTAGGATGGTATAACTTTGCAATATGTGAAAGATATACCATAGGGATGAAATGCAAGAGGATTTAGAAATAAAATAAGATCACTAACTAACATTTTGGAAATATTTAGTCAAAATCTATTACGGTTCCATGTCTGTTTATTTGATTTTAAAGCAAGAAAGTTTAATTAACGTTTGTGGTATAAATATCGAAAACGATCTACCCTAAGCTGTTTTGAAAATTTATAGCTTAGTTAAAATACGATATTTTGTACAGTAAGGTTTGGTATATTTTTTATTAACTCTGTAAAATTTGAAACCAGAAATGTCTCTTTCAATTTTAAGATAAAAACCATTAAAAATCCATCTGAAAATCAGAATGATGTTATGCTATCCATGTAAGGTAGCGCATGATTTCCATTCCACATTTCATAGAACACGTGACCTTTAAAACAATTTCCCGGATTCTTGTGGTCTATCTTAGCTAGTTTTTTCGATCTATTTAATACGCCTTCATGATAGGTTTTATTTATTACTATTGCTAGTGTTTATGGGCCTACAGTGGTTATATCCTTCACATCAGTTCTAACCTTCTTTCTCTATCATTCTAGTTATTTCAATTGTTTCCTTTGTTCTTTTTTGCATAATTTTTTATCTGCGTACATATTGTGCTCGTACATATTCAAGGTTGAGAGGGGAAAACAAAACCATTCCACTTCTTAGAAATAATTTACAACCTTGATTATGTTCGATAACAACATCAATCATACGATTTGACTACAAACTAGATCCATTTCTACGTAGACATCCACCGGTTTTACAAGTATTAAACCGTTTATTTAATTTATCTACCATAGGGGAATAAGAACAAGATTTTTACTCATTCAATATTAATTACTGTATAAAATAAATAAAGGTTCATTAAAAAATGAAGACTTTAGACTCATGTCTGCTCTTTTAGTTTTTTATCTACCAATAATTACTATTACTCTTCCGAGTCATACACATTTTAACTAAGCTCATGTTGCGAGGAATTTGTAATTTAAATTAAATGCATCCACGTTTGCATGAAGGATAAGTAAGGGACCATTTAAGAAAGTCACCCTATGTCCATCCATCAAGGATTCGAACCATGACCTCCCAGTCACTAGCAAATAGCTTTATTTATAGTCCACGTGCCCACCGACGTGGATATTGTGTTTCAAGTGACTGACTCTCCTAGCTACAGTCCAATTTTTATATTTATTTATTTATTTATTTATTTAGCACCGCGTCTTACTACCCGTTCGGGTTATACGCTTAAGTACTAATTACACTAATTGATTAGGAATTGGGAAGGTTGAATTTAGAGGAAGTGAACCCGCATTTGCGTGGAGGGAGAGTGGAAAACCATTTAGGAAAAACCACCCCCAGTTCACCCGACCGAGATTCGAACCTCGATCTCCCCGTCCTCGGCGGTCTGGCTCAACACGACTGGCGCGTTAGCCAACTACGCCACCGAGGCGGGTCAATTTTTATAGTCAGCTATAGAATTTACAAGACATATTTTAATGTATTCATACTTTAAGTCATGTGATCCTAAACTCTAACTTTAGTTTGTTATTAGATATAACTATAAAATAATACTAATAATATAGTAAAATGTTTTCAATGAAGAGCACAAAATGATGTGTTTGAATTTTTTAAATGTTTTTTCTTATTATCAAAATTCTACTTTACTACACCAAATTGAGGGGAAAAAACTAACATTTCTTACAACTAAAATATATCCTTAACTTTAAACTAACTCACCATCCAACATCTTACCTCAGTCTGCAGTGCGTGATGATGGGTGTTGCGTTTTTTCCAGAGTTAAGTAAGCTTGTAAGTCTTGTACTGGTAAAATCATTTGGATTTGAAACTAAAGATTAACACCCATTATAAAAAGACCTAACTAATATACCTACTTGACTTTCTGACTTAAGTTATTGCTGCAAAAATATATAAAAAAAAACATATAATCTATTCCATGGAGAAACTAATGTTTAATGCATCAAGTACGATTTCAAAAAAATATATATATATATACTCGTGCTGAGGAAGAAAAATTACCACGTGACCCAAAACATGATGATGAATATGTTCGATTTTGACACCCTTTTTAAGTTTATCGTTACATTGAGTTCAGTCCAATTTTCATAGGAAGGGCTTTATTTAACCCCTATAAAAACTTACAGATCTACTTTTACGTATTCATAAGTCAAGTTCGAAGCTGTAAATTATATATATAATATATATATAATAATAATCCTCATAATTTCTAATACCAGAAACGGGCTTATCAAATTATACATGAGACTAGTGTTTTCTATGAGTATTGTTGATATATATATATTGTTGATATATATATATTGTTGATATATATATATATATATATATATATATATATATATATATATCAACAATATATATATATATATCAACAATACTCATAGAAAACACTAGTCTAATGTATAATTTGATAAGCCCGTTTCTGGTATTAGAAATTATGAGGAAACGGTTGAAAAGATTTTGACAAACGATCTTCCATTTTAAAGATTAGGTACCCGGGATGTCGGGAAAAATAGTAGTTTCCAACAAATATCTGATTTTAACTAAGAATTTTCCGCTTTTCATTCTTTGTTTGCATCACCATGGAAACCTTGAGTTGAACATGAGTGTATATAATATGTAGATAAAATATTTCTATCTGTTTACAAATAATATCAACTCAATTCTTACTTTAGTGGTGGTATGGTACAACAAATAGAAAGATTACATAAATTATTTGTCTATTTACTAAGCACACCGATGATATTAGATTTTGTATATATATATATATATATTGCATTGTTGATTTTTATCATTCATCTTCTTTGTCTTTAAATATTTGCCTCTGCTTTTATGTTTAATTTGATAAGGCATTTTCCGGTAACTGAAATTGTAAGAAAATGACTGAACCTATTTTGACAAAAGACCTCTCATTTTTAAGGTTAGAGGTTCAGGATATCATAAAAATAGTAGTTTCCAAGGAAAACCTTAATTTTACATCAAATTTTCAGCATTTCATTCTTTGCCTACATCACTATGGAAACGCTAATTTGTGCATAGTTTTATTCCTGTAAATAAAACATTTCTCCTGGGTTAAAAATAATTACTCATTATTCAAATAAAATATGTCTCTTTGGTTAAAAATAATGAATCATTTAAAAAAATGTCTCTTTGGTTAAAAATAATAACTCATTTTTCAAATAAAATATTTCCCTTTAGTTAAAAATAATAACTTATTCTTCTAATAAAATATTTCTCCATAGTTAGAAATAATAACTCACTCCTCAAATAAAATATTTCCCTTTGGTTAAAATTAATAACTTATTCTTCAAATGAAATATTTATCCTTGGTTAAAAATAATAACCCATTCTTCAAATAAAATATTTCCCTTCGGTTAAAAATAATAATTTATTCTTCAAGTAAAATATTTATCTTTGGTTAAAAATAAAAACTCATTCTTCAAATAAAAAATTTCCCTTTTGTTGAATATAATAATCCATTCTTCAAATAAAATATTTCCTTTTTGTTAAAAATAATTACTTATCCTTCAAGTAAAATATTTATCTTTGGTTAAAAATAATAATTAATCTTCAAATAAAATATTTATCTTTGGTTAAAAATAATAACTCAACTCTTACTCAAGTTATACGGTGCAAAAATATAAAAAAAAACTATGGCAAAAATGTATGTATACTAAACAAACTAATGATTGTAGGTTTATAAATATATCATTTAGTTTGCATTGATACTTTTCCTTCTTCTTAATTTGATCACAAAATAACCGTTATAATAGCTGGTCCTAGCACATCTTTTACCTACATTCTTTGATTGAAGAATTAATTATAGTCTTGATTGTTGATGAAGGGGATGTCGAGGTTCGAGTCTTGAACAGGTTCAATGTGGGTGGCTTTTGCAATATAATTAGTAACTTTATCAAAAACTACCATCTTCATCCCATTCCCTTAGTTAATCTTTATTAACCATTGTATATTTGTGTTATTAGTGATTAATTCTAACACAATTATCTGACTAACCCATTAACCAGAACTGAGATCGTTAAGTGTTGCTCTCATGGGTTACTAATGGAACTTTTTAGTTTTAGGCATACGTTAAACACAGCAGGAAATGCACATGCATTAGTGTAGAGAGAGGGCGTGAAAACCACATTTAAAATCACATATGGAATATTATGCCTCTCCCCACTTTTACCTGGGTTCAAACCCTGTTCACCCCTTAAACGACAGACAAGGGAATTGAGAGTCTAGCAACATAAACGACTTGGTTACGTTCTCGAGTTTAGACTAGTTTTTTAAGTCGTGTATCCAAATCTCGAATTTAAATTTAAATTTGAGATTACTTAATTGAATTAAACCGACATAATTATTTACTTTATATGAGGAAAAGGGTATTTCTTTACATAGTTTGGTGGTCGAATCTTATCACGAGAGCTGATATCTTTACTAAACTTGATTTAACAAAGAAACATATGCGTTTGTGTGTGTGTGTGTGGCAACAAAGTTCGAGTTTATTCAGGATGTGGGTCTTGAGGCTTCCTGTGCCAGCCCCCTAGAAACAAACAAAACCGTAAACCTTTATGGAATATCCTCACAGGAAAAGGTGCCTCGCACGAGTAGGCCACCACCTCTTTCTTTGCGGCCACTGCTTGGCTTTTCCAGACGTCCTTGCGCGTCATTTGAATTTTTTTTAATTCTTTTTTTTTTTAATTAGTTCATTCAATACCGAGATCATTGACGGTTAAATCCAAGAAGTAGGAACGTGTAAGATTATTTTAATGGAAGTGCATCAGCATTAGCATAAAGAAGCAATGGAGAACACAAAACGACAAATAACCTGCGGGAAACTAAAGACAGTCAGGATTCAAACAACTATCTCCCCACAACTATTTATTATATCCCTTGGTAGTTGAGAGGGAAAGGTCTTTTACCGTCATCGGTGGACACACGCAATAAATTCTAAGCTAATCTAATCTGGTTTTCCGGTGAAGAGAATATCGGTGTTGGAATCCCTCACGAGTACGAATGTACTGACTGTGCTTTTACTAATTGATTTCCCAATCTCCACAAAAATTAGGGTATATTTCCTATAAATTATACTATTTTCCTCACCACCCAATAGAGTAACTAAAATAGGTTTTTTCTGGACAGATACTAGGACGTGGCGAAAATAGATAAATAAGGCCTTAGACCGCATAGCTTCTCATATTTCAGGAGTATTTAGAGCTCAAAACGACAAAAAGCCATCCTATCTCAGGAACATTTATAGCCAAAAATGACAAACTAACAACTATCCTACATCAGGAACATGTAATCTATAACTCAAAATGACAAACTCACAACTATACTATCTCAGAGACATATATAGCTTAAAATGACCAACTAACAACTATCCTACTTAAGAAACATTTGAAGCTCAAAATGACAAACTAACAACTATCCTATATCAGGAACATTTTTATCAAAAAATAATAAACTAACAACTATCCTATCTCAGAGACATTTATATCTTAAAATTAGATTAGCAAGTCCCTGCAAAGACGGGCCCTATGAAATGATCATATTTTCTATATCAGGGTTAAATACCTCTTACATGCACTTAGACTAGTTATTTAATTCCATAATTGTATAATCTAAACCTCCTAAAGGGCAATACAAATCTTATTCCTCTTTTTTCTCTCTTCAGTTATTCATCATTACAATATCATAGGTGACCTGGTGGTCTAGTGGTAAGGTGTCGGACTTCTGAGCTGGCGTCCGGGGTTCAATCCTCGGTCCCAGCACAGATTTATCTGATTGCCAAACCCTTCCTTCACCTCTGACAAGATGTGTACTAATCACAACTTGTGAATGTGAGGAATGCCAGGCCTCCACCGTGGTTCGGATTCCACGTTAAACTGTAGGTCCTCCATTTCATCTCACAATCACCCTACCATTACACTTTAGCGTAAGTGCGTATAACCCTAACGGGTAGTAAGACGCGGTGCTAATAATAATAATAATAATAATACAATATCATATAAACACCTATGGAACCAACAAGTTTCACGTAGTGGTTACACTTTTTGAGTATGACTCGGTCATTTAGGGCTCGAATACATATTTAGTTCCGTTGTTTTATTGTCCATAGTCAAGTTCATCAGACTCTTTTCAGAAGAATGTTGTCTTATTTATTCAAATTCACAATTCATAATCCTGTTTACTTTATACTAGATAGAAGAAGACTATCTAATATTCAACACATCGGCGACAAAATATCATTATTATAATAGCAATAGTGAAAATAGGATATATTAAAATGTAGTTTATTTTAAACTAGTTGGAGTACCCATTCTTCGCAAGGAGAATCTATAAAGTAGCTTTGTTTTAGTATATAAAATGAACCACAGATAATAGAAACCAAATTATAAATTATGTTAAAATATTGATTCTTTGTTGGTTTAAATTGTGATACAAAACGCTAAAGTAGACTGACAAATACACAATATCAAATTGAAGATATAATCTGAACACTATTTTAAAAGGTGACAATTCTCTTTAATATTAAGTTATAACTTCTCTATACACAATACTTTGAACTCTTGACTGTTGGTGCTAGTAAAAAAAAGAAGAGTGTCACCGTATAGATAATTGGTTGTTAAGGGGTGGTAGTTAAATCTAATCAAAAGTATTTTAGCTTTTTTTTTACCGTAATCATCCCGTTTAAACTTACTTCCCCGTTTGTTTTTTTACTCGGTCTACCCCATTTACACTATTTAACCATTTTACCCTTTTTGCACTTTTTACGCCCTTTTAACATTTTAACCTTTTTACACTAAATTAATAAATTTTTGCTCATTTTTCCTTTACTTCCCTATTTAATCTTTGTACCACTCCTACACTTTTTTCACTCTTTACCCTTTTCACCCCATGTACGCCATTTAACTCATTAATCTTTTAATCCCCTTTTCCTTTTTGGCCCTTTTGCCACTTTTTAATCTTTTAACTTAAGTAGGCTTTTTATTTTTGCTCTTTTTACCAATTTTACTCTTTTTGCCTTTGTACCATTCTTTCTCAAGGGTGCCCTTTTTGCCCTTTATGACATTTGTGATAGTTTGGTCCTTTTAGAACATTTATGCAATTTTTATATTTTGGTTTTATTACCATTTTTTATTATTTATTTTTTACCACTTTTTTTTTGCTATTTTGACCCTTTTTACATTTTTTACATTAATTACCCGGCTTATCCCTATATAAATACTAAATAATAAATAGAGTAAAAAGTTTAAACAGGTGTAAAATTTCGAAAAGGGTATAAATATTAAAAAGAGTAAAAAGTAAATCTAATCAAATTTTTAATATGTAAAAAGAGTAAGTAAACAGGAAAAAGTGTAAATTAAAATAGTAAAAAATGTTATAAAGGGTAAATATGGTCAAACCATTAAAAGCATAAAAAGGGGGTGACCTGATGGTCTAGGGGTAAGGTATCAGACTTCTGTGCTGGGGGTCCGAGATTCAATCCCCGGCCCCAGAACAGACTTATCTGATTGCCAAACCCTTCCCTTACCTATGACAAGACGTGTATTAATCACAACTTGTGAATGTGTGGAATTGCCAGGCCTCCACCATGGTTCGGATTCCTCGTTAAACTGTAGGTCCTCCATTTCATCTCACAATCACCCTACCATTACACATTAGCGTAAGTGCGTATAACCCGAACGGGTAGTGATAATAACAAGTGGTAATAAATAATAATAATAATAATAATAATAATAACATAAAAAGGGTTAAAAGATTTAAATGGGTAAAACTGGCAAAGGGCAAATTGAAATTTTAAAATTCCGCCTTCCAGGGTCACATGTTTTTGCATAGGGGCTACCATAAGCTGCATTTCACAAGTGAATGAAATGTTGTAAAGCTTTCTCGCAGCATTAATATTTCTACATTTTTTCGATCATTAGTAAATTTTAAAAAATCTTATCAAATTTTTAAAATTCTAACTTTGAGGTGCACATATTCGTACACAGGGGCTACTAATATTTAAATTGCAGACCTCTGCTTGTGATAAATATCGCGCAACGCTCATAACCAACACATAGGCAGGTACACACTCTTTATTTTTATAATATATATTAATTTAATTGTTATTTAAAAGTGTATTCACAAAGAGTAACGAAGTACCTATGTTAAGGTATCCCAAGAAATACAAACATATATAAAAAAAATTCAATAAAATAAAATAAAAAATACATAAATTAATATTAAGAAATAACTTTTATTCAAGAGTGGAGTGTTGATAAATATACTTTACTAGCAGACCCGACAGACGTTGTCCTGCCCGAACGTTGGCTTTTCGTTTAGGTGGCATAATTTATTTCTATAATAAAACATAATACTATGTGATCATCACAATTACAAATTCACAATGAACTCCAATTAGTGAGTAACACAAATATTACAAATTCAGTGTTTATCAAGACAACATACAAAAAAAAAATCTATTCATTTTTGGCATTTCGCCCACAACTCCACAAATATCAGCTGTATCGAAAAACAAACATAACTATGAATTATTCTCAGAAGTTCAATTATTCATGAACTTTTCAGAAGGTTTTTAACGGTCAATTATTGATGAATTTATGATTTTTTTAACGGTAAATTATTAATATTATATTCATTATTATAAATATTGGGAGGTGATGGTGGGGGTGAAATTTTGAGGTTACGTGTTCTGATATGCAAAAGATCTAAAAAAAACTCCCACCCCAAAAAAAATCCCTAAAAAATAAAAAAATATTCCTAGAACCCGATTGCAGCAACACCTACCAGGTCCAATTGTGAATAAGATAATATCAGATCAGAAATTCTTTAATTTAAAACGTAGCTCAGCTGAACGAATTATAAAATAAATTCAATCATTATATTAGTTTTGTACCATGTTGCATGATGTTACAAATTGGGGAATTGAATACACAATTTCTTTTAACTAAATCCGAATAGTTTATGTTGTTTAGTTAAAGTAGACTTGTTTATAACATTAGCTTACAATATGGTTGTCATCAAATGTAATTTAGGTATTCAAGAAAAATTAAAGGTACAATTAAATATTGGCCTACAGTATAGTAAGCACATTGACTTATATTTGACTTCGTAACGATGACCGAGCAGTCTAACTCGCTAGGCTCGTATTACATTAAGTAGCTAAAGTTCTGGTCTAGTGCACTGGTAGTTGTTTTTTACTACTTGTAGTTTTCTTAGCGAAAATGTTGGTGTATTTCTTCTTATATTTCCACCTCACACCTGCCCTTAAATATACGTAGTTAATAAACATTATATTAAACGTTAGACCGCCAAATATCAATAATTATTTATTTTAATTTCATTATCTCGGGAGCTGAAAGCTTGGTCAATGACTTATAAGATTTACTTAACGGCTGTGGCTAGTTCACCACAATAACCACAACCTTCCAATTATGAAGGCCTAAGCTCATTTAAGATTAAGCAGTGTCCCAGTATTTATAGTTAAATAAAAAGTTTGTTAGAATGAATATTGTTAGTGTCATATATCAGGAATGCTCGATGTGCCATGTACTCTACTTCAGGTTCTGACCAATCTTCGATAGAATTTGGTTCACATCTCCGGTGGGCTTGAATATTTTGTTTTCGCGTACAGCAAAAACTGACTAATTACTGATTATTTGGAGAATTGGCCCCAAAGGAATATTACTGACGCTATTAGCATCACTCAAATTAAACGCCTGTAAAACATCGATACAAATCTATCTTTCAAAGGCAATGATGCTCTCATAAAAATGTAGACTATACTACCCTATTTTATAGTATAATAAAATATAAAGCGGACAAGTATAAAAAAGAGCAAATAAATTAAAAACCTGTTTAGATGACGAATAAAAAAAGGTAATCATTATTTACAAATATTATCCATGGTAGCCTTTGTACAGTTAACTTAGTAAAAAGGGCTTAAAATTGCCTTGTATTTTTATTTATATATTTTTATTTTTTAATCAAATATTGTTTATATATCTTACTGCCCGTTTTTTCCTATTTGCATATTTAACTATGGGTCGAGGGATAAGAAAGTTGTCCATGTGATCAATGTTTGTGGCAATTTTTATATTATTTTGTTTTGTCCTTACGATAAAAATTTATTTTTTCAAATGTTTCAATTGCATTACAGTGAAATTTCCCTTAACGGATATCTCTGAATAGTGGATTCTTCTCTATAGTGGACAGCTTAAATTTCCCCTGTAAAATAACATGGTGTCTTACGGTGATACAACCTCTCAATAACGGACATCCTCAATAAGGGATACGGACACTGCTATAGAGACATATTTATGTAGAGAAATCACCAAAGGACAAAAATTGAGAACCAGCAGTTCATAATATAGGCTACTGTATTTTACTGTAGAAATGTCAGGAATGCAATTGTCTCGCGTGAAATATGAGCATTCCCGCTTTCCCATCTAGTGAAAGTGTAGTAATGACTACGGTGA
Organism: Timema podura; assembly: GCA_033556935.1. Lineage (NCBI taxonomy): Eukaryota > Metazoa > Arthropoda > Insecta > Phasmatodea > Timematidae > Timema > Timema podura. The sequence goes on along the minus strand of JAVRXN010000011.1, from coordinate 41,693,084 downwards.
TTCAAGGTCATACTTCCCACCCCTTACGAGCCATCCTTGGGGGTTGTTCAAGCAGTCTAGTCTGTGCTCATGCGCACATCTACAGTACAGAAGGTCTACTGTTCCCATTTCATTTTATTTACGTATTGTTCTGTGTTTTATGCAATCTGAACAGTAAGCTATGAACCATATTTTTCATTCATTAATCATTAGGCTCATATAGATTAAACTGTGTTCAAGCAATATGATTTTCTAAACTATTTTTCCAAATAACGGACACTTATTAGAAACGGATATAGTTATGATCCCAGAAGGTGTCCGCTATTAAGAGATATCACTGTGTAGATATAATTTATAAATAGTTCTCATCCAATCAGAGTAGGATACATGGTGAATGTCTTCAGTTGAATACAAAATCTGGTCTACTGGTCTCTACAAAAACACAAACTTGTATAATAGAAACTATTTTTTACTTGAAATTCTCGGAAAACGCAACATTATTAAAGTCATAGTTTCTCTCAATCCTTCAGTTAAAATCAGTGGCCCATTATAAAATATATTTCCTCGACACACTAAAATCTCAGAACAAAAAAGGATTTAATAAAACAATACAAATAATTATTAACATAGTGAAATAGTTAAAAATAAGTTAACGCATCCAATAGCGTCATCAATTTAAACTATTATCTACACGATACATGATAGATTAATGTAGCATTTTATTAATAAATACTCAAATTTGTTTTAAATTATTGGATTCTTCATTTAACAGTCAAGCGGCCTTTCAGAACTGGTTTTCAATCTATTTTTATTGTAAGACAAACTGGTTTTGTTGAGACACTTTATTTATAAAATAAATAAATAATGAACGTTTTGTGTTATAATATTTTCATAAGGGTTAGAAACAGGATATTCAAAATTACTTCTAGGACCAACACAACTATTAAACTACTCAAACTATTGAATTTTATATCTAATTTTTGAAAGAATATTATTATTGAAAATGTATTTTTACATCATATTTAACTACCTGTTCGAGCTGCACGCACATCTAGTAACTATTCTATGTGGTAGGGACAAGGAAAGTATAATTTAAAGGAATACTCCCGAATTTTCGCGGAGAGAGCGTATGAAACCATTTAGAAAATCCATTATTATTAAACCCATCTGGGATTCAAATCATGACCTTCCCATCACTGGCAAACCCAGACTTGACACTTACCTCGCGCTATTAGTGTGGCCTTTTGAATAATTTAACGTACACTCCTTAAACCTTTTGACTATATCAAAACATAACTTACAAACTAGCTTAACCTGGGACTACACTACTAATAGTTTATGTAAGAAATGTAAACATGTGAGTGTGTAAAAATTTTAATCTCACTAGTTCTCACGTGGTCTAAGGCATCAGGCACACAATGGACTGTGGGAAAGTGTAGTGGTCATCATTCGAATCTCACCTGGAGGCACTGAGGAGGTTTCCCACATATGATTTATCGTTGTAATTTTCCCATCCTCTCTCCACGCTATTTCGTGTGATTTTTCTGAACAATATTCCTCGTCCCTACTTCATAACCTTAGTGTTATTTTAGCACCGCGTCTTACTACTCATTTGGGAAAAACGTTTATGTAGGCCTACTAAACACATTAATAGTTTTAGTGATTGGTAAGTTTATAATAATATGAAGTGTACCCGCATTTGCGTGAAGAATGGAAAACCACCCTCAGTACACCCACCCAAGATTCAAACCTCAGTCTCTCCGTAATTGGCAGTCTAGTCTACTGCGAGAGTAGCGCGTTAGACCATGCATCCACCTAAACGTTAGTGTTGAATGCGATAATTAAATAAAATATATCCCACCTTTATTATTTTATGGAATCTGTGCAACTTGAATATGTTTATCCGGGTCTACCACTCTCCTTTGTTACATTATCACCCCATTCTTCCGAGTCACGTTTACAAGTAAGCCACAAAGCGTGGTTGAGAGATGATTGGGGGGATTAATTCCACCAAGTTTCCTTTGTTTTGTTTTCAATTTTACATCCAGACCGCTTTTTTGTTGATTCAAACGCACGGTCGAATCAACCTAGGACATGAATAACCAAGGGTGTAGAAAGCTGAATTATTCTATAAGGGGAGCCTCTAGAAAGTGTACGTAATATGTCAATATCATATTTATATAAATAATTTAAAGAGGATACTCGA